>CM060413.1:109997713-110510213 GCA_030545235.1 Helianthus tuberosus | reverse complement strand
TTTCAATCATTATCTAACAGTTACAGACTACAGCAACCCTAAGCAACCCTAATCATCACTAACAGTAGCAGTCATTTAAGCAGAATTAAATCATCCAAATAAACCTACTAATACAAGCTTGTACACTAATAATATACCCACACAACTTCAGATTCGTTATCTATATTCCGTGTTGCCCTTAATCCTAGGGTTTGATTAATAAGATGCCTGTTTATAATATAGTCAGGTTCAAGCACACACACTATTTATTCGAACCCCTAAATCATTATCATGATTCGCACAACGTCATGTAACAGATTGATCATACATTATTCTTTCAAGAACACGTTCAACAACATAACCATATATTAGAACTGAAATCAAACTAAACGTGTAAATCAGTAACCGAACTATGGGACTCGAATGAGAATGATGGAACAAAAGGAATCTAGCTTCGAATGATATGAGGGTTGCCATCGCACACAAGGCTAGAGAGGGACTCTAGGGTTTTGCTAAAAGCAGTTAACGTAATCTACATCCGTTTATATGAGGGTTATAAAATGTTGGGCCCTTACTGGGCTTCAGCGAAGACTGGGCCGGCAAAATCCCTGGATTTCGTCGAGTGGCCATGGTGAAAACCCTTGGTTTTCGTCGAGCAGACTAGTGTGGTGAAGTCCCTCTTTGTTTTCATCATGCACCATAAAATATATTTATATAATAATATTAATAATAGTCACACACCACTATATATCAACAGTACATGGTTTATTATTTAATTCAACTATAGTTTAATGCCCCAAACATACATCAAGCATAAACAAGTTACAATGCAAGCAGGATATGAAAACATGACTGTAAACAAATAACGTATCGAGGAAAGACCTTGGAAACTCGAGTTGTCTCATGTTTGATACATTCCTATTATTTGAACTCTGATCGGAAGCCTCTGTTTTTTGTTTTTGACATTCCCTAGCAATATGTCCATAACTTTGACAGTTAAAGCAACTCACTTTGGTCTTGTCAAAACCATCGCTCTTCCCCCACAAACTTCCTTCCTATTCTGTTCATGAACCTCTTGACTCTCCTGGAAATCATGGACATTTGCCATTGTAGATCCATCTCTTCTAGATCATCATGGTCAATCTGATCATAATCTTCATCTAAAGTGGCAGGATCAGATATCTTTCCTTGAATGTAGTTCTCATACAAAGCAACGAATGAAGCAAGTAGAGCAAGATGTTCTTCTGTAGACTTCACACTCATAGGCATAGACTTGGTATTGCTGCTCTGATTTGTAGCTGATGTTCTCTTAGCTCCTATTGATCCTCCTGAAGCAGCTACGAAACACACATCACCATCTTCATTCATGGTAACCTGCTCATTCTCACAAGACATAAATGCAGTAGCAGAGTCACTAGAAGCATTGTGAGACGAAGAAGATGGAAGTCCATTTTAAATCCCTGGATCTTGAACCTGATCATATCTTGTTTCCTTCTTCTTCTTATTGAGCTCATAAGCTCTCAGCTTACCAACCACTTCTTCAAGTTCCTTTGTCTCATAATCTGCTTCCCCATTGATCATGAGAGTGTAGATATCCCATTTAGCAGGTAAAGCATCAAGCAGCTTGTCATTTTTCTCTTTTTCAGAATAACTATCTATATCATAATTGTCCATTTCTGACATGGATAATTCTCTATTCACGAAACAGTGACAGGTCACACACTAGATTTGGATCGCACACTGATGTACTCGCACATATGACTCGCACAGTGTAAAGGTCGCACAGTCCAACTCGCACAATGAGTATGTCGCACAGTACACTCCCTGGTCGCGCACTATGTTTGACCAACAGTTGACCTCGCACACTGAATTTAACTCTCACAGTTGACAACTCAGCATACTTGGTCGCATACTTAGTGTTATAGGTGAAATTCTGAGCCCATATCCTGGATAGTATCTTAAATTATATCTTGATTGTATGATAAATATTCATACTCAGGATGCTGACTCAGGATATTGGTAACATCCTGATGTGGTATCCTGAGGATCACTAACGAATTACGTGCAGGAGTACGAGTACAAGTTCACAACGGTTATGAAGACCTTTTCTCCTGAAGACTCGGTCCAAGTTGTTCGAAGAAGAACGTTGAAGCCGCATTACTTGGTCTTCAACGTTCATGTGGGAATATTCGCTGGTATCCCCCTATTTTAGGAGATTTAGTTTCCATTTTGTAGCTATAAATATACGTGTTTTGGTCAAAAATTACCGAAGCAATTAAGGGATCAAATTAGTTAAGTGAGGTAGTGTGCTAAAAATGTGTATAAAAATATGCTAATTTAGTTGTTTGTAAAAACAGTTTTCAGGATACGGCTCAGTTTATCAAGCTGTATCTACAATCAAACAATGAGCAACAATGTAAAGGGTGACACGGGATGTACGAGGAAAGCCCTTGAGCAATCTAGATCGCCGACACAAAACCTCGGGAGCTGACAATCGCAGCTACCTTTTTTTCTTATTGCTTCAAATATCCGGATACAGTGTAGGATATGATGCGGATCAACTAAGTGTTACAATGTGATTTCGATACAAGTGTAAGTGTGTTGTGAGTGTTTGCAGCTAGGGAGGAAGAGAGCTCGAGAGATTGTGTGTCCTTATCTAATTCGATCATTCCCTTTTATAGTAAGATGAAAATAACAAACTATCCTATAAAACCGGGATGCTGCGAATATTCCCTTGTTGAACGTTGTAGACCACTTCTTCCGGCTTCAACGTCCCCTTTTCAACTGATTAGTCCGAGTCTTCGGGAGACCTAGTCCATTTGAACATTATAAACTTGCCTCGTTAACCTGCACGTGAACTAAATAGTTACTACCAGGATACTGCATCAGGATGTTACCAATATCCTGATCCGGTATCCTGATCACAACAAAAGAAACATAGTCAGAATATTAGTCAGGATACATGACCATAAAACCACCCATAACAATTGTCCCCAAAATATATCTGTTGGTATACCAATTCCAACGGATATATTTTAAAGCTTATCTCGTAAATCGAGGTTATTAAGTCGAAACGACAGTTGAAGTGACACGCTACAACTTCCCATGCGATATTTACTCCATACCCCCTATATCCAGCCTATATTTAGCCGGAGTATTCTTCATTATGATCCTCTCACTT
The DNA here is from genome assembly GCA_030545235.1 of Helianthus tuberosus. Lineage (NCBI taxonomy): Eukaryota > Viridiplantae > Streptophyta > Magnoliopsida > Asterales > Asteraceae > Helianthus > Helianthus tuberosus. The sequence continues at coordinate 110,507,053 of CM060413.1, read as the reverse complement.
CAAGCAATTTTTCAGGTATTCTTTCTCTTTCTCTTCTCTGTTTTTCTTTGCTTAAATTTCTTGTTTCCTGGTTGAAACCTTCCATGGCCTCACGAACAAGATCACGTTCAAACGTGTTGGTGCATTCATCTGTCGTCTTCGTCTTATATCGAGTCTCGGGTTCGTTGCAGATCAAACAAGCATGATGTCATCATTCTTAATGATGACATCACACCAGTGACATCATCTCTTGTATCATCATTGGAAAAGAACATTCAAACATGAAACAGATTTGTGAGTTCGTTTGAAGACAAAACAGATTTGAGGTTTCGCTTGAATGCCAAAGTCATAGGTTTCGCTTGAAATGAATTAGTAGGTTTCGCTTGAACCAAAGTGTATGGTTTCAAGCGAAAGCATGAGCACTATATATAGGAGAGTGTTCTTGTCATTTGTAACAATTTTTCAGAATTGATACCGAGGTGCTGCCGGTATTCCTTGTGATTGTAATTGCTATTATTTCAATACACAAGACGTTTAAAGTGATATTCAAGCTGTTTTTACATCCGTTTCTTAGTTTCCGCCTCTGAAACGGACTAGAACTCTTTCGAACAACTCATTCAGGTCGTAATCCGATCCTACAAGTGGTATCAGAGCTCAGGACGAGGAGTTCTTGCCATATTCAGCTTGAAAATCTGTTTTCTACACCTTCTTTCACAAAATTAAAAAATTTTCACGGTTAAAATCGGCTCAAATTCACACATATTATGCGCAATCATGAATTAACAAATCCTGGAAAGTTTTAGAGCTAAAATCGGTTTAAATCTGATTAAAATTGGACTTTCGCTTGAAAAGTTGTTCGAATTGCTGATGTCATTGACCTTTCGCTTGAGTTTACACTAAGAGTTCGCTTGAATCTGGCTTTCGCTTGAAAATACATTGAGGGTTCGCTTGAACTTACACTTAGGTCTGATCTCACTCACGTGTTTCACTTGAGTGTGTACATCGAGTTGTGTGAAACAAAAAACGAGGTTGTCAGTTTTTGCATGTGAAAGAGATTATCAGTTCAAGAAAGAATTATGTGTGCATGTGAATATATCGGTTTTATGGGTAGATGTGATTCTCGTAAATTGTACTCGGGTTCTGTCGGCCATATCAGTTTGCATGTGAATTGAAGTTGTTTGTGCAATCATAGTGTATTGTGATTCAAAATAGTCAGACTTCACGTGATTCATAGTTTTGGCCCAATCAATATATCTGATATAGTTCACGGCCCAATCACATTCTATTGTTAATAAAATCAAGTGCAACCCCACTTTTATACTCGGCCCAATCATATTTTAATTAGTGTCTGATTTACATCAGTTTGGTCAAATCAACATTTGAATAACATCAATTTGCATGTGACATTGTCTGTTTCAATGGGCTTTGATTGAAAATTACACTAGAGTGTTTGACTTTCATGAGATTGTTTTGAGTTAGTTTGAGTTCACATGAATTGAATTTTCATTCAGGTTTGATATTTGATCAGTTCACACAAAGTGAATTTTGTTTCACCGAGTTTGAAATTGATCCCAGTTCACAAGAGGTGGTTCAGTCCGTTTGAATTTGATTTCGTTCTAGGTCGTGTGGTTTAGCCAGGTCATTGGAAAAAGGTCGTTTGATTTTGATTCGGGTCATAGCAGTTTGCACAATGTGTCAACCTTCAATCTGCACAGTGTGTCAACTTTCAATCCGCACAGAATATTCATCAGTTCGAGTACTAGTCTTATTTTGTAAATTGATAAGTCTTTAAACTGAGTGTAGTTTGTTTGTGTGTTTCAGGTATTTCACGAGGAGAATCAGATCATTTGAAACTGTAGGTTTGTGAATCTTTGAAAATTGAACAATGGACAACGAGTTCTATAATGCTTTTGCTAGTCCTATCACAATTACTCAGAATGCTTTGCTTGAAAATGAAACCGGGACATCACAGAAACCGCCAAAGCTCTTGGATATTGATGATTACAATGCGTGGTCCGAACGGTTTGGAAATTGGGTTGAAGCTTATCACTTGGATGCATGGGATCACACTGAAGAACCATATGTAAGGCCCACTAAAAATGGTATTCAGACAACAATCAGGGAAATGAGTGCTGATGAGAAAAAAAAGTATAGAGATGAAAAATTGATGGTGAGTCTACTTCAGCAAGCAATTAAAGAGGACATTTTGATATTGCTTCAACATGATGGAAGTGCTTCTTCGATCTGGACTGAATTGGAAGCAAAATCTGTAGGAAGTGATGATATGCTTAAAAACAAGATGTCTCTCATGAAGAAAGAATTTGATCTTTTTCGAGGTTTAAAATCTGAAAACACCAAGCAAATTATTGAAAGATATTGTAACTTGGTGAGAAATATGTCGAAATTGGGAATAAAAAAGGATACTGATGAGCTAATTGAAAAACTTGTTGATGCATTACCACATGAGACTTGGGGAACATTCCTGATGATGTTGAGAAACAATCGGAAAGAATATAAAAGTTAACACTGGGTGAGTTTATCAAACATCTGGAAGCTCAAGAGATGGAACAGAGGAAGATCGCCAGGATGAAGAACTACGATGGAGAACAAGACATCGGCTTGTATTTCAAGAGTGGTGTTAGTGAAAAGACAAATATTTCTCCAAAGGTTGAAACTGCTTATAACGCAAAAGATTCTTCTGAAAATGTATCTCAGGGATCAAGCACCACAACAGGATTCTCTTCATTTCCAACTTATGATCCATAGTTTTCTACAACAAAGAGTGGCAAAGTTCTTCAATGCAACATTGCTTTAAAGCTTGAGAATGATCAGAATTATACTAAAGAAGTTGCAAAAAGTCATATGTCTTTGTTGGTTACCGTGCTTGAATCCTATGGAGGCTTAGTTGCAGGGAGGATCGGAAATCCAATGCTCACGAAAGAGGATTACGATCAAATTGATGCAGAGGAAATGGAATTGATGGATATTAAATGGTGCATGGCTAGTGTGTTGAGACGGGCTGAAAAGTTTAAACAAATTACAGGCAGAGATGATTTTCGTGAGGCATATGTTTCAACTTTAGGTTTTGATAAGTCTAAAGTTACGTGTTTTCGTTGCAGGGAAAAGGGACATTTCAAGAGAGAATGCATAAATCGAGAAGCGAGTGGAGCTCAAAATCCCTTCGTAAACAATGATTATTACAAAAAGGCAATTTATCATCAAGTCACACCACAGCCATATCAACAACAACAGGCATCGCATCAAGCACAAACTGCACATGGTAGAATGGAGATTAAAGATTCAAAGAGAGCTTGTCTGGGAAAGGATGGTGGATTCAGTTGGGATAATTACATTCCAACAAATAGCAAAGTGTGTCTGGCAGATCAAGATGATGAAAAGTTAGCTGAAGGTTTCAATTGAGACAATTTTTGCCCAGATCAAGAATTAATGGCCAAGGAGATGTCAAAAGACACGTCAAATGTTAAAGCTTTTATTGCTAATGCTTACGATCTAAAATGGGCAGAAAAATGCAGAAAAGTCAGAGAAGCTGAAGAAGAAAAATGGAGAAAGATTGAAGAAGAGGAAGAAGAAAGATTAAAAGCTGAAGCTGAAGCTGAGAAAAAGAGAAGAGCTGAGATGTTTCAATTGAGTAGAACAGTCAAAGAAGTTCCGGAATTTGAAATCAAAGTTGATACTGAAGCAGTCAAAGTTCCTGAAAAATGCTTAAATTGTGACTCTTTGATCAAACAAAACAATGAACTGCTACACAACATTAAAAGGTTGGAAGAATCATATGATATTTTGAACAGGGAGATCAACAAGTACATTGAGTCGAATAGTGAACAAGTTGTAGCATTGAACACACTCAAAGGAGCTTACATGAGACAGCTTGATGATGTCAATTTCTACACAAAGAAGCGTGCTGAATTAGAATTGAAATTGGCAACACAAAAAATTGAAACTGAATGTGTCAACAATTTATTGAAAAGTTACTCATGTTCTACTTTTGTTGTTGACAGGATTTACCCAATTGTTGAAAGATTGAAGACATTTGAAGAAGAGAAGACTTCGGAAGAAAAGAAGTCCGAGACAAAAGAAGAGGATGAAGTAGAAATTTCTGGTAAGAAACCAAGTGTTTTCTACAATAGATGTCCGCCCCCAGTCGAAAATGGATATTTGTCTCGAAATCCAAATTCCGAAAGAGTCAAAATGGCAATTAACTTACAGTGGGAGTCAGGGCCGTCGGATAATTAGCCGGAAAATCTTGATGTTACCTTCACATCGTCCGATACTGATCATGAGTCCAAGTTGATAAAAAGTGTGGTCGATCAGGTGTTAGACAAAGATGACATAGAGGAGTCAAAACCGGAGTCCAAATCCGAGTCAAAATCTGGGTCCGAAAGTCAAAGTCAACAATAAAAAAGGACAAATGGGTTTATGATAAAGAATTTTTGCTATCAAAATCTAATTTGAATGACGAACCGGTCAAAGTAGCATATACTTTGAAAGATTCTGACAAATTATATTCTGATGAGATTTTTCCAATAAGAGGTGTTAAAACTGAAATGATTAAAAAGTTTTTCAAACTAACAGAAATCAACATTTCTGAAATAAAAGATATTAATCTTTCTGAAAATCCAAGACCTTACACCTCAAGAGTGCAACAAAGATTAAACAAGAAAAAGGGTTATAGTTCTGGTTCTGGTATTCATAAAAAACCAAACCATAACTGTAATTTCAAAAAGAAAGGATTAGGATTTAATCAACCGAAAAATTATAAAAATGAAAAATTTTATAAACAAAAAACTGTGTTTGTTTCTGGAAATTCTTTAGAAGCTGAGAAAGAGCAAGCATTCAGAAAGCAGACAAACAAAGAATTCCTTGCCAAAAAGCAAGAAGAAGTGAAGAAAGTATTGCTCAGAAGACTACAGAGACGAGAATCTGTTTTCAGTGCAAAACTGCTGGTCATATTGCTAGAAATTGTCCGAAAACATTCAAACCAAAACAGGAGGTCTCTGGTAAAATGAAAGAAAAAGTTGTTGAGAAAACTGAACTTACAACCAGAAAGTTTACAGGCTTTGAAAATTCAACCTTTGAGATTGGTGAATGTTCAAAGAATGTGGTAAAAAGAAAAGAAAATCTGAAAAATCAAAAATGGGTTGTTAAGGGTTCAGGAAACAGTTCTGGTGATGAATCTGATTCCATAAAATCAGAGGACCTAAAAGTTGTTAAAGAAAAGGTTGAGAAATCAGTTTCGAATGTGGATGATGTGAATTTTCCACCTCTGCGGGCTGAAAATTTTAAAAAGAAAGTTGGGAAAGTTGAAATTTCAAATCAATTTTATTTTGACAAGAAGAAATTTGATGTTGATAAGGCTTTCAACGGAACTGTGAAACACATTTTTGGAAAAATGGTCGATGGTAAGGCCAAAGGAGTTAAAGAATTCTATGCTTCCAAAATGAATGTTCACAAGTCTGTTGAAAGTAAAGATGAAGAAGAGGTTGTTACACCCAAGGAAGGTCAGGCTTGGGTGGATATATTTTTCAAACAGTAAAAACCTGACTTGCCAGAGCTCCCAAGTTGGTAATCGTGGAGCATGAATCGGCATCATTCATTGTTTATGAAAATTGTTTGTGTATAAGTGTGAATTGCCGGAACTCCCAGGTTGGTAAGTGTGGAGTAGGAATCGACACCTTGAGAATTCAACCAATAGATGATGATTGGTTGAAATTGTTTGATATTTGATCTTACAAGTGGTTAATCAAGGTCATTAAGTTGAACTTGATTTAACTATTATTTAAAAGTGTTGGTAAACAATGTGATGAGTTTTCCCCGAATTTACAAATGGTAAAATCAACAAAACTAATTTTCCGGAAAAACCATTTTGATTAAAACAAACTTAAGTGTTTTGAGATCATAATGGGAAAATAGTTTGTTGTAAGGGGGAGTTCTGATTGTTTATGCCAAGTGGATGGCGATTTGAGGCAATTCTATATTAGTTGTCATGTTTTTGTACAAGTTTGGTTTCAATTTTTCTTTAGATGTATTTGTATTTTAGGGGGAGTATAATTTCAGAAAATCCAAAAACATGATAAAATGAAAAATGAGTTTTTGTTGCATAAAAGAGGAAATGATAGTACATCAGTGGACTGTCACAACACGCTAACGAAATGGAAAGTTAAAATGTGATAAACGGTCTCACTAAAGATGTGACGGTAGGCTCAGCTAGATTAGTAGATTTGCGATAACGATACAAACTTAAATGAAAAAGCCTAGTTCTAGTGGGAAACATGGTCGAAAGCATAGTACTTAGGTTTGTCCTTCTTGACTGTGTGCCTACTCAGTAATCGCTGATTGTCGAAAGACATAAAACTGGTTAAGTTTGTGAACTTTCACAACTTTGCTGAAAAGTCACTGTGATTGTGTATTTCATTTTGCAAAGACTTAAACTTGTTTTATTTCTTTATTTTGTTTAAGCATCGGACATCCTCTGCGTATATGTGAGTATTGACCTGGATGTTGTTGCCTAAACGTTCTGCTTTATTTTCTTTGGTGTTTCGTTTAAGCTTTGGACCTCCTCTGCGTATACGGAAGTATCGACCTGGTGGTTAAAGCCTAAACAACTTCAACTTGTTTTATTTTTCTTATTTTGTTTAAACATTGGACTTTCTCTGCGTATACGGAAGTATCAACCTGATTGTTAATGTTTAAACATTCTGCTTTGTTTTTCGCACAAATCACAGTTGATAAAAGTTTAAAGGCATTACTTGAGTCAGTGTATTGCATGATGAGGGGATATGCTGAGATCGTGGGGTCCATAAGAATTTAGTGCAAATTAATATACCTTAACGTATCGGTAAGCATTTCGAAAGTTTTTAGATTGAGTTTAAGTGGAAAACAATATCGTCAATCAATGTGAATCGTTTAGAGCTTAAAATGTTTAAAGCTTAACGGTGTTGGTGATTGATCTCATAAACTGATATGATCTTCTTGCACGAACTCACAAAAATATTGTTTGTAAATATTTCATTTTTTGCATTTCTGTTTCAGTCAAAAAATTCAAAAAGATTTTAGTGTGTTTTAGCATAAATTTTGAAAAATCCAAAAAGATTTTCGACAACTGATTTTGGAGAGCTGATTTTCAAAATTCCTAGTGCTAAACATGATGAACAAATGGTTTGGGTGAAAGTGTTTGAGGATTGTTGAAATGAAATGAGAAAAGGTTTTGCAATATAAACGTTATTCCTGCAAGTGGTAAATTAAATTTGAAAATCTTATCCACAAATGGTTATCAGAAAATATATTTTTTGGTAGAGTTTATGCAGGTTGGCCAGGTTTCGATCCAGAGCATGATGAAAGCCAGGTTATGATCTTGTGAATTCCAGACTACGATCCCAGCCTAGTGAAAGGGGGAGTCTGAAGACATCGAGAGGGAGTCTGAAGATAGTAGAGTCAGACTCAGATCCTGAAGATTACAAGAAAGAGTAAGAGATTGATTGAGGATGCTTACAATGGAGAATTTTGAAGAAAGTGAAAAGACTGATAAAGACTGAAGATGCGAAGACTCGACACTTAAGACTCGTCAACATCTGAGGGGGAGTCTGTTGGTGCATTCATTTGTCGTCTTCGTCTTATATTGAGTCTCGGGTTCGTTGCAGATCAAACAAGCATGATGTCATCATTCTTAATGATGACATCACACCAGTGACATCATCTCTTGCATCATCATTGGAAAAGAACATTCAAACATGAAACAAATTTGTGAGTTCGCTTGAAGACAAAACAGATTTGAGGTTTCGCTTGAATGCCAAAGTCATAGGTTTCACTTGAAATGAATTAGTAGGTTTCGCTTGAACCAAAGTGTATGGTTTCAAGCGAAAGCATGAGCACTATATATAGGAGAGTGTTCTTGTCATTTGTAACGATTTTTCAGAATTGATACCGAGGTGCTGCCGGTATTCCTTGTGATTGTAATTGCTATTATTTCAATAAACAAGACGTTTAAAGTGATATTCAAGCTGTTTTTACATCCGTTTCTTAGTTTCCGCCTCTGAAACGGACTAGAACTCTTCCGAACAACTCATTCAGGTCGTAATCCGATCCTACAAAACGACCCAACCCCAACCCTGGAAAGTCAAAACCTTCTTCGAGAACCCAAAAAGGAGATTTGCTCTTTTCACAACGCCGACATTGCCGCTTTAAAAGATTCTGGTGCCTTTCCTACCAGAGTGATCATTCGTCCTTTTGACCGGGAGGTCCGATCAGACGCGGTATCAAACGAGTGGGTGTGCTTTTTAGCCTATCCTTTCTCCTTGGGACTCCAGTATCCTTTTCCAACCTTCATTTCCTGCTTTTTTGAACTCACTGGCCTCAGTTATGCTCAGACCATGCCAATGGTGTGGCGAGTTTTAATGGTGTTAGACCAAATTAAATCTCGTCATGTCCCTGATCTTTGTGTCGAAGATCTCCCCATAGCATATCGACTGAGGTCCCATGGTAATAGCCGCTTTCTTCAATTCTCCACCTCTAAGAACCCCCTAATCCTCAAGGCCACTAAGAATGAAGATCAGTGGCAATGAAAGTTCTTTTTCGTAAAAAGGGATTCTATCGTCAAGGTTTTTGACCTGCCAGTTGGATGGTTGACTTCGGGTAGGATTTAGGGTTTTAGGAATATCCCCAAATATATCTTAAAACTATATCCTTGACTGACATATTCATTTCTTGTGCAGCAAATTTCAGAGATCTAGCCCCTCCAAGCGCAGAATTGGAGCTCAGGATTAAAAAGATCTACCGACTTCCTGACAGCGAAAGAACCTTCTCCCTGTCTCTCATAAGCTCAAGTCAAAAATCAAGTTCAGAAATGTCTGGTCAGTATGAGGTTAGACTAATTACAGAATATGAATATTAAGAGTTAAATATTTCTCCCTTCCTTTCAGTGCCGGTTATCAATCTTGAAGGCTTCCAACTTGATGAGTTGGACAGTTACTCTGGCCTCATGCCTGTTAAGCAAGAAACCAACCCTAAACCAGTAGTCACGTCAAAGCCTACCGGTTCAAAAACCGCTACTGCACCCAAAGCTCCCCCAGCATCCAGGACTCGAGCAACGAGCTCTCGTAAGAGGAAGGAAGCAGATTCTCCAACCTCATCCGACGTGTTTCCCTTCGAGAATCACGGGTTCACCGAGTCCAGTAAATTCATGTCCGGCTTCCTTAATCAGGTTAATATCCTTATCCTATATCCTACACACACATATTCAATATACATATCTATATATTGATACCTGTCGCTTTGATCGTAGGGTCTGGAACGTCTGGTGTTCCTTTATGATGACGCATTTGGTCTAAACACAATGCTAGAGAGCAAGCTGAAAAAGGCTGAAGCCACCATCGCGGACCAAGCAGCGATTGCCACCGCCAAATCAGAGCACTAGGAAGCCAAGTACAAAGCGATGATCCAAGAGCACCGGTCTGCCATCAAGAAGATCACCCACGAGGCCCAAGCCAAGTTCGATGCTACCCAGGTTCAACACGAGCAGGATATGACTTTATACCGGGAAGGCCTCAAGAGTTTTGTCATCATCTCCCTCCTTCAGGCTAGACTAAAAATGGCCTATGAGGCTAAGGCCCTGGGCTGCGAATGCCCTTCATGGAACGTTGAGGCTTGGGAGATGAAGTTGAAGGATCTTGGTGGTAACCCTGTAGAGCCTCCTGTGAAGTCTGCTGCGGAGGAGCCTCCTAAGGTAGTCAAGAAGGCGGATGATGCTGATGCTTCAAAGGATGCTGGTGGCGATACCGGGAAGGATGCTGGGAAAGATGTTGCTGATGAAGCCATGGTAGAAGAGGGTGCTGCCCCTTGAAAGCAGCCAAATGGGCAACGATGGATGTTGATGCCGAGGCCGGATCCCATTTTTTAAATTTGATGGTTGTGGTTTGTAATCCAAAATAATTTACTTTTCCAGCACTCGGAAAATTTACATTTCCTTCACTTAAAACAATATGATGGCCAAAGGTGGATGGGTCCTGAGTTTCAGGATGAAGCCCTTGGTCATCAATTAGTATGGTTTGTTTTGAACAATATTACAGTTGCAGGTGGATGGGTCTTGGTTTGAGATGAAACCTTTAACTGTTAGGTATATATGATAAAAAAAACTAACTGTGCTTTTGGTGGATGGATCTCGGTTTGAGATGAAACCAAAAACACAACTTTTGCTATGTTAATAATATAACCTTCTTTTCGCCTTATTTATTGTTATCTTTTTTTAATTCTTATTATGCATTACTTAGTTTGAATATAATTTCAATGTTCCAAACTTAGTGCAATATTTCAAATGCCTTATCTAAATATTATGAAAATATCTTGATCAGGACATTTGCAAATATCCTATTAAGACTTTTGTCAAATAGGGTTTTTACAACTCAAACAATATAGATAAAGTTTTCAAATAAAAAAGGATAGTTCACTTTCATTTTATAAAGCTTGTTTTGATAATAGATGTTTAACTCAAGTATAGTTTCAATTTTCAATCCAAGTACAATGTCCCAAACATTGCAACCAAATATCCTGAAGCATATTCTAAAAATATATTTTGAAAATATATCCTGAGAACATATCCTAATCAGGATAATGATAAATGCTATAATCAAACTTTTGTTAAACATAGTTTCAAAAATTTAAACGATTTAGATAAGGTTTTTAAAGGAAAGATCATACCAGAGGTAGAGTACAACCCCATTCTCAAACTTCAATCCTTTTGCAATCTTTCCAACGAAGATGCCCCCAGTCTGGGACACTTGGTGTACTAGGTCCAAGCTTGATCCTTTGAGCTTTGCACAATTACCTCAGTAGGAATGTCCCCTGTGCATTATGTCTTTGAATACTTAGAAATTTTATGGACATCAATTGTAATCGTTTCTATAATTTTTGTATTAAAGGGGATACACCCTAAAATATACTAGAGATAAATCCTTAGTGTTCTGGGGATAAACCCATAAGTATTCTGGGGAAAATCCCAAGTTTTCATGCGCTACAGGCGGGAGTGTATAAACTCCAAGACTTAGAAAGGTGAAAACCTTTAAACCTTAGAGAGTATGAAAATACCCTTTCGCGGGAGAGGGTGATCAATCCTCATATACCTTTAGGATCCAGGATATAGCCAATAATAATGAAATTGTCAGCCACTTTTACATGGACTGGTCCCGCTACCTTGAACTATCCCTGGATAACTTGCGCTCCAGGCAGGGTGTTTAAACCCAATTTGAGAGAAAGGTGAATACCTTTAAACCTGTGAAGGGATCAGGATCCCTTAAACGTGAGAGAGGGGGCCAATCCTCTAATCTTTTGAAGTATCCTGAGTGTGTATCCTGGAGAAATATCGCGAAGCATATACTGCAAAACAACTGTAAACTAAGGTGGGTGTTAGCCTGGCTAACACCCCTCCGATGCTTAAGTCAGTATTAGGTTCAAAAGAATAAATAATATCAAATATATTAAAAGAGATAGAATCCATACCATCCTGAGTTAGAAATTAAATTCTAAACTCACTTGAAATAGAGCTTTAGGTGTATAGCATTCCAGGATCTTGGTAGCATATCCCCTTCCATATTCTTGAGTCGGTATGCTCCTTTCCCAGATTCTGATTCAACCTCATATGGTCCTTCCCACTTTGGAGCTAACTTTCCATCGGCAGGATTAGTAGTATTCTGAAAGGCTTTTCTTAACACCCAGTCTCTAACTTGAAACCTTCTAGTCCATATACTCTTGTTATATGCTCTGGATATCCTCTGTTGATATGCTGCCATCCTTAGCTTTGCCGCATTTCTTGTCTCATCAATAGTATCCAATTCTTGGCATAGGGCTTCAGGATTCTGCTCAGGATCCCGGAAGTTGGATCTCGCTGTGGGTATCACCATTTCTGTTGGGATCACCGCTTCTGCTCCAAATACTAAGGAAAATGGGGTTTGGCCAGTTACACATTTTACCGTCGTTCTATCAGCCCATAAAACAAAGGGTAATTCTTCTAGCCATCTTCCTTTCTTAGCTCCTAGCCTCTTCTTCAAATTGTTGACAATTATCTTGTTCGAGGATTCTGCTTGTCCGTTTGCTTGAGGATGTACTAGTGTAGATGTAATCATTTTAATTTCCCAACTCTTACAAAAATCAATTGTTCTCTTACTGATAAACTGAGAGCCATTGTCACAAATTATCTCGGCTGGTACTCCAAACCTAGTCAGGATATTCCTTTTTATGAAGGATACTACTTCTTGGTCTCTAACTTGAACAAATGCCTCAGCTTCAACCGATTTAGAGAAATAACCAGTCATTGCCAGCATAAAGACTTTTCCTCCTAGAGCCTTGGGCAATTTTCCTACTATGTCCATCCCCCACTTCATGAATGGCCAATGGGAAGCAATAGGATATAGTGGTTCAGCAGGTTGATGCAGTATATTACTATGTCTTTGACATGCATCACAACTTCGGGCATATTCTGCAGCATCTTTCCTCATCATTGGCCAATAGTATCCTGTCCTTAATACCTTTGAGAATAATGATCTGCCCCCAGTATGGTTGTCACAATCCCCTTCGTGTATATCCTGAAGCACTTCTTTAGTTTCGGGATCCTCCAAGCACCTCAGATATAGTCCTGCAAGAGATTTCTTATACAAAACATTATTTATAATAGTGAATCGTGATACCTTCATTCTAAGGCCTTAGGATTCTCATCCTTTGGGATGCGTCCTTCCTTGAGATATCTCATGATTGGAGCCGTCCAGGACTTAGGATCCTCCTTGGGATACTCATCATCAGGATCTTGAATACTTACTACTTCCTTGTCCTGAGATTTGAGAAGATCCGTCGCAGGATACGGGATATGTAATATTGGTATTTGGGTTCCCTCCGGTATCCTGACTGATGATCCTAAATTTGCCAAGGCATCTGCTTCAGCATTATCCTCTCTTGGTACCTGTTCAAGTGTAAAAATATCAAAATATCCTGCTAATTTTTTGAGAATTTCGAGATACTCGATCAACTTCTCACCTTTAACTGCATAGGTCCCATTAAAATGATTAGTAATTAACAAGGAATCAACAAACACTTGTAAACTCTTAATATTCATATTCCTGGCCAACTCTAATCCTGCAATCAAAGCTTCGTATTTTGCTTCAATATTAGTGGCAGGGAATTCACATCTAATAGCCTGGGGTAATATGTCCCCCTGTGGCGATTTTAGTAGTATACCTAAACCTACACCTCTTACATTAGATGCACCATCAATATATAATGTCCAGGATTCTAAATTTTCTCCTAGCTGTTGTACTTCTAGGTCTACTTCATTTTGAATATCACTACTGAAATCAGCCACAAAGTCAGCTAGAGCCTGAGACTTTATGGCATTTCTAGGTTCATATACTAGATCATATGCATTTAATTTTACTGACCACTTAGCCATCATACCTGACATCTCGGGTTTCCTAAGCACATTTTTAACAGGATAGTTAGTTTTAACATGAATCCTATGTGTCTCAAAATAATGTCTAAGTTTTGTCGATGCCATAACTAGGGCCAATATCAACTTTTCTAAATGAGAATATCTAGTTTCAGCATCTAATAAACTTTTGCTAACATAATAGACAGGATATTGCTGACCTTCGTGATCCTTTACCTGGACAGCACTTACCGCATTCCCTGATACTGCAAGATACTGGTGTGACACCTGTGTCACTTCAACCATCAAACAAATGCCAAACCAATGAAATATTGTATTTCATACTTGGGATTTGTAAAAAATATGTGTATCATTTGCACATATCAACTCTTGTTCGATTTCAAGCTTTAAATCGCTTTCTGGAGGGTTATACGCGCTCTGATGCATAGATATAACTAGTTTAATGCAAGGAACACTCCGGAATAGTGAAATAGGCTTATCATACCTTAAATAACCTTTACATAACTTAGAAATAAGTTTTGAAGGCTTTGGCATGGCAAAATCGAGTTAAATCGCTTACAGGGACTAAAGTTGACAAACTGCGAAAGTACGCCAATTTGAACTGTAACAGAAATTCCGGAACTTGATCATAAGTTAAACATATCCTAAATATCCTTTACATAGCTTAGAAATAGGCTTTGAGGGGTTCGGTATGCTAAAATAAACTTTATTGATCAATAGGGACTAAAAGCGTCAAAAAGTGCACAAGTTTGCACTTTCGCGCATACCTTACGCTCTGAATACATCCGGACATCCAAAAATTTATGTAAGCACTAAAAAATTTTATTTTAGTGTTTGGCATAAGAAAAATCCATTCGTCGCGTCATTTGGATCGTTTTTTGCGCTTATGCGCATTCCGTCGTAATTAAGCGAACATCGCGATCGTACGGCCAAACGAACCGACATCTGAGATATTTTTGAGCACATTTTAAGTTCCCTATACTTTAACTTCATTTTAGAGCTCTGAAATGGGGTTAATGGGCCTTAAACGTGTCGGAAATGGCCTTATTGCATAACAGGGACCAAAACTGCCAAAAATCAAAGTTGCTGGTCTGCAAGGTCCTTGCGCACCGCAAGGGAAATGCTTACGGTGCGCAAGCAGTCCCCAGAACATCAGAAGCTTCCGAACAGCCTGTTTCCAGCTGTCGTGCACTCCCAAACCCCTTTCCACCTGTTGATTCCTTATGGTGGGTGGCCAATTAACCTACCACAACTTTCCAACAAGTGTACGCCTTAGATTCGATCACGGTTTCCAATAAACGATCCTAACGGTTCGGGAAATCCTATAAATACCCACATCCCCCAACTTCAAAACCCACCAAAATCTGATCTTAGAAGCTCTAAGTTGAAACCATTGTTTCATACCTGAGCTACTCGGATCAAGATTAGCTTTCGGGGACCCTGGGTAAGTGTTCCTTCGTTCTTTTATTGCTTTTCGAGTCCGAAAGTCAAACTTTGTTTGACTTTCTGCATTGACCAGTTTATGGTCAATGCGAAGTTCGTTTGAACTTCGCAACGTGAGCGTAATCACGATGGTTATAGTCCCTGGTGACTATGCCTACTGATTACCACGTTGTCTAGGGTCGTAAGGGTAAGCGATCTAATAAATCGCTTATACCTTCGAACCCGACCCATTTGGTCGATCATTAGGATCCGACCAAACACATTTGGTGACCATAGTATATAGGGAATAACCTTCCGAGGTTATACCTTATGGTCGCTTCGTTTAAGTAGTTGTATGATAGGTAGTTTATATGCCTTAGGTAAATTACCAAAATACCCCTTTGATGCCAAAATTCATTTTAAACATATGTAACATAACCTATGACCTCTAAACTGATTTATCAATAATATTAAACATGTTAAGGCATTTTCTACTTGTCATAGGACTAGTTAGGCGGTCCGAACGCGTTTCACGCGAACGACGCGTTAAAGTAGCATAAGCTACCTAAACGGGTCGTAATGGGTCGTAAGCACTTAGGTTAGGTTTCATTTAGTATGTAGGCTTTGATAAACCATATGACACGAGTCTCCATACTCGTTTGGTTTACGAACCCTCATTCTATCTAATCCTCCGATTTTGGTCCGGTTTATTAACATAGTTACCTATATTAGGTGCCGTTTGATATCCGTGATCTCTAACATTGTTTGGTTGTTACTCAAGGACTACTAAGCAATCTCAAGTGAGTACATAGACCCCTCTTTTACTGTTTTCCAAACATTTTGGGGTGGAACACATGTGCCTACTTGCTACTTTCATGCCTTTCATGTTTTCACATCATATACTTGCTATGTTCATTAGTACAATATTAGTACATTGTTTTACATTACATTTCATGCTATGTACGCCCATTGTGTGCATACTTAGTACATTGTTTTACATTACATTTCATGCTATGTACGCCCATTGTGTGCATACTTAGTACATTGTTTTACATTACATTACATTTCATGCTATGTACGCCCATTGTGTGCATACTTAGTACATTGTTTTACATTACATTACATTTCATGCTATGTACGCCCATTGTGTGCATACTTAGTACATTGTTTTACATTACATTTCATGCCATGTACGCCCATTGTGTGCATACTTAGTACATTGTTTTACATTACACTTATGCTACGTATGTCCATTGTGTGCATACTTAGTACATTGTTTTACATAAACATTTCTACAATCGTTAAACATTACATCTTGGTGGTTTGATTTGAGTAAGTGATTTAAGTAACGAGGCATGTGTAATATGATACAAGCATGGTGGATACGCCGCTGGTACTTCCTATATATAAGTGCTTGTATGGTATTACATATCGTAGCGTTATTTGAATCATTTCAATTTGAGACATATAACATTTTATACAAATAACATACTTTTCACAAGGCATTGTTTTACAAACAACTTATCTTATACAAACTCATTTTACATGGTTATTCATTTAACCATACATTATTCTCTTATTTATATATATCATCTGAACTTATTGTTTTTCAAACGATTTACAAAACAAAACAATTTACAAGGTTCATGACTAAACTTTATTAAACAACTCTTTCTAAACTTACAAGTCATGAATCCTATTTTCACAAAACCTATGTATCTCACAGGCATTTTTATGCTGACGTACCTATTTTCACATGTGTTTTCAGGAGATGATGCATAGGACTTATCAAGACATACTTAGGCGGACCTGTGCCTTAGTGACTTAAAACGAGACAAGAACTAGTTAATTTGTGTTATGTACTCTTTGTTTCTTGTTTAAAACAATGTAAACTCTCATGTTTGATTAATAAAACGAAAATTTAATTGCCATGGATTTGAAACGATTATTTCTGTTACAACACTCCCCGATGTTTCCACCACGTTTCGTTGTCTCACGTGGTCGGGGTGTGACAGAAAAGATGGTATCAGAGCCAATGGTTATAGGGAATTAGGTTATTAGTAATACTTTGACCTAGTCTATAACCGTCTTAGGACCCTAACGCGAGTTTACTTGCGTTTAGTCATAAAACAATACCGTCACCTATCCTTAGGCGACAATCACAACAAGAACATTAATTCCGAAACCGCTTTGAAAACTAATCATCTGTTCTAGGATGATTGATTACTAGGTTTTGAACCCTCTGTTATAAGGTTTTGAACCCCTTTGAGTTTTCAAAATCTCGTCAAAGTTTTGGGTCCTAAATAATGTGAACACGTGCAAACTGGAAGAGTGAATGCCTGTACCCTGAGTTTTCTGTCTAAGGCTAGAGTGTTCGTACAAATCCACATAATCGGACCAGTCACTCTTACCTGGGAACTCTTGGGGTGAGTGTCCACTTATAGGCGAGCATGTCTTCGCGATACATTATGAGGATCTAATTGCTTTGATTCAGCCTTTGTGTGTCGTTTGTTTGCTTCGTGGTTCAAACAAATGACCATCACCCATGATTTTGGTCGGTAATTGTAACATCCTATTCTTACCCAATGTCATTTCAATTGTTTTCTCTCTTTTTTCCCTTTTAGAATGCCTCCACGACGCGAAAATCCAGTATCTATTGAAGAGCTGGCAGCTGTCATTACACAGCAAATAACTGCTGCAATCCCGAACATCGTTGCTCAGTGTAACCAAGCCCTCAACAACAATAATGCCCCCTGCAACTTCAAGACGTTCAACTCGGCTAAGCCATCAAAGTTTTCTGGGTCTCAAGGAGCGACTGCACTTCTGCAATGGTTCGAGAGTTTAGAGAGCACCTTCAGACATGTTCAATTTCCAAACGAGCAAAGGGTAGACTTTGCATCTAGTGTCTTTGAGAAACGAGCTTTGACGTGGTGGAACGGTGTGGTGAGAGATAGGGGTGCCGATGTGGCACTGGCTCAGACGTGGGAAGAACTTCGAGCGCTGATGATGAAGGAATTCTGTCCTCGTCACGAGATCAGGGCCTTGGAAAGGGAATTCGACGATCTTAAGCAAGACAGCGGTGAACATCGAGCATACACTGATCGATATGAGGAACTGAGCCTGTTGTGTCCTACCATGGTTACGCCTTTGGATAAGGCGATCGAAAAATACATTGATGGCCTCCCTGACTCAGTTCAGGACATTGTTACTGGTAGTAAACCCACTATAGTTAGACAGGCCATTGAACTATCTGCAACCTTGACTGAATCTCAGATCAGGAAAGGTAAACTTTTTCTGAAAGGCGACAAGAAACAAGCAGCTAATGTTCAGGAGGAAACAAAGGAAAGCAAAACCGAACCTTCTAAGAAGCGTAAGGCTTCGCAGAATTGTGCGATTGCTGCTCAACCCAACCAAAACACCCGCAACCAACCAACTCAACCTCCTGCAAGGAAACCTTATGCCGGTACTGCGCCGATATGCAACAAATGTAATGCACACCACTTAGCTCACCTACAGTGTCGTTTATGTGCATCATGTGGGCGACTCGGTCACCTGGAAAATGCTTGTCGATTTACCCCAAACCAAGGTGGTCCAAACCAACCTTAAGTAAATCCTGCTCAAGCTCGTTGTCCACCAGGTCCTTGCTTCAACTGTGGCGAGATGGGCCATTTCCGAAGAAATTGCCCAAAGATTGCTAATGCGAATCCAGCACAGGGATGAGCATCAGACCAACTAGAAGACAATGTTGTTTAGAAATAATCAAGCCTTATGTATTATTTTCTTTTGTTGTCAAGGTCTATGAAACAGTTGTTATCATTGTTTATAAATAAATCTTTTATTTACATTGCAATGTATTTATGAGGTTGTATGTATAAACAACGTATCCCCTACCATACCAACAATTAAGGAGCCGTATTCCTTGAAGAACAGAAAACCCCCAAAATTCTTCCATTTTATAATCTCTTGCGATTTCCCACAAAAATCCAAAGTACCCGTTTCTTCCAAGGAAACGAAGTACAAGGCGCAAGTTACAACTCTGTACGAATACCCAAAGTACCACTATAAATTCTTAATAGAGTACCTAAGGGTATTTCCGTATATCCTAAAAATTATTGTACCTTAATTCGAATATTGCGTTTTCTTGAAAACGAAATCGAACTTTTGGTAGATCATTCTATCTTTATAGATAGATTCTTGAAAATGATTAAAGTGCCAAATGAAATCCACGGATTTGATTCCTGACGTGCTTTAAGTATCCGCGCCCAAAATTAACAAATTAAAGATCTAGATAAACAATTTTGTCGTTATGTGACTAAGTGTTTATGCATTTTGCGTTTTCTTTTATGCATTTTTGTGTTTTTGTGTAACACCTGTGCCTCCACGGCCATCGAACAAATACCAAATCAATGAAAATTTTGTATTTCATACTTGGGATTTGTATAAATATGTGTATCATTTGCACATATCGATTCTTGTTCGATTTCAAGCTCTAAATCGCTTTCTGGAAGGTTATACGCGATCTGATGCGTAAATATAACCAGTTTAATGCAACGAACACTCCAGAATAGTGAAATAGGCTTAACATACCTTAAATAACCTTTACATGACTTAGAAATAAGTTTTGGATGGTTTGGTATGCCAAAATCAAGTTAATTCGCTTACAGGGACTAAATTTGACAAACTGCGAAAGTATGCCAATTTGAACTGTAACAGAAATTCCGGAACATGACCATAAGTTAAACATACCATAAATATCCTTTACATAGCTTAGAAATAGGCTTTGAGGGGTTCGGTGTGCTAAAATAAACTTTTGGGTCATTCAGGGACTAAAAGCGTCAAAAAGTGCACAAGTTTGCATTTTCGCGCATATCTTACGTTCTGAATACATCCGGACATCCAAAAATTTATGTAAGCACTAAAACATTTTATTTTAGTGTTTGGCATAAGAAAAATCCATTCGTCGCGTCATTTGGATCGTTTTTCGCGCTTATGCGCATTCCGTCGTAATTAAGTGAACATCGCGATCGTACGGCCAAACGAACCGACATCTGAGATATTTTTGAGCACATTTTAAGTTCCCTATACTTTAACTTCATTTTAGAGCTTTGAAATGGGGTTAACGGGCCTTAAACGTGTCAGAAATAGCTCAAATGCATAACCGGGACCAAAACTGACAATTCTGTAAAGTTGTTAGCTTACGGACCTCAACATTGTGAGTGTTACGGTCCGTAAGCAGTCCCCAAACCAGATTCAATGTTTAAATAGCCTGTTTTCAGCTGTTAACCACTCCCAAATCCCTTGCCACATGTTGATACCTTATGGTGAGTGGCCATTTTGGGTTCGATAACATTCCGACAAGTGTACGCATGAGATTCGAGCACGGTTTCCATGAAACGATCCTAACGGTGGTGCATATCCTATAAATACCCACCATAATCAACTTCAAAACTCACTTGAAATCTGAGTTTTCTCTAAGTGGTTGTGTTTATACACTTCCTACCTGAGATTACTCGGAAATCAATCTTGCGGGGACCCTTTGTAAGTGTTCCTTCGTTCTTTTATTGCTTTTCGAGTCCGAAATTCAAAATTTGTTTGACTTTCTGCATTGACCAGTTATGGTCAATGCGAAGTTCGTTTGAACTTCGCAACGTGATTGTAATCACGATGGTTATAGTCCCTTGGGACTATGCCTACTGATTACCACGTTGTTTAGGGTCGTAAGGGTAAGCGGTCTAATAAATCGCTTATACCTTCGAACCCGACCCATTTGGTCGATCATTAGGATCCGACCAAACACATTAGGTGACCATAGTATATAGGGAATAACCTTCCGAGGTTATACCTTATGGTCGTTTCGTTTAAGTAGTTGTATGATAGGTAGTTTATATGCCTTAGGTAAATTACCAGAATACCCTTTTCATGTATAATTGGTAATTAAGCATATGTAACCTAAACTTTTGTCACATAACTGATTATGTAACATGTTTAGGCATATAACACTTGTCATAGGACTAGTTAGGCGGTCCGAACGCGTTTCACGCGAACGACGCGTTAAAGTAGCATAAGCTACCTAAACGGGTCGTAATGGGTCGTAAGCACTTAGGTTAGGTTCTGATTTAGAATGTAGGCTTTGTTAAACCATGTCATATGAGTTCCAATACTCGTTTGGTTTACCAAACCTCATCCTATCCGTTCTTCCGACTTAGGCCCGGTTTATTTATATAGTTGTTAGATTACAGATTGATTCCGTGCTCCCTCTAGCTTTGCTTGGTTGTTGTTCAAGACCTCTAAGCATTCTCAGGTGAGTACATAGTTCCCCGATTTTACTGTTTTCATTTGTTTTGGGGTGACTCATATGTGCTAAATGTTTTCGATGTTATAACAATGGTTTCAAAAACGATTAAGACGATTTATACAAAACTAATAACGATTTCAATAAAGTGAACAAACTTGTTGGTTGTAGTTACATAACCAATGACATTCATTAGCAATGATCAAGCCGACCAGTATTAGGTTACGGTACCATAGGATCTGACAAATCCCGTTATCTTACTGCACCCGTGGTTATGTGTGGGGGTGGTGGGTAGTGACTGAATCTGAAATTGTTAATTTACCCTTTGGTAAGGGTTTATTAATGCGAGTTGTTAATTTACCCTTTGGTAAGGGTTTATTAATGCGAAAGCGAGGTAAGTGAGTCATGAAGGTTTGAATGTTATTAGCGAGACGACCATATAAGTAGTTTCACGACCTAAAACGACTTAAACGATTTGGGTAAACGATTGGCTTCAAAGCGATATACGATTGGTTTTTGGTTAAGTGTTTAGATAACGGGACGGGTGTAATGTGATGAAAGCATGGTGGATACGCCGCTGGTACTTCCTATATATAAGTGTTTTCATCATATTTCATACCGTGGCGTTATTTAGTTCACTTGGGTAAACGATTTCTAAACGATGTCACACAAACGAGGTTTTCAAAATGATATAAACTATACGAGTTTTATTAACGATTTATTACGAGATGTTTTACGATTTGCTTTACTAAAACAAATGTTTTTGGGTTAAGAGTCATGGCTACGAAGTTTTATAAACCATAACCCGCTTGATTTGAGTTGGTTACTTAAGTCGCAATATTATACTCTTTTCAAAACAAGGTTTTTAATAAAGTATTGCAACATCCAAACTAGCCATGATTTCGACACTCCTATAAAACCTATGTACTCGCCAGCATTTTTATGCTGACGTACCTATTTTCACATGTGTTTCAGGAAATGAAGCACATGATTGATCAAGATACACTTAGGCGGACTTGGGCCTTAGCGACAATAAAAGATACAAGACTAGTTAATTATGTTATGTTTCTTTGATTGTCAAGACATTGTAACTATTTTATTCAATAAAACAATATTTCAATTTCCATGTGTTATGAAACAATGATTCTGTTACAACACCCCCCGACGTTTTCCGCCACGTTTTGTTGTTTTACGTGGTCGGGGTGTGACAGAAAAGTTGGTATCAGAGCTCATGGTTATAGGGAATTAGGTTATTAGTAATACTTTGACCTAGTCTATAACCTTCCTAGGACCCTAACGCGAGTTTACTTGCGTTTAGTCATAAAACAATACCGTCACCTATCCTTAGGCGACGATCACAACAAGAACACAAATTTCAAAACCTCTTTGAAAACTAATCATCTGTTCTAGGATGATTGATTACTAGGTTTTGAACCCTCTATTGTAAGGTTTTGAACCCCCCCCTTTGAGTTTTCAAATCTCGTCAAAGTTTGGGTCTTATAATGTGAACACGTGCAAACTGGAAGAGTGAATGCCTGTACCCTGAGTTTTCTGTCGAAGGCTAGAGTGTTCGTACAAATCCGCAGTATCGGACCAGTCACTCTTACCTGGGAACTCTTGGGGTGAGTGTTCACTTATAGGCGAGCATGTCTTCAGTGATACATTAATATGACCCGCTTACTTTGATTAGTCACCATCTCATTTGTTTGCCTTAGGTAACAAACAAATGATCGCAAATTCTTATGCATTGCCATTCTGCATTGTTTATCCGATGACGTTTCACTTGTTCCTTCCAATATCTTTCATTTTCTTCTAGAATGTCTCTTCATCGCGATGATGCCCAGATATCCGAGCAAACTGCCAAATTTACCCAGCAAATAGGCGAAGTAGTCCTGAAGGCTGTTGAATTAGCTACTGCCATGTATCGTCTCCAGGATGAAGCCACTCAAGAGTCACCAAGACAGGCAGGACCTAGTCAGGTGACAGCACCACCAGCCAAGAAACCAATCGAGGAATCAAAGACCATGGATGAACGATCCCCTAAGAAGTCAAAGAAGCGAAAGGCTTCTCAGAACTTCGCCGTGGTCGCTCACAATGGTCAAGCCTTCCCCAACCAACCAGCTCAACCCCCTGCTAGGAAGCCATACAATGGAACTGCACCCTTGTGCAACCAATGTACTCTCCATCATCATGCTAGTGTGAAGTGCCGCAAATGCCAGATTTGTGGACTTATAGGTCATACAGCAAGGTTTGGCCCAACTGCAGTTGCATCAAATCAAGCCGACAACAATCCTGCTCAAGCTCGTTTCTCACCAGGGTCTTGCTACAACTGTGGCGAGATGGGCCATTTCCGAAGGGATTGCCCAAAGCTTGCTAATGCAAATCTGACCCACGGATGAGCAGTTGGCTGAGCAGAGGATGTTGCTGTCATATGTTTTTGTTTCTTCTGTTTTCTTGAAATGTGAAACAATCTGTTTTGCTTATAAATAAATTGTTGTTCACAATCCTAATATACAAGTGTAGTTACATGTGTGTATGGCATTCCCCTATGTTACCTACATCAAGAAACTATGTTCTTTACAAACTACTCTTGTGATTCTCTCTCTTTTCAAGTGATCGCTCATAATTTCCTCGAAAGTTCTAAGTACTCGTTTCATTACAAGAAACAAAGTACATGAAATAAAGTGAAATTATGAGTAATCGTGCTTCTTGCACATCTGTGCCTTTGAATCCTTGGTTAGATAACTAAGGATATTTTCAAATCTCATACCCATTACGTTCTGATTTTTTTACATGCATAACATAAAGTTTTCCAAACAACCTTCATGATTTCAAAATGTCTCAAATATCCTGAAAACAATATTCATACAATATATTTTCTTATCAAGTGCATGATTTCAAAAGCATCATTTATGTTTTCCAAAAACCTTATACATAATTTTAAAATTCATCTCGCATGATGTTAAAACATTTTTATAAATATACTTATCTAATAACCTACTTTATGATTTCAAAAGTATTATATATAAGGTTCCAAAAACATTTTTAGAACTCCATGCATAGTTTTTCCAAATATATTTTCCTCATACATTTACTTAACCTTCAAATTCTGCTTCATATGTTGCCTTGACATATCTAGCATCTCAACTTCGTAAGCATTTTACTTCATGTTTTTCCAAGTTCGATTTGCGTTCTGGGTATCATCAACTTCGTATTCTCGAAGAAGATATTCCCAAAACGGGTTTCTGCACGAAGTATGGCCATTACGAGTTTACAGTCATGCCTTTTGGGTTGACAAATGCTCCAGCCATCTTCATGGACTTAATAAATAGAGTCTGCAAACCTTATTTGGATCAGTTCGTCATTGTTGTTATTGATGACATCTTGATCTATTCATATCCCGAGCCGATCATGATCAACACCTTCGTTGACATTGGAACCCCTAAAGAAGGAACAAACTTTTCGCTAAATCCTCCAAGAGGAAATTTTGGCTTAAAGAAGTTCAGTTTTGGGGTCATGTAGTCAACAAGCAGGGTATTCATGTGGGTCCATCCAAATTGCTGCAATTAAGGATTTGATTCCTAGTATGCTTTAAATACCCGTGTCCAAAGATAACAAATTTAAAGGTCAAATTAAACAATTATGCGAGTATGCGATTATGCGATTATGTGATATGTGTTTATGTGTTCTCCTCTATGTTTTTGTGTGATCCGATTTTCAAATCCTCATAGAATCTTTCATATCTTCATATGAGGGATTCATAGTAGGATATTCAAAAGGTACTACCTAAAATCCTTATGGGCTTCTACATGGTAGTTAAGACCCTTGGGTTATATAGTACCATTCCTTGATTCGAAGAGAGACCCTTGAGTGGTCTAGCTAAAAATTGATTCAAGATCTGGTTAAGAATGGCATGTGATGATACAGCTGAAAGGACCCTATGGTGGTCCAGTCACGCTCATCACCGGTTCATTCATATGGTTTTCCCCTACACATTATTGAATACACTGTGTCAACTATGCAAAGAATTGCGTAATTATGGACGCGTACATAATTATAAAAATTTAGTGCACGGAAACCACAGTAAGATTTATCATGTGTAAGAACCGATAGTGACGACAAATAACGAAACGTGAACAATGTAATGGAGGTACGGTGGACGCACCAATGGCGCTTCATATACTTGTATATAAGTGTCCCTCTTGCATTGAAAGCATAATGTTATTTAAAGTTACTAGAAGTTCAGAACCCTAACCAGTGTTGTTTTGTCTTTCAACTTCATGTTTTGAACTCTCACAAGTTTCTTCTAATTAAATTTCGGGATGAAATTTCCTGAAGTATGGGAGACTGTAACACCTGTGCCTCCACGGTCATCGAACAAATACCAAATCAATGAAAATTTTGTATTTCATACTTGGGATTTGTATAAATATGTGTATCATTTGCACATATCGATTCTTGTTCGATTTCAAGCTCTAAATCGATTTCTGGAAGGTTATACGCGATCTGATGCGTAAATATAACCAGTTTAATGCAACAAACACTCCGGAATAGTGAAATAGGCTTAACATACCTTAAATAACCTTTACATAACTTAGAAATAAGTTTTGGATGGTTTGGTATGCCAAAATCAAGTTAATTCGCTTACAGGGACTAAATTTGACAAACTGCGAAAGTATGCCAATTTGAACTGTAACAGACATTCCGGAACATGACCATAAGTTAAACATACCATAAATATCCTTTACATAGCTTAGAAATAGGCTTTGAGGGGTTCGGTGTGCTAAAATAAACTTTTGGGTCATTCAGGGACTAAAAGCGTCAAAAAGTGCACAAGTTTGCATTTTCGCGCATATCTTACGTTCTGAATACATCCAGACATCCAAAAATTTATGTAAGCACTAAAACATTTTATTTTAGTGTTTGGCATAAGAAAAATCCATTCGTCGCGTCATTTGGATCGTTTTTCGCGCTTATGCGCATTCCGTCGTAATTAAGCGAACATCGCGACCGTACGGCCAAACGAACCGACATCTGAGATATTTTTTAGCACATTTTAAGTTCCCTATACTTTAAATTCATTTTAGAGCTTTGAAATGGGGTTAACGGGCCTTAAACTTGTCAGAAATAGCTCAAATGCATAACAGGGACCAAAACTGACAATTCTGTAAAGTTGTTAGCTTACGGACCTCAACATTGTGAGTGTTACGGCCCGTAAGCAGTCCCCAGACCAGATTCAATGTTTAAACAGCCTGTTTTCAGCTGGTAACCACTCCCAAATCCCTTGCCACATGTTGATACCTTATGGTGAGTGGCCATTTTGGGTTCCATAACATTCCGACAAGTGTACGCATGAGATTCGAGCACGGTTTCCATGAAACGATCCTAACGGTGGTGCATATCCTATAAATACCCACCATAATCAACTTCAAAACTCACTTGAAATCTGAATTTTCTCTAAGTGGTTGTGTTTATACACTTCCTACCTGAGATTACTCGGAAATCAATCTTGCAGGGACCCTTTGTAAGTGTTCCTTCGTTCTTTTATTGCTTTTCGAGTCCGAAAGTCAAACTTTGTTTGACTTTCTGCATTGACCAGCTATGGTCAATGCGAAGTTCGTTTGAACTTCGCAACGTGATTGTAATCACGATGGTTATAGTCCCTTGGGACTATGCCTACTGATTACCACGTTGTTTAGGGTCGTAAGGGTAAGCGATCTAATAAATCGCTTATACCTTCGAACCCGACCCATTTGGTCGATCATTAGGATCCGACCAAACACATTAGGTGACCATAGTATATAGGGAATAACCTTCCGAGGTTATACCTTATGGTCGCTTCGTTTAAGTAGTTGTATGATAGGTAGTTTATATGCCTTAGGTAAATTACCAGAATACCCTTTTCATGTATAATTGGTAATTAAGCATATGTAACCTAAAATTTTGTCACATAACTGATTATGTAACATGTTAAGGCATTTTCTACTTGTCATAGGACTAGTTAGGCGGTCCGAACGCGTTTCACGCGAACGACGCGTTAAAGTAGCATAAGCTACCTAAACGGGTCGTAATGGGTCGTAAGCACTTAGGTTAGGTTCCGATTTAGAATGTAGGCTTTGTTAAACCATGTCATATGAGTTCCAATACTCGTTTGGTTTACCAAACCTCATCCTATCCGATCTTCCGACTTAGGCCCGGTTTATTTATATAGTTGTTAGATTACAGATTGATTCCATGCTCCCTCTAGCTTTGCTTGGTTGTTGTTCAAGACCTCTAAGCATTCTCAGGTGAGTACATAGTTCCCCGATTTTACTGTTTTCAATTGTTTTGGGGTGACTCATATGTGCTAAATGTTTTCGAAGTTATAACAATGGTTTCAAAAACGATTAAGATGATTTATACAAAACTAATAACGATTTCAATAAAGTGAACAAACTTGTTGGTTGTAGTTACATAACCAATGACATTCATTAGCAATGATCAAGCCGACCAGTATTAGGTTATGGTACCATAGGATCTGATAAATCCCGTTATCTTACTGCACCCGTGGTTATGTGTGGGGGTGGTGGGTAGCGACTGAATCTGAAATTGTTAATTTACCCTTTG
This sequence comes from Helianthus tuberosus, assembly GCA_030545235.1. Taxonomy (NCBI): domain Eukaryota; kingdom Viridiplantae; phylum Streptophyta; class Magnoliopsida; order Asterales; family Asteraceae; genus Helianthus; species Helianthus tuberosus. The sequence goes on along the minus strand of CM060413.1, from coordinate 110,479,310 downwards.
GTAAGGGTTTATTAATGCGAAAGCGAGGTAAGCGAGTCATGAAGGTCTGAATGTTATTAGCGAGATGACCATATAAGTAGTTTCACGACCTAAAACGACTTAAACGATTTGGTTAAACGATTGGCTTCAAAGCGATATACGATTGGTTTTTGGTTAAGTGTTTAGATAATAGGACGGGTGTAATGTGATGAAAGCATGGTGGATACGCCGCTGGTACTTCCTATATATAAGTGTTTTCATCATATTACATACCGTGGTGTTATTTAGTTCACTTGGGTAAACGATTTCTAAACGATGTCACACAAACGAGGTTTTCAAAATGATATAAACTATACGAGTTTTATTAACGATTTATTACGAGATGTTTTACGATTTGCTTTACTAAAACAAATGTTTTTGGGTTAAGAGTCATGGCTACGAAGTTTTATAAACCATAACCCGCTTGATTTGAGTTGGTTAGTTAAGTCGCAATATTATACTCTTTTCAAAACAAGGTTTTTAATAAAGTATTGCAACATCCAAACTAGCCATGATTTCGACACTCCTATAAAACCTATGTACTCGCAGGAATTTTTATGCTGACGTACCTATTTTCACATGTGTTTCAGGAAATGAAGCATAGGATTGATCAAGATACACTTAGGCGGACTTGGGCCTTAGCGACAATAAAAGATACAAGACTAGTTAATTATGTTATGTTTCTTTGATTGTCAAGACATTGTAACTATTTTATTCAATAAAACAATATTTCAATTTCCATGTGTTATGAAACAATGATTCTGTTACAACACTCCCCGATGTTTTCCGCCACGTTTTGTTGTTTTACGTGGTCGGGGTGTGACATTTTGTATACTCTGGATATTCATTATCCAAATCCTCATAGAATCTTTCTTATCTTCATATGAAGGATTCGTAGTAGGATATTCAAAAAGGTACTATCTTAAATCCTTAATGGACTTCTACGTTGTAGTTAAGTCCCTTGGATTATAAAGTACTATTCCAAAGTCTAAGGACATCATGCGTTGATATAGTTAAATAGGCCCTCTGGTGGTCTAGTTAAAGAGATCCTACGTCGATCTAAGTTAAATAGATTGGTTCGACAATCTAGTTAAATATATCATGCGTTGATATAGTTAAATAGGCCCTCTGGTGGTCTAGTTAAAGAGATCCTACGTCGATCTAAGTTAAATAGGTTGGTTCGACAATCTAGTTAAATATATCATGCGTTGATATAGTTAAATAGGCCCTCTGGTGGTCTAGTTAAAGAGATCCTACGTCGATCTAAGTTAAATAGGTTGGTTCGACAATCTAGTTAAATATATCATGCGTTGATATAGTTAAATAGGCCCTCTGGTGTCACACCCCGACCACGTAGAACATACAAAACGTGGCGGAAACGTCGGGGAGTGTTGTAACAGAATTAATTGTTTCAAATCCATGGCAATTGAAGTTTCATTTTATTGATTAAAAGTGTTACAATGTCTTAACAAACAAAGAAATACAACATAATTAACTAGTCTTGCATCTTTTATTGTCACTAAAGCCCAAGTCTGCCTATGTGTATCTTAATCATCTTATGCAACAGCTCCTGAAAAACACATGTGAAAATAGGTACGTCAGCATAAAAATGCCGGTGAGATACATAGGTTTTGTGAAAATAGGTTTCATGACTTATGTTTGAGAAAATGTTTAGTCATGAACCTTGTTATTTGCTTTGTTTTGTAAATCATTTGAAAATCGATAAGATCAGATGATATGTATAAATAATGTATGGTTAAATGAATAACCATGTAATATGAGTTTGTATTAGATAAATTGTTTGTAAATCAATGTCTTGTGAAAAATATGTTATTTGTATAAAATGTTCTATGTCACAACCTGAAATGATTCAGATAACGCTACAATATGTAATACCATACAAACACTTATATATAGGAAGTACCAGCGGCGTATCCACCATGCTTGTATCATATTACACACGCATCGTTACTTAATCACTTAATCAAACCAAACCAAACAATGTAAGATGTCTATGTTTAAACCAATTGCCAAATGTATTGAATAATATGTCAAAATGTTTATGTCAAGATGTAAACCATGTAATGTGTAACCAAAATGATATGTATGGCTAGTGAAATGCATCAACTAAACCATATGCACAAGAACATAGTATTGAAGTAAAACTTGGTTTAAATCAAAGTTATGTTTTGTGTAGTAAATGCATGATCAATGTAAATCATGTAATATGCGTCCAAAATGTAAGTATGTGATGAATAACAAATGTACTAAGTATGAAGAACAATGCAACGATTGAACATACATAGCATGTGAACTGTACTAAGTATGCAACAACAGACATACATAGCATGCGACCTGTACTAAGTATGCAACAATAGACATACGTAGCATGTGATGTAATGTAAAACAATGTACTAAGTAATGCACACAATGGCACACCTAGTATGAAATGTAATGAAATCATGTACTATAATGTACTAATGAACATAACAAGTATATGATGTGAAAACAGGAAAACTTGAAAGTAACAAGTAGGCACATGTGTTCCACCCCAAAACGTTTGGAAAACAGTAAAAGAGGGGTCTATGTACTCACTTGAGAGTGCTCAGTAGTCCTAGAGTAACGACCAAACAAAGCTAGAGATCACGGAAATCAAACGGCACCTAATATAGGTAACTATGTTAATTAACCGGACCTAAATCGGAAGATTGGGTAGCATTAGGGTTTGTAAACCAAATGAGTGTAGGAACTCATATGATATGGTTTAACAAAGCCTACATACTAAATGAAACTTAACCTAAGTGCTTTCGACCCATTACGACCCGTTTAGGAAGCTTATGCTACTTTAACGCGTCGTGCGCGTGAAACGCGTTCGGACCGCCTAACTAGTCCTATGACAAGTGTTATATGCCTAAACATGTTACATAATCAGTTATGTGACAAAAGTTTAGGTTACATATGCTTAATTACCAATTATACATGAAAAGGGTATTCTGGTAATTTACCTAAGGCATATAAACTACCTATCATACAACTACTTAAACGATGTGACCATAGGGTATAACCTCGGAAGGTTATTCCCTACCTACTATGGTCACCTAATGAGTTTGGTCGGATCCTAATGATCGACCAAATGGGTCGAGTTCGAAGGTATAGGCGATTTATTAGATCGCCTACCCTACGACCCTAGACAACGTGGTAATCAGTGGGCATAGTCCCAAGGGACTATGACCAACGTGATTACACTCACGTTGCGAAGTTCAAACGAACTTCGCATTGACCATTACTGGTCAACGCTGAAAGTCAAACAAAGTTTGACTTTCTGACTCGAAAAGCAGTAAAATAAGGAAAAGAACGAAAGAATACTTACGAAGGGTCCCCGAATGCTAATCCCGATCCAAGAATCTCAGGTATGAAACAATGGTTTCAACTTAGAGATTCTCAAATCAGAATTCTAGTGATTTTTGAGGTAATGGGGGTGGGGTATTTATAGTTTTCGGGTAACCGTTAAGATCGTTTGTCGAATATCGTGCCTTAATCGTATCCGTACAAGTGTCGGAAAGTTGTGGTGCCTAAAAACCATCCTTATCAGCTGATTAGGCAAGTGGGAAAGATGTGGTTGTGGTTAAAAAAGCTGGTACACGCTGACTGTTCGTTCTGATCTGTTTTGGGAGTCTGACGCGGGCCGCCTAAGATTTAGGCTTGGCTGAGGCGGGCCGCCTAGCTGTCTGATCAGCAAACTTCTTGCAGAATTGACAGTTTTGGTCCCTGCACGTGTTTAAGCCCATTTCCGGCACTTCTAAGGCCCGTAAAGCCAACTTTAAGGCCCTAAAATGATGCCTAAACATTGTGGACATGAAACATGCTCAAAAATATGTCGGATGTTGGTTCGTTTAGTCGTACGAACGCGATGTTCGCTTAATTACGACGGAATGCGCATAAGCGCGAAAAACGATCCAAATGACGAAACGAATGGATTTTTCTTATGCCAAACACTAAAAAAAAATGTTTTAGTGCTTACATAAATTTTTGGATGTCCGGATGTATTCAGAACGTAAGTTATGCGTAAAAATGCAAACTTGTGCACTTTTTGACGCTTTTAGTCCCTGAATGACACAAAAGTTTATTTTAGCATACCGAACACCTCAAAGCCTATTTCTAAGCTATGTAAAGGATATTTATGGTATGTTTAACTTATGGTCATGTTCCGGAATGTCTGTTACAGTTCAAATTGGCATACTTTCGCAGTTTGTCAACTTTAGTCCCTGTAAGTGATTAAACTTTGATTTCACCACACCAAACCTTCCAAAACTTATATCTAAGTTATGTAAAGGTTATTTAAGGTATGTTAAGCCTATTTCACTATTCCGAAGTGTTCGTTGGATTAAACTGGTTATATCTACACATCAGAGCGCGTATAACCCTCCAGAAAGCGATTTAAAGCTTGAAATCGAACAAGAGTTGATATGTGCAAACGATACACATATTTTTACAAGTCCAAAGTATGAAATACAATATTTCATTGGTTTGGCATTTGTTTGATGGTTGAAATGACACAGGTGTTACAGTCTCCCCTACTTTAGGAAATTTCGTCCCGAAATTAATTCGTAGGAGTCTATCTGTGACCTTTTTGTCAAATAACCACCAGAGATATGTAAGGCATAATCCTGTAATTTCTCTTTAACGAACATCTTTCAGAAATAAAAAATGAACGGAGTTATCTTCAACAGGCATTATTTAGAAACAAAAATGAACGGAATAGTCATTTTACATCTTCAGAAACAAAAATGAACCGAATGAGTCATTTTACATCTTTAGAAATAAAAATGAACAGAATAGACATTTTACATCTTCAGAAACAAAAATGAACCGAATGAGTCATTTTACATCTTCAGAAACAAAAATGAACCGAATGAGTCATTTTATATCTTCAGAAACAAAAATGAACCGAATGAGTCATTTTACATCTTCAGAAACAAAAATGAACAGAATAGACATTTTACATCTTCAGAAACAAAAATGAACCGAATGAGTCATTTTACATCTTCAGAAACAAAAATGAACAGAATAGTCATTTTACATCTTCAGAAACAAAAATGAACCGAATGAGTCATTTTACATCTTCAGAAACAAAAATGAACCGAATGAGTCATTTTACATCTTCAGAAACAAAAATGAACCGAATGAGTCATTTTACATCTTCAGAAACAAAAATGAACAGAATAGACATTTTACATCTTCAGAAACAAAAATGAACCGAATGAGTCATTTTACATCTTCAGAAACAAAAATGAACGGAGTAGTCATTTTACATCTTCAGAAACAAAAATGAACAGAATAGACATTTTACATCTTCAGAAACAAAAATGAACCGAATGAGTCATTTTACATCTTCAGAAACAAAAATGAACCGAATGAGTCATTTTACATCTTCAGAAACAAAAATGAACGGAATAGTCATTTTACATCTTCAGAAACAAAAATGAACCGAATGAGTCATTTTACATCTTCAGAAACAAAAATGAACAGAATGAGTCATTTTACATCTTCAGAAACAAAAATGAACCGAATGAGTCATTTTACATCTTCAGAACAAAAATGAACGGAATTAACTCTAGATACATGACAAAACTTGTTGTGGTTTCTGTGCACTAAATTCTATAATTATGTACGCGTCCATAATTACGTAATTCCTTGCACAGTCCGCACAGTGCATTTCATGATGTGTAGGGGAAGAAAATATCAAACCTGTGATGAGTGTGACTAGACTACCATAGGGTCCTTTTAATCAGATCAACACATGATCTTTTTAATTAGACCTCCAAGGAGTCCTTTCAGCTATATCATCAATTGATATACCTAACCAGATTTTTGGATCAATCTGTTTAACTAGACCACTCAAGGGGTCTAATTATAGAATAGTACAATAAAATCCAAGGGACTTAACTATAACGTAGAAGCCCATTGAGGATTTAATATAGTACCTTTGGATATCCTACTATGAATCCCTTATACAAAGATATGGAAGATTCTACGAGGATTTGGATAACAAGAATTTGGATCACACGAAAACATAAAAGGAAACACATAAGCACATAATCACATAGTTGTTTGACTTGTTTATTAATTTGTTATCTTTGGACCCGGATACTTAAAGCACACCAGGAATCCAATTCGTGGATTTCATTTGGCACTTTAATCATTTCAAGAATCTATCTATGAAGATAGGATAATCTTAAAAGGAATTCGGCTTTGTCCTTATTGAATTGTGATGTACGTATTGAATCATACAAAGAATTCAATTAAGGACTCCGATGAATGATACCCATCCACAAGGATCTGATTATGAGGATCGAAAGATCCTTCATGGATTTTGGAATTTGTGTAACGAGAGGTGTTCCGACACCTTGCACTAGGCGTGCTTACGTCGATACACAAGGTAGAAAGTTCATGAGGTTGAGGCGCCAGATATGTCAAGCGACATATGAAGCAGAGTTTGAAGGTTGAGCAGCAGCAGGATTTGTAACAGCTTTGCTTTGGATTGCAAAGCGGCACATGTTAACCAAATGTCTCCATCGTCCACCGTGGGTACATTTGAAACAGGGTATTTGGTTTGGATGATGACAGTTGCATTGATTGCACCAAGGAGCAGTTCCCTTACGGCTTCATCCCTGAGGCGAGTCATGGTGATAGCTAAGTCAACGGTCCTCTGGAGTACGACGCCTATTCGCTGGGTAATTGCAGCACCTGGTTCGGACATTGTTGTTGCGATGAAGAGGCACCATGAAGAAAATAGAAGACATGGGAAGAAACAAGGGAAAGATAGTCGAGAGAAAATGACAACGCATGAAGATTGTGACCATTTGTTTGTTACCAAAGGCAAACAAATGAGACATTGACTAATCAAAGTAAGCGGGTCAATATAATGTATCGCGAAGACATGCTCGCCTATAAGTGAACACTCATCCCAAGAATTCCCAGGTAAGCACAACTGGTCTCGCGTCTGATGAGATGTATACGAAGTGCTTGCCTAGACAGAAAACCCAGAATACAGGCATTCACCCTTCCAGTTTGCACGTGTTCACATTATTAGAAACCCAAAACCTTGACGAGAGTTTTGAAAACTCAAAGGGTTCAAAACCTTATAATCAATCATCCTAGAACAGATGATTAGTTTTCGAAGCGGTTTTGAAATTTATGTTCTTGTTGTGGTCGTCGCCTAAGGATAGGTGACGGTATTGTTTTATGACTAAACGCAAGTAAACTCGCGTTAGGGTCCTAAGAAGGTTATAGACTAGGTCAAAGCATTACTAATAACCTAATTCCCTATAACCATTAGCTCTGATACCATCTTTTCTGTCACACCCCGACCACGTAGAACATACAAAACGTGGCGGAAACGTCGGGGAGTGTTGTAACAGAATTAATTGTTTCAAATCCATGGCAATTGAAGTTTCATTTTATTGATTAAAAGTGTTACAATGTCTTAACAAACAAAGAAATACAACATAATTAACTAGTCTTGCATCTTTTATTGTCACTAAAGCCCAAGTCTGCCTATGTGTATCTTAATCATCTTATGCAACAGCTCCTGAAAAACACATGTGAAAATAGGTACGTCAGCATAAAAATGCCGGTGAGATACATAGGTTTTGTGAAAATAGGTTTCATGACTTATGTTTGAGAAAATGTTTAGTCATGAACCTTGTTATTTGCTTTGTTTTGTAAATCATTTTAAAATCGATAAGATCAGATGATATGTATAAATAATGTATGGTTAAATGAATAACCAGGTAATATGAGTTTGTATTAGATAAATTGTTTGTAAATCAATGTCTTGTGAAAAATATGTTATTTGTATAAAATGTTCTATGTCTCAACCTGAAATGATTCAGATAACGCTACAATATGTAATACCATACAAACACTTATATATAGGAAGTACCAGCGGCGTATCCACCATGCTTGTATCATATTACACACGCATCGTTACTTAATCACTTAATCAAACCAAACCAAACAATGTAAGATGTCTATGTTTAAACCAATTGCCAAATGTATTGAATAATATGTCAAAATGTTTATGTCAAGATGTAAACCATGTAATGTGTAACCAAAATGATATGTATGGCTAGTGAAATGCATCAACTAAACCATATGCACAAGAACATAGTATTGAAGTAAAACTTGGTTTAAATCAAAGTTATGTTTTGTGTAGTAAATGCATGATCAATGTAAATCATGTAATATGCGTCCAAAATGTAAGTATGTGATGAATAACAAATGTACTAAGTATGAAGAACAATGCAACGATTGAACATACATAGCATGTGAACTGTACTAAGTATGCAACAACAGACATACATAGCATGCGACCTGTACTAAGTATGCAACAATAGACATACGTAGCATGTGATGTAATGTAAAACAATGTACTAAGTAATGCACACAATGGCACACCTAGTATGAAATGTAATGAAATCATGTACTATAATGTACTAATGAACATAACAAGTATATGATGTGAAAACAGGAAAACTTGAAAGTAACAAGTAGGCACATGTGTTCCACCCCAAAACGTTTGGAAAACAGTAAAAGAGGGGTCTATGTACTCACTTGAGAGTGCTCAGTAGTCCTAGAGTAACAACCAAACAAAGCTAGAGATCACGGAAATCAAACGGCACCTAATATAGGTAACTATGTTAATTAACCGGACCTAAATCGGAAGATTGGGTAGCATTAGGGTTTGTAAACCAAATGAGTGTAGGAACTCATATGATATGGTTTAACAAAGCCTACATACTAAATGAAACTTAACCTAAGTGCTTTCGACCCATTACGACCCGTTTAGGAAGCTTATGCTACTTTAACGCGTCGTGCGCGTGAAACGCGTTCGGACCGCCTAACTAGTCCTATGACAAGTGTTATATGCCTAAACATGTTACATAATCAGTTATGTGACAAAAGTTTAGGTTACATATGCTTAATTACCAATTATACATGAAAAGGGTATTCTGGTAATTTACCTAAGGCATATAAACTACCTATCATACAACTACTTAAACGATGTGACCATAGGGTATAACCTCGGAAGGTTATTCCCTACTTACTATGGTCACCTAATGAGTTTGGTCGGATCCTAATGATCGACCAAATGGGTCGAGTTCGAAGGTATAGGCGATTTATTAGATCGCCTACCCTACGACCCTAGACAACGTGGTAATCAGTGGGCATAGTCCCAAGGGACTATGACCAACGTGATTACACTCACGTTGCGAAGTTCAAACGAACTTCGCATTGACCATTACTGGTCAACGCTGAAAGTCAAACAAAGTTTGACTTTCTGACTCGAAAAGCAGTAAAATAAGGAAAAGAACGAAAGAATACTTACGAAGGGTCCCCGAATGCTAATCCCGATCCAAGAATCTCAGGTATGAAACAATGGTTTCAACTTAGAGCTTCTCAAATCATAATTCTAGTGATTTTTGAGGTAATGGGGGTGGGGTATTTATAGTTTTCGGGTAACCGTTAAGATCGTTTGTCGAATATCGTGCCTTAATCGTATCCGTACAAGTGTCGGAAAGTTGTGGTGCCTAAAAACCATCCTTATCAGCTGATTAGGCAAGTGGGAAAGATGTGGTTGTGGTTAAAACAGCTGGTACACGCTGACTGTTCGTTCTGATCTGTTTTGGGAGTCTGACGCGGGCCGCCTAAGATTTAGTCTTGGCTGAGGCGGGCCGCCTAGCTGTCTGATCAGCAAACTTCTTGCAGAATTGACAGTTTTGGTCCCTGCACGTGTTTAAGCCCATTTCCGGCACTTCTAAGGCCCGTAAAGCCAACTTTAAGGCCCTAAAATGATGCCTAAACATTGTGGACATGAAACATGCTCAAAAATATGTCGGATGTTGGTTCGTTTAGTCGTACGAACGCGATGTTCGCTTAATTACGACGGAATGCGCATAAGCGCGAAAAACGATCCAAATGACGAAACGAATGGATTTTTCTTATGCCAAACACTAAAAAAAAATGTTTTAGTGCTTACATAAATTTTTGGATGTCCGGATGTATTCAGAACGTTAGTTATGCGTAAAAATGCAAACTTGTGCACTTTTTGACGCTTTTAGTCCCTGAATGACACAAAAGTTTATTTTAGCATACCGAACACCTCAAAGCCTATTTCTAAGCTATGTAAAGGATATTTATGGTATGTTTAACTTATGGTCATGTTCCGGAATGTCTGTTACAGTTCAAATTGGCATACTTTCGCAGTTTGTCAACTTTAGTCCCTGTAAGTGATTAAACTTTGATTTCACCACACCAAACCTTCCAAAACTTATATCTAAGTTATGTAAAGGTTATTTAAGGTATGTTAAGCCTATTTCACTATTCCGGAGTGTTCGTTGGATTAAACTGGTTATATCTACACATCAGAGCGCGTATAACCCTCCAGAAAGCGATTTAAAGCTTGAAATCGAACAAGAGTTGATATGTGCAAACGATACACATATTTTTACAAGTCCAAAGTATGAAATACAATATTTCATTGGTTTGGCATTTGTTTGATGGTTGAAATGACACAGGTGTTACATCTTGTGGTCTAGTTAAAGAGATCCTACGTAGATCTAAGTTAAATAGATTGGTTCGACAATCTAGTTAAATATATCATGTATTTATGTAGTTAAATAGGCCCTCGGGTAGTCTAGTTCAAGAGATTGTTCGTTGATCTAATCCTTTGGTGACCTAGTTAAAGAGACTCTATTGCAGTCAAGTTAAATCACCACAGGATTATTCGTTTGATTTTTCCCCATACGCATTATGAAATGAACTGTGCGGACTATGCAAGGAATTACGTAATTATGGAGGCCTACATAATTATGGAATTCAGTGCACAGAAACCACAGGAAGTTTTGTCATGTGTAAAGACCAATAGTGACAAGAGTAATGATACGGGAGAAGTCTTGGACTTTGACCGATGTCATTTTATCTTACACTTCCCAATCGTGAATTCAAGTTTCCTATGATAAGTCTTCATGGGAAACGTTCTCCTATCCATAGTTTGAAACTCCATGTTTTGCTGCTACAAGGACTTCACTTTGAGGGATTGACAATTTTGCTAAGAACCCTATCATGGACCAGAGTTCTACTTAGGGTTCAAGGGGTTCATTCAAAGCGAAAACATCACCGTCGTCCTCACAAGTTTCTCCTAAAATTAAATTTCGGGACGAAATTTCCTAAAGTAGGGGAGACTGTGACACCTGTGTCACTTCAACCATCAAACAAATTCCAAACCAATGAAATATTGTATTTCATACTTGGGATTTGTAAAAAATATGTGTATCGTTTGCACATATCAACTCTTGTTCGATTTCAAGCTTTAAATCGCTTTCTGGAGGGTTATACGCGCTCTGATGCGTAGATATAACTAGTTTAATGCAAGGAACACTCCGGAATAGTGAAATAGGCTTAACATACCTTAAATAACCTTTACATAACTTAGAAATAAGTTTTGAAGGCTTTGGCATGGCAAAATCGAGTTAAATCGCTTACAGGGACTAAAGTTGACAAACTGCGAAAGTATGCCAATTTGAACTGTAACAGAAATTCCGGAACTTGATCATAAGTTAAACATATCCTAAATATCCTTTACATAGCTTAGAAATAGGCTTTGAGGGGTTCGGTATGCTAAAATAAACTTTATTGATCAATAGGGACTAAAAGCGTCAAAAAGTGCACAAGTTTGCACTTTCGCGCATACCTTACGTTCTGAATACATCCGGACATCCAAAAATTTATGTAAGCACTAAAACACTTTATTTTAGTGTTTGGCATAAGAACAATCCATTCGTCGCGTCATTTGGATCGTTTTTCGCGCTTATGCGCATTCCGTCGTAATTAAGCGAACATCGCGATCGTACGGCCAAACGAACCGACATCTGAGATATTTTTGAGCACATTTTAAGTTCCCTATACTTTAACTTCATTTTAGAGCTCTGAAATGGGGTTAACGGGCCTTAAACATGTCGGAAATGGCCTTATTGCATAACAGGGACCAAAACTGCCAAAAATCAAAGTTGCTGGTCTGCAAGGTCCTTGCGCACCGCAAGGGAAATGCTTACGGTGCGCAAGCAGTCCCCAGAACATCAGAAGCTTCCGAACAGCCTATTTCCAGCTGTCGTGCACTCCCAAACCCCTTTCCACCTGTTGATTCCTTATGGTGGGTGGCCAATTAACCTACCACAACTTTCCAACAAGTGTACGCCTTAGATTCGATCACGGTTTCCAATAAACGATCCTAACGGTTCGGGAAATCCTATAAATACCCACATCCCCCAACTTCAAAACCCACCAAAATCTGATCTTAGAAACTCTAAGTTGAAACCATTGTTTTATACCTGAGCTACTCGGATCAAGATTAGCTTTCGGGGACCCTGGGTAAGTGTTCCTTCGTTCTTTTATTGCTTTTCGAGTCCGAAAGTCAAACTTTGTTTGACTTTCTGCATTGACCAGTTTATGGTCAATGCGAAGTTCGTTTGAACTTCGCAACGTGAGCGTAATCACGATGGTTATAGTCCCTGGTGACTATGCCTACTGATTACCACGTTGTCTAGGGTCGTAAGGGTAAGCGATCTAATAAATCGCTTATACCTTCGAACCCGACCCATTTGGTCGATCATTAGGATCCGACCAAACACATTTGGTGACCATAGTATATAGGGAATAACCTTCCGAGGTTATACCTTATGGTCGCTTCGTTTAAGTAGTTGTATGATAGGTAGTTTATATGCCTTAGGTAAATTACCAAAATACCCCTTTGATGCCAAAATTCATTTTAAACATATGTAACATAACCTATGACCTCTAAACTGATTTATCAATAATATTAAACATGTTAAGGCATTTTCTACTTGTCATAGGACTAGTTAGGCGGTCCGAACGCGTTTCACGCGAACGACGCGTTAAAGTAGCATAAGCTACCTAAACGGGTCGTAATGGGTCGTAAGCACTTAGGTTAGGTTTCATTTAGTATGTAGGCTTTGATAAACCATATGACACGAGTCTCCATACTCGTTTGGTTTACGAACCCTCATTCTATCTAATCCTCCGATTTTGGTCCGGTTTATTAACATAGTTACCTATATTAGGTGCCGTTTGATATCCGTGATCTCTAACATTGTTTGGTTGTTACTCAAGGACTACTAAGCAATCTCAAGTGAGTACATAGACCCCTCTTTTACTGTTTTTCAAACATTTTGGGGTGGAACACATGTGCCTACTTGCTACTTTCATGCCTTTCATGTTTTCACATCATATACTTGCTATGTTCATTAGTACAATATTAGTACATTGTTTTACATTACATTTCATGCTATGTACGCTCATTGTGTGCATACTTAGTACATTGTTTTACATTACATTACATTTCATGCTATGTACGCCCATTGTGTGCATACTTAGTACATTGTTTTACATTACATTTCATGCTATGTACGCCCATTGTGTGCATACTTAGTACATTGTTTTACATTACATTTCATGCTATGTACGCCCATTGTATGCATACTTAGTACATTGTTTTACATTACATTTCATGCTATGTACGCCCATTGTGTGCATACTTAGTACATTGTTTTACATTACATTTCATGCCATGTACGCCCATTGTGTGCATACTTAGTACATTGTTTTACATTACACTTATGCTATGTATGTCCATTGTGTGCATACTTAGTACATTGTTTTACATAAACATTTCTACAATCGTTAAACATTACATCTTGGTGGTTTGATTTGAGTAAGTGATTTAAGTAACGAGGCATGTGTAATATGATACAAGCATGGTGGATACGCCGCTGGTACTTCCTATATATAAGTGCTTGTATGGTATTACATATCGTAGCGTTATTTGAATCATTTCAATTTGAGACATATAACATTTTATACAAATAACATACTTTTCACAAGGCATTGTTTTACAAACAACTTATCTTATACAAACTCATTTTACATGGTTATTCATTTAACCATACATTATTCTCTTATTTATACATATCATCTGAACTTATTGTTTTTCAAACGATTTACAAAACAAAACAATTTACAAGGTTCATGACTAAACTTTATTAAACAACTCTTTCTAAACTTACAAGTCATGAATCCTATTTTCACAAAACCTATGTATCTCACAGGCATTTTTATGCTGACGTACCTATTTTCACATGTGTTTTCAGGAGATGATGCATAGGACTTATCAAGACATACTTAGGCGGACCTATGCCTTAGTGACTTAAAACGAGACAAGAACTAGTTAATTTATGTTATGTACTCTTTGTTTCTTGTTTAAAACAATGTAAACTCTCATGTTTGATTAATAAAACGAAACTTTAATTGCCATGGATTTGAAACGATTATTTCTGTTACAACACTCCCCGATGTTTCCGCCACGTTTCGTTGTCTCACGTGGTCGGGGTGTGACAACTGGGACAATGGTTCACCATTCTCTTGCTCCATCAACAGGGGTGCAGTTGAGAGATATTGCTTTAATTCCTGCAAGGCTGCTTCATGCTTCTCTCCCCATTCGAATTTCTTATTCTTCCTCAGGATATCGTAGAATTCCTTGCATTTTTTCGAGGATCTTGAGATAAATATGTTTAATGCTGCTACTCGTCCTTTTAGGCTTTGTACATCTTTCATATTGGAAGGTGACTTGATATCTAAGATGGCTTTGATCTGTTCTGGACTTGCTTCTATCCCCTTCTTAGTCACCATATATCCTAGAAACTTTCCTGCCCCCACTCCAAAATGACATTTAGCAGGATTTAGCTTCATATTGTGCTGGTCCAGGATATCGAATGCTTCTTCAATTTCCTGGAGATGATCCTTAGCCTTCTTAGATTTTACCACCATATCATCAATGTATACTTCCATGGTTTCCCCCATCTTGTCTTTAAAAATCATGTTCACCAATCTTTGGTATGTTGCACCTGCATTTTTTAAACCAAAAGGTATAGCAGTATAACAATAGATACCTATTGGTGTCATGAAAGCAGTATCCTCCTGGTCTGCATGTTCCATTTGGATCTGCTGGTATCCTGAGGATGCATCCATGAAGGTTAACATTTCATGGCCGGCAGTAGCATCCACCATTGAGTCAATATGAGGTAGAGGAAATGGGTCTTTGGGACAAGCTTTGTTCAAGTCTGTGTAATCCACACAAACTCTCCATTTCCCATTTTTCTTTTACACCACAACTACATTTGCTAGCCACTTGGGAAATTTAACTTCCCTAATCATCTTGCTCTTTAACAAACTTTCAACCTCTTCCTGAATGATAGTGTTCCGCTCTGGAGCAAACTTCCTTCGTTTCTGTTGGACAGGCTTGAAAGACGTATCGATTCCAAGCTTGTGGGTTATAATATCCTTGGAAATCCCTGTCATGTCCTCATGTTTCCATGCGAATGTTGACATCCTGCATTTCAAAAAGTTAGTCAATTGATTTTCAATATCCTGAGGCATATTGGTTCCTACGAGCACCGAGATATCTGGATTATCTTGATCCAGGATAATTTTCTTTAAATCCTGCTCTGAAGCCTCCACGATATCCTGGGCTCGCATCTTTAATTGCTATGCTGCATTAGGCTTTGTTGAGGATTTCATCGAAGAAGAGTAACACTCCTTTGCTTCCTGTTGATCACTTTCCACCTTGACTACCCCCCAAGGTGTAGGAATCTTGATGCATTGATGATAGGTCGATGCCACCGCTTTCATATCATGGATCCATGGCTTACCCAATATAATATCGTAGCAGGATAAGGAGTCCATGACACAAAATCGTTGCATTAAGTTGACCCCTTCAATGTACACAGGCAACTTTATCTCTCCCACGGTATTCCTGGCTTCTCCACTGAACCCAACAAGCACAGTGGATTTTGAAGTAATATGCATCTGGGATACATTCATTCTCTTCAGTGTTTCCAGCTGAATTATGTTGATGGAGCTGCCATTATCCACCAGTATCCTGCGCACAAAATGATTAGCAACATATAAAGTTATTACCAAAGCATCATGGTGAGGATCCTGGACAGTATCCCTATCATCACTATCGAACATGATCACTTTATAAGTCAGGAGAGTTGACATCCTAGTTGGCTTATCTCCCCTCTCTGCCTTAGCCTCCTTTGCATGTCTTTTTGCTACAGAATAAGAGGTCCCACAGATATCGGATCCTCCTGAAATAAAGTTAATTAACTTGGCATCCGCAGGAGGTGATGCTGCTCATTCAGGATCCTTCTCAGTATCCTGACCCTTATTCTTCTTTCTTCCCAGGATATCCTTTAGGTATCCTTTGCTCAGCAAATAGCTTATTTCTTTCCTCAGGGCAATGCAATCTTCTGTAACATGTCCAAAATCCTCATGGAACGCACACCATTTGGACTTATCCTTCCAATCAGCTTTTTGTTGATTCTTCCGGGGCCACCTTGCTTTGTCTCCTAAACCCTGCATAGCATACATCAGTTCAGGTATATTAACAGAAAAACAATATTATGATAACTCAGGATACTCCTCAGGATCCTCATCTTTAACAACATTCACTTTCTTGTTGTCATTCCAGCCATATGGCTTAGAGCGATATGGTTTATACGAGGAATCTAATTTCTTGTTGGTTGACTCATAGGTTGTGGATGAATTCATCCTCTCTTGCATCTTTTTGTCATCCTCCAGTCGAATATATCTAAAAGCCCTATTCCGAGCTTCATCCAGGTTCCTGCAGGGATTCATTACAAGGTCCTGGTAAAATTGAGAATCTTTTTGCAATCGCATCTTGAAAGCCTGCATAGCTGTTGCAATATCAAGATGTGGGATATCTAAGGATTCCCGGCTAAACTTATTCACATAATCTCTCAAGGATTCCTGAGGTCCATGAGTTATCCTGTAGAGATCACTGGTTAGTTTTTCAAAACTCTGACTGCAAGAAAATTAACTATTAAATAAATTCACTAAATGAGCAAATGATGTAATTGAATGAGGGGGAATGTTTAAGAGCCATTTTAAGGCTGATCCTGTTATGGTAGAACCAAAACCCTTGCAGAGGCATGCTTCCTTGAGATCTGGAGGGATAGGGTTGATTTCCATCCTTTCCCTATACTGGGCAATATGCTCTTCAGTATCCGTAGTTCCGTCATAGAGCTTCATGTTGGGGGTCTGAAATCTTTTTGGAATTTCAGCATCACAAATAGGATATGCAAACCGGGATATCCTGTGGTTGTCTTGGGGTACTTCTGGAATTGGCTGGACCACCCCAGGTACACTGGATATCATGTCCTTCAATTTCTGAAGCTCCCTAGAAAATGTTGATGTCATACCTGCATCCTGCAAAGATTCAATACCATTAGTAGCAAGAGTATTATTATTATTAGATACGTTACCAGTATGAGGATTCTGGCCATATCCTGAAGCATATCCTGAACTTCTCACAGTTGACACCCTAACCGAAGAGGGTATCTCAGGAATATGATTCTGAGAATGGTTGGGCACAATATTCCCCCTGTTATCCTCAGTATACACTGCAGAACTGAAGTTCAAAGCTCTGGGTTGCAAGGGAGTGACAGTATCCTCAGTGGGCCTGCTTGAGCTGGATTTCAAGAGTTATATCTCTCTCATCAGCATTTGGTTGGTCTCCTGCTGTTGCCTCATCTGTTCATGTACACTACCAAAAAAAGTTAGAATTTCTTCATTAGAGGCCAGAACAGGAGCGGATCCCTGAATATTGCGAGTGGGGATAACATCCCGAGCCACATGAATTTCAGTTCCTTGTGAAGAGGCTAGTGTAGCAAAAAGTTTTGAAAATAGAAAACCAAGTAATGATTTTGCAAAAGCTTTTAGTAGAAATAGCACCACTTGCCCCACGATGGGCGCCAAATTGTTTTGGTCAAAAATTACCGAAGCAATTAAGTGACCAAATTAGTTAAGTGAGGTAGTGTGCTAAAAAAGTGTATAAAAAATATGCTAATTTAGTTGTTTGTAAAACAGTTTTCAGGATACGGCTCAGGATATCGAGCTGTATCTACAATAAACAATGAGCAACAATGTAAAGGGTGACACTGGATGTACGGGGAAAGCCCTTGATCAATCTAGATCGCCAGCACAAAACCTCGGGAGCTGACAATCGCAGCTGCCTTGTTTTTCTTATTGCTTCAAATATCCGGATACAGTGTAGGATATGATACGGATCAACTAAGTGTTACAATGTGATTTCGATACAAGTGTAAGTGTGTTGTGAGTGTTTGCAGCTAGGGAGGAAGAGAGATCGAGAGATTGTGTGTCCTTATCTGATCCGATCATTCCCTTTTATAGTAAGATGAAAATAACAAACTATCCTATAAAACCGGGATGCTGCAAATATTCCCTTGTTAAACATTGTAGACCCCTTCTTCCGGCTTCAACGTCCCCTTTTCAACTGATTAGTCCGAGTCTTCGGGAGACCTAGTCCATTTGAACGTTATAAACTTGCCTCGTTAACCTGCACGTGAACTAAATAGTTACTACCAGGATACTGCATCAGGATGTTACCAATATCCTGATCCGGTATCCTGATCACAACAAAAGAAACATAGTCAGAATATTAGTCAGGATATATGAGTAAAAAACCATCCATAATAATACGGATAAACAGATCATCTAGGACATCACATTCACTACTCTCGAACTCTCATACTCTCTCTCGCAATTCACACACTTTCTGAAAAACATTGTAACACTTAGCAACGATCTGGTCAATATCCTGCACTGTATCCTGATATTTGAAGCAATAAGAAGAACAAGGCAGCTGCGATTGTCAGCTCCCGAGGTTTTGTGCCTACGATCTAGATTGATCAAGGGCTTTCCTCGTACATCTCGTGTCACCCTTTACCTGAAAACTGTTTTTGCAAACATTAAATTCAGATTATTTTCAATACATGTTGTTAGCACACTACCTCACTTAACTAATTTGATCACTAAATTGCTTAGGTAATTTTTTACCAAAACAATTTGGCGCCCACCGTGGGGCAAGTGGTGCTATTTCTACTGAAAGCTTTCTTAAAATCACTACTTGGTTTCCTATTTTCAAAACTTTTTGCCACACTATTTTCAATGGCCTCGAAATCAAACATGAGCTCCTCTACCGTGTCTGCTACAACCTCTGCAACAATTGGTTCGGTGCTTCCACCACCTCCAAGGACACAAGCATCTTCACAGCCTCAGGGTCCTCCAAGAAGGACCGAAACTCATGTGACTCGGGATATTATCCCCACGCAGAATGTTCAAGGATCTGCTGCATCAGGGAGAATCCCTATTATGGTTTCTAATGATAAAATTTTAACTTTGTTTGGTAGTATATAGGATCAGATGAAGCAACACCAGGAAATAAATCAAATGCTGATAAGAGAAATACAGCTCTTGAAGTCCAGCTCGAATAGGCCTGCCAAGGATACTTTCACTCCTTTGCAGCCCAGAGATTTGAACTTCAGTTCAGCAGTATATACCGAGGATAACAGGGGCAATATCGTGCCTAGTCATTACCAGAATCATACTCCTGAGATACCCTCTTCGGTTAGGGTGTCAACTGTGAGAAGTTCAGGATATGCTTCAGGATATGGCCAGAATCCTCAGACTGGTATAGTGTCTAATAATACTAATACTCTTGCTACTAAAGGTCTTGGATCTTTGCAGGATGCAGGTATGACATCAGCATTCTCTAGGAAGCTTCAGACATTGAAGGACATGATATCCAGTGTACCTGGGGTTGTCTAGCCAATCCCAGAAGTGTCCCAGGATAGTCACTGGATATCCCGGTTTGCATATCCTATTTGTGATGCTGAAATCCCAAAAAGATTTCAAACCCCCAACATGAAGCTCTATGACGGAACTACGGATCCTAAAGAGCATATTGCTCAGTATAGGGAAAGGATGGAAATTAACCCTATCCCTCCGGATCTCAAGGAAGCATGCCTCTGTAAGGGTTTTGGCTCTACTCTAACAGGATCAGCCTTAAAATGGATCTTAAACGTTCCACCTCATTCAATTACATCATTTGCTCACTTAGTCAATTTATTTAATAGTCAATTTTCTTGCAGTCGAAGTTTTGAAAAACTAACCAGTGATCTCTACAAGATAACTCAAGGTCCTTAGGAATCCTTAAGGGATTATGTGAACAAGTTTAGCAGGGAATCTTTGGATATCCCGCATCTTGATGTTGCAACAGCTGTGCAGGCTTTCAAGATGGGATTGCAAAAAGATTCTCAATTTTTTCAGGATCTTGTGATGAATCTTTGCAGGAACCTGGATGAAGCTCGGAACAGGGCTTTGAGATATATTCGACTGGAGGATGACAAAAAGATGCAAGAGAGGATGAATTCATCCTCAACCTATGAATCAACCTACAGGAAGTCAGAATCCTCATACAAACCATATCGCTCCAAGCCATAAGGCAGGAATGACAGCAAAAAAGTGAATGTTGTTGAAGACGAGGATCCTGAGGATTATCCTGAATTATCAGAATATTGTTTTTCTGTTAATATACCCGAACTAATGTATGCTATGCAGGGTCTGGGAGACAAAGTAAGGTGGCCTAGGAAAAACCAACAAAAAGCTGATTGGGAGGATAAATCCAAGTGGTGTGCCTTCCATGAGGATTTTGGACATATTACGGAAGATTGCATTGCCCTGAGGAAAGAAATAAGCTATCTGCTGAGCAAAGGATATCTGAAAGATCTTCTGGGCAGAAAGAAGAATAAGGGTCAGGATAATGAGAAGGATCCTGAACGAGCAGCATCACCTCTAGCCGACGCCAAGATAATTAACTTTATTTCAGGAGGATCCGACATTTGTGGAACTTCCTACTCTGCAACAAAAAGACATGTAAAGGAGGCTAAGGCAGAAAGGGGAGATAAGCCAACCAGGATGACAACCCTTACAACTGATAACGTGATCACGTTCGACAGTGATGACAGGGATACTGTCCAGGATCCCCATCATGATGGTTTGGTAATAACTTTATATGTTGCTAATCATTTTGTGCGCAAGATACTGGTGGATAATGGCAGCTCCATCAACATTATTCAACTAGAAACATTGAAGAGGATGAACGTATCCCTGATGGATATCACTTCAAAATCCACTGTACTTGTTGGGTTCAGTGGAGAAGCCAAGAATACTGTGGGAGAAATAAAACTGCCAGTATATGTTGAAGGAGTCAACTCAATGCAACGCTTCTGTGTCATGGACTCCTTATCCTGCTACAATATTATATTGGCTAGGCCATTGGATCCATGATATGAAGGCTGTGCCATCGACCTATCATCAGTGTATCAAGATCTCTACCCCTTGGGGGGTTGTCAAGGTGGAAAGTGATCAACAGGAGGCAAAGGAATGTTACTCTTCCTCAATGAAATCCTCAACAAAGCCCAAGGCAGGATAGCAACTAAAGATGCGAGCCCAGGATATCGCGGAGGCTTCAGAGCAGGATGTTAAGAAAATTATCCTGGACCAGGATAATCCGGATATCTCGGTACTCGTAGGAACCGATATCACTCAGGATATTGAGAATCATTTAGGGGCTGTTTGGTAGCCTCTGAATGGTCATTAAGAGGCTACCTCTTAATGGAACCATTAAGAATTTTACCAATGAGAAGGTAGAAGAATGTGACATGTGATGATTTACCATTCAGAGGTTACCTCTTAACCATTCAGACTTGAGGTTACCTCTTATTCATTCAGAGGTTTTAAACCATTAAGAGGTAGCTTCTGAATGGTTATTAAGAGGCTACCAAACAGCCCCTTAACTAATTTTTTGAAATATAGGATGTCAACATTTGCATGGAAGCATGAGGATATGACAGGTATTTCCAAAGATATTATCACTCACAAGCTTGGAATTGACAGGTCTTTCAAGCCTGTTCAGCAAAAAAGAAGGAAGTTTGCTCCTGAACGAAATACAATTATTCAAGAGGAAGTTGAAAGATTATTAAAGTCCAAGATGATCAGGGAAGTCAAATTTCCAAAGTGGCTAGCAAATGTGGCCGTGGTTCAAAAGAAGAATGGGAAATGGAGAGTTTGTGTAGACTACACAGACTTGAACAAAGCATGTCCTAAAGACCCATTCCCTCTACCTCATATAGACTCGATGGTGGATGTTGTCACACCCCTTTCTAAGGCGGAAGCACGAGGTGTGATCATGAAAGGTTCTCATTGCATACGAATGGTAAACATACTACATGCTCGTAAAAATAACTTCAAATGCCAATAACATTACATAACTGAAAACATAGGTTAAGTGTTTACATCACAAGATAGCATTTTGTTTGATAAGTTTACAACTTTATTCAAAGATAAACATAAACAACATCCAAGAGCAAGAGTAAGACCGCGCGCTCATCCACTTTAGTTACCTGAAATACATGTGAGTTTTTGGAAAATAGTCAACATAATGTTGGTGTGAATTCATGCAGTTTTTGTATTGAACGTTTGTATACTTTGTATGAAAACATGGTATGTAATTTGTATGTATCAAGTATTTCTGTAAATATCGAGATTGTTAATGGGTTGCAAGGCCATTAACATGTGACACGACATAGGAAGCATCCAAACCATAGGCATTTTTCTAGTTGTCGATTCACGACTGAGACACAAAAGCACTGCTTGGTACTAGTTATCACCAAGAGTGTGGCTGCCCGAAAACCCATTGGATCTAACCTTTTGTTCTGCGGTCTTAGTATGTACATGATTAATGGTGCTTCTGGTACCCTATTCGTGACACGATTTCAAGTATCATTCCTTATTTCTTGTATCCATCATACCATAACACATGTATTTTCCCCAAGTTTAAAAAGTATGTAAAAGATTAAAAGTGGGGACATAAACTCAGTTTTCTGTAATCATTTAGTAACATGTACTTCACCCCCGAAGTTATAAAACCGAAAACAGTTAAAAGAAAAGGGGGAGCATGAACTCACAACTTTGCGTTTCTTGCGCCGTAAACTTCACCGGGTTTGCTTATATAGCGTCGTGACCTATACGTGTTTTATTAACGTTAGTCACTAGACTTGTATCGCACAAGTAAAAGTCACCATCTTTTATGTATGTGTTCTTGTGTTAAAAATAATTTATATTTTTAACTATGTATCTTACTTATATTATTTTCTCAAAAATAAATATAAGTTTCTTGTATTTTTCACCCGAGTTATGTATTTTCGTCCAAAACTTCATTTTAGTTCGTAACTCGTCTAAGTTACATAATCTATTAAGAAATATATTTTCATAAATATATTCTCTTGTATTTGTCTAAGCATGTTGTATGTGTATTTTGTATTTTTACTCCTTAGGAGTATTTAGTGTATTTTCAAGTCCTAATACACTATCACATACAATACGTATTACTTACACTTAGCACAAAGTTTGGTGATCAATAAATATATATATTTTCCTCAAAAATATATGTACTTAATATCAATTTTTTTATCTTGAAGAAATCATCATTTCTTAACTTGAAGTTTACATAAAAATTAGGGAAACCTTGGTAAATATTTTTGGGTGAATTTTTAGGGAATAAGTTTCACCAAAACTTATATCTAAGTGTCAATTTTTTTTAGAAATTTTGACATAGTTTCCCCTAAAAATGGAGGTTTCCCATGTTTTCAAAACATGTGTTTATTTTCTTTTAAAATCAACACAACAATCATCAACTCCTTCAACACTTACCGAGTGTCAAAATCAAGTAAATTACACTAAATCATGAACTTGAAGTTTTTGTAAAAACTTGTAGTAACTTACCATGTTATTTAGTAGGTTTAGTTACCCTTAAAAACATGGTTATTTGTTTGTAAATCACTTTATTAAAAGATCTAGTCATTTACAACTTGTAAGATGATTTTTCTAAAAATATTTCTTTTGTATTTCTCTTGTTACACACATGTTTCTAGTCTTGTTTAAACACTAAAAATATGATTAGTTTACTTAGAAACCATGACTTTGTAAATCTTGTAAATAAACTTGGTTTCTTGAGAAAATTATTTTTGAAATCATCCATTTACAAGATTTGTATTTTGTTTAAATCATTTTTACGTATGAAAATCAATTTCTTCATTCAAGTTCATGAAGACATAAAGCATGATGATCTTGGTCTCTCACAAGATCACCACTTTAACTTACTAGATCATGTGTTTAATCACAATCTAGTAGGTTTCTTCTGATGTCTAACATCACTAACACAAAACAATCAATCATCAAGAAGTATATCAACACTATCAACATGTATTCTTATGCTATTTAGTTTATGTTAAAGTATCATGATCATGTTCTTTAGTGTTCTTGTGATTAACAACATTTATCATCTTCTAATCATCAAAATATGAAGTAATAAGGGATCATGAGGGCCTCACCACTAGCAACAAGGCTAGGGAAGAATACTAGAACTTGAAGATGACAAAAGTGTTGGATAAAAGAAAGTGAAGAAGGTCCTTCAAGATCCGCAAGCTCCACACTTCGTTAGACACCTTCTTGCACCTCTATATGAACTTGGAATGGTTGGACTTGATTGAAGAATGATGGTGGTCTAGAGGGGTGATCTCGGCCGAGAATGGGAGGAGAGGAAGAAGATGTGTTGGTGTGAAGTGATGAATGAGGTCTTGTGTTATCTTATAGTATTTGCAAGATCTTACCATATCACAAAGAATCCAAGGAAGATCATGTGAATCAAAAGAGATCTAGAGAAGATCAAGTAGGATATTGTAGGATCTTGAAAGATTATAAGGTGACGTCCACTTTAAAAGGGGGGGGGGGGGGTAAAGTGTAACTTCCAATCTCTAATTTCATAAATAAGTTAGTTTTCAAGTATAAAGTTTAGGGATTTAATGTGTTATTACGTTATAAGGGGTGTTATGGTGTTCAGGGACCATAACTAGTTCAGAAACATTAAAACAGTGTTTCTAGTAATATTTTGATGTTCCGGGTAATGTCCGGTTATTCGGTTAAATACCGGTTCGTTGCAGTGCTAAAGTATACCGTTTAGTGTCCTTTAAGTACTCTTTTGTGACACTTTTAATTCCCGATACTTAGGAAGGTATTCTTTACCAATTAGTCATATTTTCACATGTTACTAACTCAATACAATGCTGAATTTTGCTGAAATTTATGAAATTTAGCATTTAAAGTGTGTCTCGGGTGCTTTTCAGTGCGTATTTTAGTTTCCGAAAAGTCTATATGTTAACCCTTGTATACATTCTTGGGTTTTAATGTATTCTTGATGTTGGACCTACTCCTAGGCCCCAATTCTATTTTCTGACTGCTTTCTGCAGAATTGTTGACACAATGTGTCTTACCGGTGAGTTTACTAGTATTTCTGACGCAACACTATTCATTAATGCATAAAGCAATATTTTGTAGTATAAAACGTGCATGAATTCACAAGTATATCATGTAATCAAACAATGTCGACATTTAAGCATACAATTGCAGCTATCAAGTATTAATTAAATTGTATGGAAATTACCGGTTTTGTGCCAGTTGTCACAGTCTCCCCCCGTTAAAAGAATTTCGTCCCGAAATTCAGGCTGAACTAACTCTCGCAAGAGTTTTCTTGAACAGGTGGGGGGTACTTTTCTTTAAACTGGTCTTCACGTTCCCACGTGTACTCGGGGTCCATGCTTAGAGTTCCAACGTACTTTAACAAGTTTGATACTACTCCTTCGGGTCTTGTTGACTTTCCAGTCTGTAACCTCAATGGGTTGTTCTGTAAATCGGAGGGTGTCGTCAATATGTACTTCATCCGCAGGGATGATCACTGTTTCTTGGGTTGGACTCTTCTTGAGGTTGGATACATGAAACGTATCATGTACTCCATTAAGTTCTTCCTGTAATTCCAACTTGTACGCCATGGTACCAATTCTTTCCAAGATCTTGAATGGTCCGATGTATCGGGGATTCAGCTTCCCACGTTTTCCGTATCTTACTACGCCCTTCCAAGGTGAGACCTTCAACAAAACTTTGTCTCCCACCTCGAATTCTAATGGTTTTCGTCTTCGATCCGCTTAGTTCTTTTGTTGATCTCGAGCCGCCATGATGCACTCTCGGGTCTGCATAATCTTGTCGGTTGTCTCTTGCATAAGTTCAGGACCAACCATACGTTTGTCTCCAGCGTCTGCCTAACATAATGGCGAGCGGCACTTGCGGCCATACAGAGCTTCGAACGGTGCGGCTTTTATGCTCGTATGATAACTGTTATTGTAGGAAAACTCAACTAAAGGTAGATGAGTATCCCAGCTGCCGCCTAGGTCCATAACACATGCGCGAAGCATATCTTCCAGTGTTTATATGGTTCGTTCGCTCTGGCCGTCTGTTTGTGGATGGAAGGCCGTGCTTAGATCTAGTTGAGATCCAAAGGCTTCCTGAAAGGATTTCCAGATCCTCGAGACAAAATGTCCATCTCTGTCTGAAATAATTGAGATAGGCACTCCATGACGTGCCATGATTTCTTTCAAGTACAACTCAGCAAGCTTTCCAGTGCTATCCTTCTCTCGGATCGATAGGAAATGCGCAGATTCGTCAATCGATCAACTATCACCCATATCATATCGTGCCCCCTAGGGTTCCTGGGTAATTTTGTTATGAAGTCCATTGAGATTTGCTCCCACTTCCACATGGGTGTCTCTGGCTGTTGCAGTAGCCCGGACGGTTTCTGATATTCAGCCTTAACCTTAGCACAGGTTAGGCATTTTCTAACATATATAGCAACATCACTTTTAAGTCTCGGCCACCAATAGTAGTCCTTCAAGTCTTGATACATTTTGTCCGATCCTGGATGGATCGAGTATCTTGACTTGTGAGCTTCATTAAGGATGACTTCTCGAATACCGCCATAGAGCGGAACCCAAATACATCCTTAAAGTACAAGGTTCCCTCTTTGTTTGGCACTAAATTCTTCAGCATACCTCGGAGGTATTCGGCTCTATGATTCTCCATCTTAAAGACTTCTTGTTGTGCATCACGAATGCGTGTAGTGAGGTTCGTTTGAATAGTCATTTCCAATGCTCGAACCCTTAGGGTCTTAACCCTTTCTTTTCAGCTTAACGCGTCTGCTACAACGTTAGCCTTTCCAGGATGGTACTTAATCTCACAGTCATAATCGTTCAGCAGTTCGACCCAACGTCGTTGACGCATATTTAATTCCTTCTGATCAAATATGTGTTGTAGGCTTTTGTGATCTGTGAACATTGTACATCGAGTACCATATAAATAATGTCGCCAGATCTTCAAGGCGAATACCACCGCGCCTAGCTCCAAGTCATGCGTGGTGTAATTTCTTTCATGCACCTTCAACTGTCTTGAAGCGTAAGTGATGACTTTTTGACGTTGCATGAGCACGCAACCCAAACCTTGATGCGAAGCATCGCAGTATACCACGAAGTCTTCAGTGCCTTCGGGTAAGGATAGTATCGGTGCATCGCACAGTTTATTTTTGAGCAGTTGGAAGGCTTCTTCATGCTTATCACCCCAGTCGTACTTCTTGTCTTTCTGCGTAAGGGTAGTCAGCGGTTGAGCTATTTTGGAGAAATTCTCGATAAACCGTCGGTAATAGCCCCCTAAGCCCAAAAATTATCGAATTTCAGTTGGGGTTTTGGGAGCTTCCCAATTCTTTATTGCTTGAATCTTGGATAGGTCCACATGAATGCCCTTCTCATTCACAACGTGACCAAGAAACTGTACTTTGCGAATCCAAAATTCGCACTTGGAGAATTTTGCATAAAGTTTCTCTTTCTTCAGTAGTTCCAAAATGGTTCTGAGATGTTGCTCGTGCTCTTCTCTTGTTTGCGAGTAAATCAAGATATCATCGATAAATACAATCATGAATTTATCGAGATATGGTTTGCACACGCGGTTCATCAGATCCATAAATACTGCTGGCGCGTTCGTCAGTCCGAATGGCATCATAAGGAACTCGTAATGCCCGTAGCGTGTTCTGAATGCAGTCTTTGGTACGCTTTCCTCTTGGATTCTTAACTGATGGTATCCAGATCGAAGGTCGATCTTGGAATAGTAGCTCGATCCTTGCAATTGATCAAATAAGTCATCAATCCTCGGTAGTGGGTACCGATTCTTGATAGTGAGCTTATTCAGTTCTCTGTAATCGATACACATCCGCAGTGTTACATACTTCTTCTTCACGAACAATACTGGAGCTCCCTAGGGTGAGAAGCTTGGCCTTATGAATACTTTATCCAATAACTCCTGGAGTTGTGTAGATAATTCTTGCATCTCAGATGGTGCAAGCCAATAGGGTGCCTTGGCTACAGGAGCGGCTCCTGGAACCAAGTCTATACGGAATTCGACTTGTCGTTGCGGAGGTAGTCCTGGCAGATCTTCGGGAAAAACATCAGGGAATTCCTTCACCACAGGAATGTCTTCGAATTTTGGCTCCTCAGCCTTATTATCTACAATGTGCGCTAGGAAAGCAACACATCCTTTCCTTAAGCACTTATGTGCCTTCATACAACTGATGATTCGTAGTGGTGCGTCTCGCTTTTCTCCATGCACGATGAGAGTTTCATCATTCGCCAAAGGGATGCGAATGATTTTCTCATGACAAATAACTTCAGCTTTGTTCTTCGACAACCAGTCCATTCCGACCACTACATCGAAGCTACCCAATTGAATAGGTAAGAGGTCAATATTAAATCTTTGCTCACCAAGTTCTAATGAGCAACCCCTAACAACTTCGCCCGATTCAACAAGTTTACCATTGGCTAGTTCTATGGAATAAGGAATATCTAATCTACTAGATTCTATTCCAAGCATACGTTTAAATTCCACAGACATGAAGCTATAATCGGCACCAGTGTCAAACAATATGGATACAAAGTGATTATTAACGAGAAATGTACCGGTGACCACATTAGGGTCCTCGCGTGCGTTCCTTGCTCCAATCACAAATGCTCGAGCCTGAGCATTGTTCCCCCTTGGGCAGTCTTTTATGAAATGGTCCTTGCTTCCACAACCAAAGCATCCTTGGTTCTGCCCAGCTCCATTACCATTCCGGTTACCTTTGACATTTCCACCATTGTTTCTATTACCAGTGCTGTTGCGGTTTCCATTCCCGTTCCTTCCTTTTCCCCAACAATCCTCAGTATGGTGACCCAGTTTTCCACACTTGTCGCATTTTGGAATGCGACAAACTCCTTCGTGATGACGCTTGCACTGGTTGCAAGTGGGCAGAGTGCCCAGGTACCTTTTGGTAGGAGCGTCATTCATGGTTGCAAGAGTTTTCGCCTCCTGAGGCGGGTTGGGTCGCGCTTCTTGTTGTTGGAACCCTTGTTGTTACGTGTCGCTTGATTTAGGTTCGAATGCTTCCTCTTCTTGTCACTAGACGACTCAGCATGCATCTCGGTCTTTTCGGTTGGGTTCAATGACAACTTCTTCATACGGACAACATCTTCATTAAGGCTGACTGCCAGAGTTACAGCCTCAGAGATCGTTTGAGGTTTAGCCGAAGTTACCATGCTGCGAAATTCTGAGGCCAATCCCCAAATGTAGCGCTCGATGCGCTTAAATTCGGGAGTCACCATGTAGGGGATCACTCTCGACAAATCGTGGAACCTTCGGGTATAACCAGTAATGTCAACACCTTCCATGGTCAAGTGCCAGAACTCAGTCTCCAACCTTTGGAGTTCAGCACGTGAGCAATACTTTTCTCTCATTCGTTCCTTTAGTTCATCCCATGTCATGCCGTACGCAGCATCATCACCCAGAGTCTGGACTTGCAAATTCCACCAAGTCAAAGCTTCATCAACAAACAACCCCGTAGCAAAAGTGACTTGCTGATCCGTGGTACACTTGCTCATACGGATAGTGGCATCAGTCTTCTCCATCTAGCGTACAAACGCCACTGCACCTCCAGTGCCATCGTAGTTTAGTGGCTTGCAGTCGAGAAACTGGTTGAAGGTGCAGCCTTAAGCTGTGCTTCCTCCAGATGTGTCTCCCTGCCCATTATGTCTAGCATTGCTGGGTCCTCCACTTTGTTCGGTGCGGTTCGCCTCATACTGGGCGATAGCTGCGGAGATCCTTTCCTCCAGTAGGGCGTTCAGTTCTTCAGCAGTCCTCGGCAGAGGAGGAGGAGGGGGTTGGTCGGAACCTTGAATGGTCACAGCTCTTCTAGGTGCCATGTTCTGTCAGAACATAACACAACAGGGTTAGACATTTGTTCGATATCGTCATACGAGACAGTAGTAGTATATATACATAGGCATATACCACATAAGTGACATCAAACAATCCGCCAAATGTACAAATCAATTCGTACAGCAACAAGCATGCATAATTAGATAAACACTGATGCGTTATAAGATATTCACCGATGTCTTTACACATATCAGGGCAACTTGTTACGTCATTGTTTGCGAAGTAAACAAAATGCATAAGGGTTTCATCTCCCCAAAGTACAAGTTTAATATATGTAAAGGACAAAATATCTTACTTCACATTCGCGGTTCTTGTCTCTATACCCTAAATTATTACTCCAAAAGAGTATTTAATAGGCTAGGGGAGGGGTGAGGGTGTTCGCGTTTGACCTTTTCTTGTATTGAAGGAATCTTGTTTAATACATGACAAGACTTGCTGTGGTTTCTGAGCACTGACTTCCATAATTGTGTATGCATCCATAATTACGTAAGTCCTTGCACAGTCCGCACAGTTCGTTTCATCGTCGGATCACTTCCTTCAGATAGGCCATTGTTTTCAGGTAAAGTCACGAGTACCTGAGATATTCTATTTCTAGTATATGTATATATCAATTATTACACATAGTTGCAAGTAATTTCTAGTCAAGGACAAGTGCTACTCCAGTGCACCCTAAGTCTCGTAGTGTCTTTTCTTGACTCTTTGTAAACAGTTTCAGGAAATGGATCTCGCGGAAAGTTTTATGCAATGAAAACTTTTTGAAAAATTGTTTTCGCGAAAGGATCCTAAAGATTGTAGTCTAGACTCGAGAAGGAATCCTGGTTCACTACAATCGCAGCTTTGATACCAATCTGTCACATCCCTTTCTAAGGCGGAAGCATGAGGTGTGATCATGAAAGGTTCTCATTGCATACGAATGGTAAACAAACTACATGCTCGTAAAAATAACTTCAAATGCCAATAACATACATAACTGAAAACATAGGTTAAGTGTTTACATCACAAGACAACATTTTGTTTGATAAGTTTACAACTTTATTCAAAGATAAACATAAACAACATCCAAGAGCAAGAGTAAGACCGCGCGCTCATCCACTTTAGTTACCCGAAATACATGTGAGTTTTTGGAAAATCGTCAACATAATGTTGGTGTGAATTCATGCAGTTTTTGTACTGAACGTTTGTATACTTTGTATGAAAACATGGTTTGTAATTTGTATGTATCAAGTATTTCTGTAAATATCGAGATTGTTAATGGGTTACAAGGCCATTAACATGTGACACGACATAGGAAGCATCCAAACCATAGGCATTTTTCTAGTTGTCGATTCACGACTGAGACACAAAAGCACTGCTTGGTACTAGTTATCACCAAGAGTGTGGCTGCCCGAAAACCCATTGGATCTAACCTTTTGTTCTGCGGTCTTAGTATGTACATGATTAATGGTGCTTCTGATACCCTATTCGTGACACGATTTCAAGTATCATTCCTTATTTCTTGTATCCATCATACCATAACACATGTATTTTCCCCAAGTTTAAAAAGTATGTAAAAGATTAAAAGTGGGGACATAAACTCAGTTTTCTGTAATCATTTAGTAACATGTACTTCACCCCCGAAGTTATAAAACTGAAAACAGTTAAAAGAAAAGGGGGAGCATGAACTCACAATTTTGCGTTTCTTGCGCCGTAAACTTCACCGTGTTTGCTTATATAGCGTCGTGACCTATACGTGTTTTATTAACGTTAGTCACTAGACTTGTATCGCACAAGTACAAGTCACCATCTTTTATGTATGTGTTCTTGTGTTAAAAATAATTTATATTTTTAACTATGTATCTTACTTATATTATTTTCTCAAAAATAAATATAAGTTTCTTGTATTTTTCACCCGAGTTATGTATTTTCGTCCAAAACTTCATTTTAGTTCGTAACTCGTCTAAGTTACATAATCTATTAAGAAATATATTTTCATAAATATATTCTCTTGTATTTGTCTAAGCATGTTGTATGTGTATTTTGTATTTTTACTCCTTAGGAGTATTTAGTGTATTTTCAAGTCCTAATACACTATCACATACAATACGTATTACATACACTTAGCACAAAGTTTTGTGATCAATAAATATATATATTTTCCTAAAAAATATACATACTTAATATCAATTTTTTTTATCTTGAAGAAATCATCATTTCTTAACTTGAAGTTTACATAAAAATTAGGGAAACCTAGGTAAATATTTTTGGGTGAATTTTTAGGGAATAAGTTTCACCAAAACTTATATTTTTCTAAGTGTCATGAAATTTTGACATAGTTTCCCCTAAAAATGGAGGTTTCCCATGTTTTCAAAACATGTGTTTATTTTCTTTTAAAATCAACACAACAATCATCAACTCCTTCAACACTTACCGAGTGTCAAAATCAAGTAAATTACACTATATCATGAACTTGAAGTTTTTGTAAAAACTTGTAGTCAGTGTTGTAAAAATCGGAATTAATCGGCGCCTAGGCGCTAGTCGGGCATTAACTGATTAATTTTGAGCAAGTCGGACCATTAGTCGGTAGTCGGTGCAAGGCAGCCCAAATCGGCCCAAGTCGGCCAAATCGTTTCTAGTCAGCCCACTCTTTTTTAGTTTAAATCTGGCCCCAACAAATGTTTTTAACCATTAAATACATGGACCAAGTTGTTTAGTTCCAGCCTGGCAAAAAAAAAAACATGTTTTAAGCCATTAAAACATATTCCATAATGTCATGACTGATGTGTTAATGTTTGAATATATAAATACTTAAATTGCTATGTTTTAAACGTCGTTGTTTAAATTTTGAACTATGTTTAAATATTATATTGATATTAATGTGTGTATTGAATGTTTAAATACTTGATTTGTTATGTTTTAAACTTATAGTTGTTTAAATTTCGAACTATTTTTAAGTATTATATTGATATTAATGTATATGTATATATATATAAATTTAAAAATTATATATATAAATTCCGATCCGATTAATCCCGATTAATCCTGATTAATCCCGATTAATCCCTAGTCAGTACTCCACCGCCCGACTGACGCCTAGCGATCTCTACAACACTGCTTGTAGTAACTTACCATGTTATTTAGTAGGTTTAGTTACCCTTAAAAACATGGTTATTTGTTTGTAATTCACTTTATTAAAAGATCTAGTCATTTACAACTTGTAAGATGATTTTTCTAAAAATATTTCTTTTGTATTTTTCTTGTTACACACATGTTTCTAGTCTTGTTGTTTAAACACTAAAAATATGATTAGTTTACTTACAAACCATGACTTTGTAAATCTTGTAAATAAACTTGGTTTCTTGAGAAATTTATTTTTGAAATCATCCATTTACAAGATTTGTATTTTGTTTAAATCATTTTTACATATGAAAATCAATTTCATCATTCAAGTTCATGAAGACATAAAGCATGATGATCTTGGTCTCTCACAAGATCACCACTTTAACTTACTAGATCATGTGTTTAATCACAATCTAGTAGGTTTCTTATGATGTCTAACATCACTAACACAAAAAAAAATCAATCATCAAGAAGCATATCAACACTATCAACATGTATTCTTATGCTATTTAGTTTATGTTAAAGTATCATGATCATGTTCTTTAGTGTTCTTGTGATTAACAACATTTATCATCTTCTAATCATCAAAATATGAAGTAATAAGGGATCATGAGGGCCTCACCACTAGCAACAAGGCTAGGGAAGAATACTAGAAGTTGAAGATGACAAAAGTGTTAGATAAAAGCAAATGAAGAAGGTCCTTCAAGATCCGCAAGCTCCACACTTCGTTAGACACCTTCTTTCACCTCTATATGAACTTGGAATGGATGGACTTGATTGAAGAATAATGGTGGTGTAGGGGGGTGATCTCGGCCGAGAATGGGAGGAGAGGAAGAAGAAGTGTTGGTGTGAAGTGATGAATGACGTCTTGTGTTATCTTATAGTATTTGCAAGATCTTACCATATCACAAAGAATCCAAGGAAGATCATGTGAATCAAAAGAGATCTAGAGAAGATCAAGTAGGATATTGTAGGATCTTGAAAGATTATGGTGGGGTCACATAAGGTGTCCGTCCACTTTAAAAGGGGGGGGGTAAAGTGTAACTTCCAATCTCTAATTTCATAAATAAGTTAGTTTTCAAGTATAAAGTTTAGGGATTTAATGTGTTATTACGTTATAAGGGGTGTTATGGTGTTCGGGGACCATAACTAGTTCAGAAACATTAAAACAGTGCTTCTAGTAATATTTTGATGTTCCGGGTAATGTCCGGTTGTTCGGTTAAATACTGGTTCGTTGAAGTGCTAAATTGCACCGTTTAGTGTCCTTTAAGTACTCTTTTGTGACACTTTTAATTCCCGACACTTAGGAAGGTATTCTGGACCAATTAGTCATATTTTTACATGTTACTAACTCAATACAATGTTGAATTTTGCTGAAATTTGTGAAATTCAACATTTAAAGTGTGTCTCGGGTGCTTTTCAGTGCGTATTTTAGCTTCCGGAAAGTCTATATGTTAACCCTTGTATACATTCTTGGGTTTTAATGTATTCTTGACGTTGGACCTACTCCTAGGCCCCAATTCAATTTTCTGACTGCTTTCTACAGAATTATTAACACAATGTGTCTTACCGGTGAGTTTACTAGTATTTCTAACGCAACGCTATTCATTAATGCATAAAGCAATATTTTGTAGTATAAAACGTGCATGAATTCACAAGTATATCATGTAATCAAACAATGTTGACATTTAAGCATATAATTGCAGCTATCAAGTATTAATTAAATTGTACGGAAATTACCGGTTTTGTGCCAGTTGTCACAGATGCAACTGCCGGTCATGAGATGTTAATCTTCTTGGATGCATCCTCAGGATTCCAGCAGATCCAAATGGAACCTTCAGACAAGGAGGATACTGCTTTCATGACACCAACAGGTATTTATGGTTATAATGCTATGCCTTTTGGTTTGAAAAATGCAGGTGCAACGTACCAAAGATTGGTGAACATGATGTTTAAAGACAAACTGGGGTACACCATGGAGGTGTACATTGATGATATGGTAGTAAAATCCAAGAAGGCTGAGGATCATTGTAGGATCGTTTTCAGACACGAACGAGTCGATCGGAAGAGTTTTGCTCAGTACGAAAGGCGGAAACAGACGTACTAAGATCAATTCAGCTAGAATATCACTTTAACTGTCGATTTGATTGATATTATAACGTTTTACAGCGAGATGACACTTCGGCAGCACTTCGTGGCTCAACCGGAATCATTACAAATGATCTCGCTTGAACAGTATTTATAATGATCTGATTTCGCTTGAAGTGGTTCCAAGCGGAATAAGATTCCAAGCGGAATCTGATTTCGCTCGAAATTACCATCAAACACTTTCAAGCGAAATCACCATGTTCAAGCGGAATTATATGATTTTCTCGAACTACATGCTCTGAATTAACGTTCTAAGTATAAGACTCGATACAAGATGAAGTCGACAGACGCATGCACCAACAGACTCCCCCTCGAATGTTGACGAGTCTTAAAGTGTCGAGTCTTCGCATCTTCAGTCTTTATCAGTCCTCTCGAACTCTCTGAAGTATCTTGACACTATAAAGCATCCTCAACTCTTTCTCTTCTCTTTTCATCAGCACCAACACACTCCTTCCTTTAGGTGTCTTCAGACTCCCCCTTTCGATATGCTGAGATCGCAGCCTGGCTTGTTAAAATTACAGAGTCCTCAGGTATCAGAACCTGGCTCTCTATCACTCAGATATCCTGCACATTCTCTACCCAAAAGTAAATTTTCTGATGACCATTTGTAAAAACAATTTCACCATCTAATGAACACTTGTGGATAAGAAATTTAAACAATGATTTTACAATGTTAGTCTCTGATGAACCACTTGCAGGAATAACATTTTTATTCCAAAAAAACTTTTCTCATTTCATTTCAAAACATCTCAAACAATTTCACCCAAACCATTTGTTCATCATGTCTAGCACTTGGAATTTTGAAAATCAGCTCTCCAACATCAATTGTCGAAAATCTTTTTGTATTTTTCAAAAGTTATGCTAAAACACACTGAAAATCTTTTTGGATTTTTGAAGGTAATGAAATGCAGTAAAGAAATATATACAAACAATATTTTTGTGAGTTTGTGTAAGAGGATCATATCAGTTTATGACAAGTCACAAGTACCGTTGAGCTTAGTTACACATTAAGAATTAAACAATTCACTTAGATTGCCGATATACTGATCCATTTAAATTCTCACACAAATTTCAACTTATTCAGGATACGAATTAGGTGTATTAAGAACTTAAACTCATTCATGTGTCCCACCTCTTGAATATACTCCCGTATCCAGATCCCAATATTCAGTCTTACAGGTGAGTATACCAGAGATGATATCTGTAAGGGGTTAAATTGCGAAACCGTGAGAGCTCAGGTCAGAACTTCCGTTCAGCAGAGAGATGACGGCTCGACTTTTGGTGGGTCCCCTTTAGAGGATCTTTTTTACAACAACATTGATTAGCAATTTTATTGTCTCATCATTTTATGCTGAGGGCGGCGCTATATTTCAAGCTAGCAGTAAAGTATTCTCCGGGGACTAGGCTATTGCTTCTGCATTATCAGAAGTCCCGGGATAATACCCCAGATATCACTGAGCATAAAGACCTAGTATCTTAGAAAGAGGGACCTTTCAAACGAGATTTCAGGGGTTACCTATATATCCAAGTAGTGTTCCCCACAAAATAAGCAAGTTTGAATTTAAGTTTATATCCCGAAAAAGCTTACTAAATGTGTAAAAACCTATCGGCATATCATCAGTGAGACCGTTTAACACTATTTAAACATTACATTTCTTTAGCATACTGTAACTGTCTACTGATGTACTATCATTTCCTCTTCTTTGACACAAAAACTCATTTTTCATTTTATCATGTTTTTTACTTTTCAAATTTTCTAATGTTTTTGGATTTTCTGAAATAACTACTCCCCCTAAAATGCAAACACATTTAAGGAAATTTGAAAACAAACTATACAAGTAAGTTGACAACCGATATCGAATCACTTCCATTCGCCATCCACTTGGCATAAACAATCAGAACTCCCCCTCACAACAAACTATTTTCCCATTGATTTCAAAACACTTAAGTTTGTTTTAATCAAATGGTTTTTCCGGAAAATAAGTTTTGTTGATTTTATTTTACCATTTTTAGGTTAGGGGTTCATCATATTGTTGTCTTCAAAATACCACTTGTAGGAAAGATAAATCAAGTACAAGTCAATGTCCCTGATTAATATTGAAAATTAAGTACCACTTGTAAGAATAGTCCAATCAAGTTCAACCTAATGACCTTGATTTTACCACTTGTATCACAAACTCTTTTTCAACCACATGGCTTACCAACCAATACCTCATGTAAGTTGAATTCTCAAGATGTCGATACCTTACTCCTCACTTACCAACCTGGGAGTTCCGGCAAGTCATACTTGTGACCAATTTTCAATTTTTCAACAAACAATATAAGAATGATGCCGATTCATGCTCCGCGATTACCAACTTGGGAGCTCCGGCAAGTCCAGAATTTTACTGTTCATAGTAGGTACCATCCCAGTCACAAACCAGGGATGATACTTTACGTTGCTTCTTTGTCTTTTTCTCGTAAAATTCCTTGACTCCCTTGACCTTCCTGTCAACCATTTTTCCAAAAATATGGTGAACTTTGGAGTTAAAGGCCTTTTCAATATCAAACTCTTTCTTTTCTGAGAAAAATTGGTTTGATATCTCAACTTTACCAATTTTCTTCTTAAAATTTTCAGCCCGAAGTGGTGGAAAATTCACATCATCCACAGTCGGCACTGAGTTTTCACTTTTAATTTCAATTTGTGGCTCCTCTAATTTTGTGGAATCAGATTCATCGCCAGAAGATAGCTCCTCTGATTTTGACGAATCAGTATCATTGCTAGAACTATCAACAGACTTTTTAACAACCCATTTCTGGTTGTCAAGTTTTGCTCTTTTCTTGAAAAATCTGTTTGAACTTTCACCAATTTCAAAAGTTGAATTTTTGAAAAGTTTAGTTCTATCAATTGGTGGTTCAAACACAACCTCTTTATCTTTCAATTTACGAGAAACTCCCTGTTTTGATTGTATTGCCTTGGAACAATTTTTGGCAATATGTCCAACCATGTTGCATTGGAAACAGGTTCTTGTTTCTTTCATCTGATCAGTATTCTTCATCTCTTCTTGCTTCTTCGCAAGGAATTCTTTGTTGGACTGATTTCTGAACAGATTTTCTTTCTCTTCTTCAGAAGATGTACCTGAAACAAATATCATTTTTGATTTAAAATCTCGAACATATTTTTCATTTTTATGATTTTCTGGTGGAATAAATCCTAATCCTTTCTTTTTGAAATTACCGTTATGGTTTGGTTTCTTGTGAAAACCAGAACCAGAACCGTAACCTTTTTTCTTGTTTAAACGTTGTTGAACTCTTGAGGTGTACTTTTTAGGTTTATCGGTAAGATTTACATCTTTTATTTCAGAAATATTAATTTCTGTTAGTTTGAAAACCTTTTTGATCATGTCAGGTTTGACACCTCTTATTGGAAATTCCTCATCAAAATATAATTTGTCAGAATCATTCAAAGTATATGCAACTTTAAACGCTTCGTCATTCAAATTAGATTTTGATAACAGGAATTCTTTATTGTAAACCCTTTTGCCCTGTTTGACGGATTGACTCGGAATGCTGGACTCAGACTTTGACTCTGACATAGACTCCGACTTTGACTCCTCGGATTCATCTTTATCCTACACCTGATCGACCACTTTCTTTATTAACTCGGACTCATGATCAGTGTCAGATGACGTAAATGTCACATCAATATTTTCTGGCAAGTTAACTGAAGACTCCGACTCCCATTGTAAATTTGTTGCTTTTTCGACTCTTTCTGAATTTGGATTTCTTGGAGAATATCCATTTTCAAGCGGGGGTGGACACTTGTTGTAACTGAACCCTTGTTTCTTACCAGAATCATTCTCTTTAGTATCCTTCTTCTTATATTTCTTTTCTTCAGAAACCTTTTGTTCTTCAGTTACTTCATCATCCTCAAATGCCTTCATACCTTCAACAGTTGGATAAATCCTGTCAGTGACATAAGAAGTACACGAGTAACTTTTTAACAATCGATTTACTCTTTTTGATTCAATTCTTTGAGTTTCCAATTTTTGTTCCAGCACAGCACACTTCTCAATGTAGTTGTTCACACTTTTCTGCTTTATCATAAAAGCTCCCTGAAGTGTTTTCATGGTTGTTGCTTGTTCTTCACTTGTTTGGTTATACTGATTCATAGCTTTGTTCAGAACATCATAAGACTCCTTTAGTCTATTCATGTTGTTCATTAATTCACTGTTTTTCTTCTTGATAATCTCACAATTCTCACAAATCACCAGAACATTCTTAGCATTAGCTTCTGCATCAACTTCGAACTTTGGAATATCTTTCACCTTTTTTCTTATCACTGGAACAGTTTCATCATCACTGCTGACCGGTGTTTTGACCTTTTTCTTTTTCTTTTTAGCTTTTTCATCTTCACTGTCACTTTCTGCCATCATTTTGAAATGAGCTGCCAATCTTCTTGCAAGATACTCTCTATCATCATCACTATCTTCTTCAACTCGAGCAACAAACGCTTTTTGATGTGAAGTTTTGTTTGGATCATAATCATCCCAATTGAAATTTGCCTAGCTAAAACCTTCAGGCAATTTTTCATCATCTTGGTTTATCAGGCATGCTTTGTTATCAGCTGAGATATATTTGTCCCAACTAAATCCATTTGTTGTCTCTTTGTCATCCTGATTCACCATACAAGCTCTCTTTGATGATTCTTCAATCACTTTTCTACCATGTGCCACTTGTGGTTCTTATTGTTGTTGAGCAACTTGATGATAGATGGCCTTCTGGTAGTAATCATTGTTGTTATTGAATGGATTTTGAGCTCCACTTGCTTCACGGTTTTTGCACTCCCTCTTGAAGTGTCCTTTTTCCCTGCAACGAAAACAAGTGACTTTAGATTTATCAAAACCCAAAGTAGAAACATTAGCTTCACGTAAATAATCTTTTCCTGTGATCTGCTTAAATTTCTCAGCTCGTCTCAACACACTAGCCAAACACCACTTAATATCCATCAATTCCATTTCCTCAGCGTCAATCTGATCGTAATCCTCTTTTGTAAGCATTGGATTCCCGATCCGACCTGCAACAAAACTTCCATAAGATTCCAGCACGGTTCCCAGCAAAGACATGTGACTCTTAGCAATTTCTGCTGAATAATCCTCATCATTCTCCAAATTCAATACAATGTTGCATTGTAGCTTCTTGCCATTCTTTGTTGTTGAAATGTTCTTATCAAATGATTGATATGATGAAAAACTTGTGTTGCTGTTTGATCCTTTGGATGAACCTCCGGATGAACTTTTTGCATTGAAAGCATTTTCAATCTTCGGCGACATGTGGTGGATTTATCACTAACACCACCTTTGCAATAAAGACCAATATCTTGTTCACCGTCGAAATCTTTCATCCTTGAAATCTTTCTCTGTTCCATCTCCTAAGCCTCAATCTTTTCAATGAATTTGCTCAATGTCAGATTGCTAAAACCTTTCTTGTTTCTCAACATCATGAGATATGTACCCCAACTTTCATATGGCAACGCATCAGCCAACTTTTCGATCAACTCTTCATTATCTTTGTCGATGCTCAATCTCTTCATGTTAGCTAACAAATTGCAGTATCTTTCGATTTGCTTTGTGCTTTCATTTTTCAAACCACGAAACAGATCAAATTCTTTCTTTAAAAGCGATTTTTTGTTCTTGACCATCTCTTGGCTTCCATGAAACTTTGATCTTAACGCTTTCCAAATCGAATAAGAAGTTCCATTGTGTTGCAATAAGACCAGAATATCTTCTTTCACAGCTTGTTGTAGCAGACTTAGCATCATTTTTTCATCTTTATATTTCTTCCTATCAACAGCACTAAGATCCTTTATTGCAATAATCTCTTCTTCATCATTCATCGGTATAACGTATTTCGTCTCGACACATTCCCACGCATCTAAGTAGTTTGCTTGTACCCAGTTCTCAAAACGTTCTTCCCAACCCTTATACTCCTCAATGTTCATGAGTTTAGGCGGTTTTTACATAGTCCCTGTTTCATTCTCCAACATCATGTTCTGTGCAAGAGTAATCGGGGTAACCGGGGTAGCGAATGCGTTGAAAAATTCCTCTTCCATGTTTCGGTTTTCAAGAAATTATCAAACAATGTTTTCAAGCGGAATAACACTTCTCAAACGAAATTACTGTTCAACGCTTTCAAGCGAAATCTCTGTTCAAGCGGAATACCCTCTGAAGCGAAATAACCAAGTTCAAGCGAGATAACTAATTTCGCTTGAACACACACCTCTTTCAAGCGGAATAAGAACCTTGAAGCGAAATAAGAACCTTGAAGCGAAATCAGTGATTCAAGCGAAATCACTCAAGCAAAATAACACTTTTGAAGCGAAATAGCAAGTTTCAAGCGGAATAAGGATGAAATATCAAGCGGAATCCCGGTTTCAAGCGGAATTAGGCTCTAATTTCGCTTAAAATGTTGCTGATGTCATCATTCTCAAGCTGTTTTCAAGCGAAATTATGAAAATTACCAGTTTTAGATCGATTTTAGGCCTGAAACTTTCAAGGCTTTGTTAAAACACTAATGCGCACATTCTGTGAAAATTTTAGCCGATTTTAACCTTGAAAAATTGTTAAATTTGAAAAAGAAGGTGTAGAAATCAGAATTTGCAGCTGAATTAGAAAGAACTCTTATTCCTGAGCTCTGATACCACTTGTAGGATCGTTTTCAGACCCGAACGAGTCAATCAGAAGAGTTTTGCTCAGTACGAAAGGCGGAAACAGACGTACTAAGGTCAATTCAGCTAGAATATCACTTTAACTGTCGATTTGATTGATATTATAACGTTTTACAGCGAGATGACACTTCGGCAGCACTTCGTGGCTCAACCAGAATCATTACAAATGATCTTGCTTGAACAGTATTTATAATGATCTGATTTCACTTGAAGTGGTTCCAAGCGGAATAAGATTCCAAGCGGAATCTGA
Organism: Helianthus tuberosus; assembly: GCA_030545235.1. NCBI lineage: Eukaryota > Viridiplantae > Streptophyta > Magnoliopsida > Asterales > Asteraceae > Helianthus > Helianthus tuberosus. The sequence goes on along the minus strand of CM060413.1, from coordinate 110,436,888 downwards.
TTTCGCTCGAAATTACCATCAAACACTTTCAAGCGAAATCACCATGTTCAAGCGGAATTACATGATTTTCTCGAACTACGTGCTCTGAATTAACGTTCTAAGTATAAGACTCGATACAAGATGAAGTCGACAGACGCATGCACCAACAATCATCTCCAGGATATTGAAGGAGCATTTGATATCCTGGATCAGTATAACATGAAGCTGAATCCTGCCAAATGCCATTTTGGAGTAGGGGCAGGAAAGTTCTTAGGTTATATGGTAACTAAAGGGGTATAGAAGCAAGCCCAGAACAGATCAAAGCCATCTTGGATATCAAGTCACCTTCCAACATGAAATATGTACAAAGATTGACGGAATAAATAGCATCATTAAATAGATTCATATCAAGATCCTCTGAAAAATGCAAGGAATTCTATGATATCCTAAAGAAGAATAAGAAATTCGAATGGGGAGAGAAGCATGAAGCAGCCTTGCAGGAATTAAAGCAGTATCTTTCAACTGCACCTCTATTGATGAAGCCCGAGGATGGTGAACCATTATCCCTGTATCTTGCAGTATCAGGGAATGCAGTAAGTGATGTTCTGGTAAAGGATCACGAAGGTCAGCAGTATCCTGTCTATTATGTTAGCAAAAGTTTATTAGATGCTGAAACTAGATATTCTCATTTAGAAAAGTTGATATTAGCCTTAGTTATGGCGTCAACTAAGCTTAGACACTATTTTAAGACACATAGGATTCATGTTAAAACTAATTATCCTGTTAAAAATGTGCTTAGAAAACCTGAAATGTCAGGTAGGATGGCTAAGTGGTCGGTAAAATTAAGTGCCTATGATCTAGTGTATGAACCTAGAAATGCTATAAAGTCTCAGGCTCTAGCAGACTTTGTGGCTGATTTCAGTAGTGATATTCAAAATGAAGTAGACCTAGAAGTCCAACAACTAGGAGAAACCTCAGAATCCTGGACATTATATACTGATGGTACATCTAATGTGAGAGGTGTAGGATTAGGTATACTACTAAAATCGCCACAGGGGGACATATTACCCCAGGCTATTAGATGAGAATTTCCTGCCACTAATAATGAAGCAGAATATGAAGCTTTGATTGCAGGATTAGAGTTGGCCAAGAATATGAATGTTAAAAATTTGCAAGTATATGTTGATTCCTTATTAATTACTAACCATTTCAATGGATCCTATGCAGTCAAAGGTGAAAGATTAATCGAATATCTTGAAATTGTCAAAAAATTAGCAGGATATTTCAAAGTTTTTACACTTGAACAGGTACCAAGAGAGGATAATGCTGAAGCAGATGTTTTGGCAAACATGGGATCTACAGTCAGGATACCGGAAGGAACTCAAATACCGATACTACATATCCTGTATCCTGCTATGGAACACTACAAGGCTTAGGATAAGGAAGTGTCGAGTATCCAGGATCATAACGATGAGTATCCTGAAAAGAATCCCGAGTCATGGACAGCTCCGATCATAAAATACCTTCAAGAAGGAGACATCCCTAAAGATGAGAACCCTAAAGCTTTCAGGATGAAGGTATCTCGTTTTACTATTATAGATAATATTTTGTATAAAAAGTCTCTTGTAGGACCATACTTGAGATGCTTGGAGGATCCTGAGACCAAGAAGGTACTTCAGGATATCCATGAAGGAGACTGTGGTAACCATACTGGGGGCATATTACTATTCTCGAAGGTGCTAAGAACAGGATACTATTGGCCGACAATGAGGAAAGATGCAGCAGAATATGCTCGAAGATGCGATGCATGTCAAAGGCACAACAATATACTACATCAGTCTGCTGAGCCATTATATCCTATTGCTTCCCCTTAGCCATTCATGAAATGGGGGATGGACATAGTAGGAAAGTTGCCCAAGGCTCCAGGAGGAAAAGTTATTATGCTAGCAATGACAGACTATTTTTTCAAATGGGTTGAAGCTGAGGCATTTGTCCAAGTCAGAGACCAAGAAGTGGTATCCTTCATAAAGAGAAATATCCTGACTAGGTTCGGGATACCAGCTGAAATAATTTGTGACAATGGCTCTCAGTTTATATGTCACACCCCGACCACGTAGAACATACAAAACGTGGCGGAAACGTCGGGGAGTGTTGTAACAGAATTAATGTTTCAAATCCATGGCAATTGAAGTTTCGTTTTATTCATTAAAAGTGTTACAATGTCTTAACAAACAAAGAAATACAACATAATTAACTAGTCTTGCATCTTTTATTGTCACTAAAGCCCAAGTCTGCCTATGTGTATCTTGATCATCTTATGCAACATCTCCTGAAAAACACATGTGAAAATAGGTACGTCAGCATAAAAATGCGGGGTGAGATACATAGGTTTTGTGAAAATAGGTTTCATGACTTATGTTTGAGAAAATGTTTAGTCATGAACCTTGTTATTTGCTTTGTTTTGTAAATCATTTGAAAATCGATAAGATCTGATGATATGTATAAGTAAGAGAATAATGTATGGTTAAATGAATAACCATTGTAAACTGAGTTTGTATTAGATAAATTGTTTGTAAATCAATGTCTTGTGAAAAATATGTTATTTGTATAAAATGTTCTATGTCTCAACTTGAAATGATTCAGATAACGCTACAATATGTAATACCATACAAACACTTATATATAGGAAGTACCAGCGGCGTATCCACCATGCTTGTATCATATTACACACGCATCGTTACTTAATCACTTAATCAAACCAAACCAAACAATGTAAGATGTCTATGTTTAAACCAATTGCCAAATGTATTGAATAATATGTCAAAATGTTTATGTCAAGATGTAAATCATGTAATGTGTAACCAAAATGATATGTATGGCTAGTGAAATGCATCAACTAAACCATATGCACAAGAACATAGTATTGAAGTAAAACTTGGTTTAAATCAAAGTTATGTTTTGTGTAGTAAATGCATGATCAATGTAAATCATGTAATATGCGTCCAAAATGTAAGTATGTGATGAATAACAAATGTACTAAGTATGAAGAACAATGCAACGATTGAACATACATAGCATGTGAACTGTACTAAGTATGCAACAACAGACATACGTAGCATGCGACCTGTACTAAGTATGCAACAATAGACATACGTAGCATGTGATGTAATGTAAAACAATGTACTAAGTAATGCACACAATGGCACACCTAGTATGAAATGTAAATGAAATCATGTACTATAATGTACTAATGAATATAACAAGTATATGATGTGAAAACAGGAAAGCTTGAAAGTAACAAGTAGGCACATGTGTTTCACCCCAAAACAGTTTGGAAAAACAGTAAAAGAGGGGTCTATGTACTCACTTGAGATTGCTCAGTAGTCCTTGAGTAACAACCAAACAATGCTAGAGATCACGGAAATCAAACGGCACCTAATATAGGTAACTATGTTAATTAACCGGACCTAAATCGGAAGATTGGGTAGCATTAGGGTTTGTAAACCAAATGAGTGTAGGAACTCATATGATATGGTTTAACAAAGCCTACATACTAAATGAAACTTAACCTAAGTGTCTACGACCCATCGCGACCCATTAAGGTAGCTTATGCTACTTTAACGCATCGTGCACGTGAAACGTGTTCGGACCGTCTAACTAGTCCTATGACAAGTGTTATATGCCTAAACATGTTACATAATCAGTTATGTGACAAAATTTTAGGTTACATATGCTTAATTACCAATTATACATGAAAAGGGTATTCTGGTAATTTACCTAAGGCATATAAACTACCTATCATACAACTACTTAAACGATGTGACCATAGGGTATAACCTCGGAAGGTTATTCCCTACCTACTATGGTCACCTAATGTATTTGGTCGGATTCTAATGATCGACCAAATGGGTCGAGTTCGAAGGTATAGGCGATTTATTAGATCGCCTACCCTACGACTCTAGACAACGTGGTAATCAGTAGGCATAGTCCCAAGGGACTATAACCAACGTGATTACACTCACGTTGCGAAGTTCAAACGAACTTCGCATTGACCATAAGCTGGTCAACGCTGAAAGTCAAACAAAGTTTGACTTTCTGACTCTAAAAGCAATAAAATAAGGAAAAGAACGAAAGAATACTTACCCAGGGTCCCCGAATGCTAATCCCGATTCAAGAATCTCAGGTATGAAACAATGGTTTCAACTTAGAGGTTCTCAAATCAGAATTCTAGTGATTTTAGCAATGGGGGGGTATGGGGTATATATAGTTTTCGGTCCACCGTTAGGATCGTTTCATGGAAAACGTGCCTTAATCCCACCCGTACAAGTGTCGGGACCTTATGGTGACTAAAATTCCATCCTTATCAGCTGACTAGACTATTGGGATTGTGTGGTGGAGGATTAAACAGCTGCAACCTGCTATTTGATTCATTTAATCTGGTCAGAAGGGGCCTCGCGGGCCGCCTGAGGATGCTCAGGAACTGAGGCGGGCCGCCTAGCAGTCGCAGATCAGAACAAAGTTTCAGAAATGACAGTTTCAGTCCCTGCACGTGTTTAAGCCCATTTCTGACACTTCTAAGGCCCGTAAAGCCAACTTTAAGGCCCTAAAATGATGCCTAAACATTGTGGACATGAAACATGCTCAAAAATATGCCGGGTGTTGGTTCGTTTGGTCGTACGAACGCGATGTTCGCTTAATTACGACGGAATGCGCATAAGCGCGAAAAACGATCCAAATGACGCGACGAATGGATTTTTGGCAATCCAAACACTAAAGCATAATATAGTCATGCTTACATAAATTTTTGGATGTCCAGATGTATTCAGAACGTAAGTTATGCGCGAAAATGCAAACTTGTGCACTTTTTGACACTTTTAGTCCCTGAATGACACAAAAGTTTATTTTAGCACACCGAACCCCTCAAAGCCTATTTCTAAGATATGTAAAGGATATTTATGGTATGTTTAACTTATGGTCATGTTCCGGAAGGTCTGTTACAGTTCAAATTGGCATACTTTCGCAGTTTGTCAACTTTAGTCCCTGCAGACGAATAACTTTGATTTCACCACACCAAACCTTCCAAAACTTATATCTAAGTTATGTAAAGGTTAGTTAAGGTATGTTAAGCCTATTTCACTATTCCAGAGTGTTCATTGGATTAAACTGGTTATATCTACACATTAGAGCGTGTATAACCCTCCAGAAAGCGATTTAAAGCTTGAAATCGAACAAGAGTCGATATGTGCAAACGATACACATATTTTTACAAATCCCTAGTATGAAATACAATATTTCATTGGTTTGGCGTTTGATTGATGGTTGGAGTGACACAGGTGTCACATTATAAGTAAGAGGACTAGTGACTTTTGCAAAAGTTGGAGAATCAAGATGATCACATCCACACCGTTACATCCTCAAGCAAAATGGAAAGCGGAATCCTCGAACAAGATAATTGTGAATAATTTGAAGAAAAGACTAGGGGCTAAGAAAGGAAGATGGGCAGAAGAGTTACCCTTTGTCCTATGGGCTGATAGGACGACAGTAAAAAGTGCAACTGGGCAAACCCCGTTTTGCTTGGTGTTTAGAGCAGAAGCGGTGATCCCGACAGAAATGGTCATACCTACAACAAGATCGAGCCTCCGGGATCCTGAGGCGAATCCTGAAACTTTGTGCCAAGAATTAGATACTGTGGATGAAACAAGTGATGCGGCAAAGCTAAGGATGGCAGCATATCAACAGAGGATATCTAGAGCATATAACAAGAACCTAAGGACTAGAAGGTTTCAAGTTGGAGATTGGGTGCTAAGGAAGGCTTTTCAAAATACTACTAATCCTACTGATGGGAAGCTTGCCCCAAAATGGGAAGGGCCTTATGAAGTTGAATCAGAATCCAGGAAAGGAGCATACCGACTCAAGAACATGGAAGGAGATATGCTACCAAGATCCTGGAATGCCATACACCTCAAGATCTATTTCAAGTGAGTTTAGAACTTGATTTCTAACTCAGGATGGTATGAATTCTATCTCTTTTAAATGTGTTTGAATTTATTTATTCTTTTGAACCTAATACTGACTTAATCATCGGAGGGGTGTTAGCCAAGCTAACACCCACCTTAGTTTAAGGTGTTTTGTAGGATATGCTTCAGGATATACACTCAGGATAATTCGAAAGATTAGAGGATTGGCCCCTTCTCTCATGTTTAAGGGATCCTTATCCCTTCAAAGTTTTAAAGGTATTCACCTTTCTCTCGAGTTGGGTTTAAACACCCCGCCTGGAGTTTAAGTTATCCACGAATAGTTTAAGATAGTGGGACCAGTTCATGTAAAAGTGGCCGACAATTTCGTTATTATTGGCTATATCCTGGATCCTTAAGGTATATGGGGATTTATCACCCTCTCTCACGAAAGGGTATTTTCATACTCTCTAAGGTTTAAAGGTTTTCACCTTTCTAAGTCTTGGAGTTAATACACTCCCGCCTGTTGCGCATGAAAATCAGGGTTTATCCCCAGGATATTAAGGGTTTATCCCCAGGGTGTTCAGGGTTTAAAACTAGAAAAACCAAAGTCTAAGGACAGGTTTCAAACAGAATATGGCTATGTTTGCATTGAGAAGTTCCTAAGTATTCAGATATGCTGAACACAGGGGACATACTCCTTAATACAATTCAAAAGATGGACTCAAATTTCTAAATGTGCACTGGGGACATCCATGCGATGGAAGATTGGAATCAACTCTCTAAGAGTCTTTGGTATGATCTCTCCTTTTTTATCTTTTGAAATTTTATCTAAGTAACTTAAGTTTTTGAGTTGTGAGTATCCTGATCAAAATATTTTCAGAATACTTTTCAGGATATTTTTCAGAATATTTTTCAGGATATTTTCCCAGAATGTTTCCTAGGATGTTTATGGAGAAATGCTTTTGAAACTAAACACGTGCAGTAAAAATACAACAACAAAGATAAGGCTGAAAAGTTAGTTAATTATTATCCACAAGAAAAAGGTTGCACTATTGGTTTCATCTCAAAACGAGACCCATCTACCAACAGTGCAATTAGTCCTAGAGCATATTTACATAAATAGTTGAAGGTTTCGTCTTGGAACCCAAGATCCCTCCACCTTCAACTGCTGATTGTTCAAAAGCATGCAGGAAATATAAATTTTTCAAGTGCAGGAAAAGTAAAATGCATGAAAAGTAAATTGTTCTGAGGATTACAGACCAACATTCAAATTTAAAAAGTGGGCTTCGGCCTAGGCATCAATATCCATCATCGCCCACTTGAGTGCCCATACACAGCGGCATCACCACCAGCCTTTTCCGTCTTCTCAACTTCAGCATCCTGAGCAGCATCCTCCCCGGCATCCTTACCAGCATCCTTTCCAGTGTCCTTCTTCTCTCCAGCCTTGTCCACCACCTCTACTGCCTTAGAAGTCTCTCCAGCTCCAGCTTTGGCAGGATATGGCACAGGATTGCCTCTGAGCTCCTTAAGCTTTGCCACCCAGGAGTCAACCGGCCAGGATGGGCACTCAAGACCTGTCTCCTTGGCTTCATAAGCCATCTTGATCTGAGCCTGCAGCAGGGAGACAACGGCAAAAAATTTTATCCCCTCCCGGAAGGAGATCATGGCCTGTTCGTGCTCAACATGGATGGTTGCTAGCTTGACTTCAGCATCCTGAGTAACCTTCTTCAGCTTGTCCTCATAATGTCGGGTTTGGGCTGCAGCAATGGTGCCTTGGTCAGCTATGGTGGTCTCAAGTTGTTTGATCTTGGCCTCATAAAGCTGGGCTGTACCGCAGGCATCGGTGTAAAGATGGAGCAGATGCTGGAGACCCTGCAAGTCAAAATTCAGGTACATATTAAAATTTACTAACCAGGATATTCCATCTGGATATTCCATCTGGATATACACGCATGATGTAGAACCAGGATATTACCTTATTAAGGAAGGAGGTCATGGGCTCTAAGGAATCAGTAAAGCTGAGTTATTCATAAGAGAACCCTTCAGAGCCTGGAGTGCTAACTTCGGAACCCTTTCTTTTCTGGGCGGGGGAAGCACGGGTTCTTGGGTTAGGCTTAGGAGCCGGGATCGGTTTGGAACTGGTGGTGACAGGAGTTTCCTTTTTGACGTTGACAGGAGTGGGATAGCTGTCAAGTTCATCAAGGACCAGAAGAATTGGAACTTTGTTAGAGTCTGCGTGAAGGGAGTAAATTTAAAACACTTTTCATAACAATATCAAATAAGAACATGTATACAGGATATTGAGCAGGATTCTTACCAGGCATGTTTGAGCTGGAATGTTGACTTGAAGATGCTGGGTACGGATTGAAACTTATTTCAACTTCTGGAAGAAGTCTAATGTGTTGATTCTCTTCTGTGAGTCAGCAAGAGGAGGGGAAAGCTTTCTGAAATCAGTTGTATACAAGAAAATAAAGAAATTAGTTCAGGATATAAGACATGATCTGTCACACCCCGACCACGTAAAACATCAAATCGTGGCGGAAACGTAGGGGAGTGTTGTAACATAATTATTGTTCCACAACCATGGTAATTAAAATTACATTTTATTCAACAACTAAAGGTGGAATACATTGTTTCAAAACAAGAACCAAAGAGCATACGACGTAATTAAACTACGTCTATCATTATTTTAAGTCTCTAAGGCACAGGTCTGCCCTAGTGTCACGATCATCATCCTAAGCGACAGCTCCTGAAAACACATGTGAAAATAGGTACGTCAGCATAAAAATGCCTGTGAGATACATAGGTTTTATTGAAAATAAGATTCATGACTTGAGTTCAAAGAAATGTTTAATAAGGGTTAGTCATTAACCTTGTAAATTGTTTTGTTTTGTAAGTTATTTGAAAAGCGATAAAATCAGATGATATGTATAAATAAAAGAATAATATAAGGTAAATGAATAACCCAGTAAAACGAGTTGTATAAAATAAACTGCTTTGTAAACCAAATACTTGTGAAAAATATGTTGTTTGTGTAAAATGTATAAGTCCAAATTGAATGATTTAAATAACGCTACGACATGTAGTACGATACAAGCACTTATATATAGGAAGTACCAATGGCGTATCCACCATGCTTATATCATACTACACACATCTCGTTACTTAAGTCACTTAAACAAACCATCAATGTATAAAGTCCATGTTTAAACCAATTGTCAAAAAGTCCTTGTATAAACCATGTCAATGTTAAAAGTCCATATGTAGTTAAGTAATGTGTAACAAATGTTATGTATGGTAAGTAAGGTGTAGTCACATAAACTAATTGTAAAAATGTACAAAACAAGGTATCTTGAATATATCAAAAAGTCATGTTTTGCAAAGTAAATGCATGTTTTACTGATACAAACACTTATGTGGTAAGTTAACGCATACATTCAAGCCTTGAGACAGACGGATAACCCTAAGTCAAGGTTATCAAAAGAAATGTTTTCGGATTTAGTCATTCCTTACACCCAAACAAACCTAGGATGTCAGGAACGGGATTTGTCAAGTCCTATGGTACCATTACTTACTACCGAGCGGCGTAGCTAATGTTAATGAACGTATATAAGTCCCGTTTGTATAAACCAAATGTTATACCAAATGTAAACATGTTATATGAAAACAATGTACTAAGTATGCTAAGCTAACATACAAAGCAAAACAATGTAATGTAAATCATGTACTATAAGTGTACTAATGGACATAGCAAGTATATGATGTGAAAACAGGAAAGCACGAAAGTATAAAGTAGGCACATGTGTTTCACCCCAAAATGATTGAAAAACAGTAAAAGTGGGATCTGTGTACTCACATGGGGTTGTAATAAAGTCTTCATTCAAGATGATAAACCAAGGCCACGAGTCCGTGAAATCAAGCGTGTCCTAAAAACGGTTAACTATGTAAATATCGTGACTTGAAATCGGAAGATTTAGATAGAATGACACCTTATAAACCAAATGAGTATGGGGCTCATGTGACATGGTTTAATAAGTTAACATTCTGAGTTGGAAAGGTTATCAAGTGCTTTTGACCCGTTATGACTTGTTAATGTAGTTAATGCTACTTTAACGGATCATTTACGTAAATACGGGTTCGGAAGGTCAAAATGGCTTAGAAATGATTTGATATGTTAAAACATATTTTAAAACATTATATGATCAGTTGATATGCCAAAAAGTTGATCAAATATGCTTATGATGAGTTTATTTGCGAAAAGGACGTTTTCGGCATTTTTATATAAACTTGTTAAATAATATGTTAAAATGTGTGGTCAATAGATATAATTTCGGGAGATTATAATAAACATAATATTGACCATTTTGTGACTTTAGACCAAAATGTTAACGAGGTCAAACGGGTCAGATTTGAAAGTCAACAGAAAGTCAACATTTGACCCGAATTGCGTAAAATGACCATCTTAGGTGAAATGATGATTTGGACCTGTTTTGATAGAACAAATTATTTGTATAAACTGATTATATAGTGAAAATTATAACCCGGATAGTTTTAGGCTTGTTTATGAAGTTTAGAGAAAATGACGGTTTTAGTCCTTTTGTGAATAATCGTCACTTGACCCATCAAACGTGGAAATCAGTAGGAGTGATCTTTGGGGGACTTCATCCTACTAATTGTGATCACATTGCATATTTCGGGTCGGATTAAAACAGACCCGAAGTGGTCAAATTACGTAGTCAACGCAAAAGTCAAAATTCACACTAATATGCTAGTAATTGAAAGAATCAAGGAACAAGGAAGAAGTAATAGATGTACCAACAGTTGATAGAAGTGTTAGGATGATTGTGGACGAAATTACAAGGCTCCAGGAGCTCCTAATCAGTTGGTATAAGTAGAACTTGTGATGAACACTTGAAAACCCATGAATAAGGCTCAATTTATACTCAAATTAGGATTCATGCATGCCCAACACATGTTCAAGATGTGTTCAGAGGTTGATTAGTGTCCCATGCCGTGTCAAATGCAGAATTGAGGGTGGCAAAATCGAATGGTGAGTCAAAAGGGGAGTTAACCAGCTGCTGGCACGTTTCTGATGAGCTAGGCACCTCTTACAGACCATAAGAGTTGGCCTTACGGTCCGTAAGGCCCTGAAATTTCAGAAATGGCAGAAATGGCCCCTGAACTTCGTTTTGACGCGTTTTGGCACATCTAACACCCGTTAACCTCATTTCAAGGCTCCATAAGGACAAATAAGTGTAGGGAACTTGAAATATGTTGGAAAATGTGCCATATGTCAGTTCGTTTGGTCGTACGGTCGCGTTGTTCGGTTAATTACAACGGAAGTCGTAACGGACGCAAAAATGATCCAAATTGCGCGACGAATGTATTTTTATCATGCCAAAGACTAAAATAAAATATTTTAATGTTTACATAAATTTTTGGATGTCCAGATGTGTTCAGAACGTAAGTTATGCGCGAAAATGCAAACTTATGCACTTTTTGACGCTTTTAGCCCCTGAACGAGCGTAAAGTTTATTTTAGCACACCGAACCCCTCAAAGCCTATTTCTAAGCTATGTAAAGGATATGTAGGGTGTGTTTAACTTATGATCAAGTTCCGAAATTTTTGTTACAGTTCAAATCGGCATACTTTTGCAGTTTGTCGAATTTAGTCCCTGTAAGCGAATAGACTAGATTTTGCCATACCAAAGCCTTCAAAACTTATTTCTAAGTTATGTAAAGGTTATTTGAGGTATGTTAAGCATATGTTGATGTTCCGAAGTATTTGTTGCATTAAACTGACTACGTTTACGCACCAGTTTGCATATAATTCTCCAGAAATCGATATAGAGTTTGAAATTGAATCAAAATCAAAACATGAAAAATGTCAAACATAAACAAACAAATATTGGGATCAAATAACTTTATTTCATTAATAACTGAATTGTTTACGATGATTACAAGCACAGATGTCACAGTCTCCCCTACTTGTGGAAATTTCGTTCCGAAATTTGTTTAGAGATGCGGATACTTCGCCTTCATTTGATCTTCACGTTCCCAAGTAAACTCAGGTCCACGCTTAGATTCCCAGCGAACTTTAACCAAAGGAATGCGCTTGCATTTAAGCCATTTGACCATTCGGTCCATGATTTCCACAGGTTTCTCAACAAAATGTAGTGTTTTATCAACACGAATTTCGTCAAGTGGTATGTGGAGGTTCTCATCAACTAAACACTTCTTGATATTGGACACGTGGAAGGTTGGATGAACGTTTCCAAGTTTAGGAGGTAACTCAAGTCTGTAGGCTACCTTACCGATTCTTTCGACGATCTTGAATGGTCCAACATATCTAGGTGCAAGTTTTCCTTTCTTTCCAAATCTGATCACACCTTTCCAAGGTGAGACCTTAAGTAATACACGATCACCGACTTGAAATTCCAAGAGCTTGCGTCATAGGTCCGCGTAACTCTTTTGACGGCTTCGTGCTGTCTGGAGGTTATCACGAACTTTCTTAACCTTATCAGTTGTCTCTAGAATGAGGTCAGGTCCAGTAAGTTGAGCCTCACCTATCTCATTCCAGCAGACTGGTGAATGACATTTTCGACCATAGAGAGCCTCGAAAGGAGCCATGTTGATGCTGGAGTGATAACTATTGTTGTAGGAGAATTCTATCAATGTAAGATGTGAATCCCAACTACCACCAAAATCGATCACACAAGCTCTAAGCATATCCTCCAGGGTCTGGATTGTTCTTTCAGATTGACCATCAGATTGTGGATGATAAGTAGTGCTCAAATTAAGTTGGGTCCCCATAGCAGATTGCATGGTTCTCCAAAAATGAGAAGAGATAATGTTCAAAGGAACACCATGTCGAGATACGGTTTCATCCACATAGATTTTAGCCAGCCTTTCAGCAGAAAAATCCTCACGTATTGGCAAGAAATGTGCTGACTTAGTAAGACGATCAACAACTACCCAGATGGCATCATGACCTTTCTTTGTGCGCGGAAGTTTGGTAACAAGATCCATAGCGATGTTTTCCCATTTCCAAACTGGGATCTCTGGTTGCTCCAAAAGACCAGAAGGATGTTGGTGTTCAGCCTTGACCTTAAGACAAGTAAGGCATTTTGAAACATACAAGGCAATGTCTTTCTTCATACCGGGCCACCAATACTGAGTACGAAGATCCTTATACATCTTATCTGAGCCAGGATGAATAGAATAACGAGACTTATGAGCTTCATCCATAATCAAAGTGCGGAGATCATCTAGGCTTGGGACCCACAAACGGTCCATGAAATAATACGATCCATCGTCCTTCGGTTCAAGATCAGGCTTAATGTGATAGGGTAATTCCTTACCCATCAAGTCTTGTGAAACACAAGCATGTTGAGCCTGAGAGATGCGGGCTTGAATATCAGATCGAGCTTGGATATCAGATTGAACACGAACACAATGAAGCTTAGTACGTTCCTTACGACTCAAAGCATCGGCTACGACATTCGCCTTACCAGGATGGTAGCGAATTTCGCAGTCATAGTCGTTTAGAAGCTCAACCCAATGTCGTTGCCTCATGTTGAGTTCTTTCTGATTGAAGATATGCTGAAGACTTTTGTGGTCAGTGAAAACCACACATTTAGTACCATACAAATAGTGTGTGCAGATCTTAAGAGCGAAGACAACTGCACCCAACTCAAGATCATGAGTGGTGTAGTTTTTCTCATGCACCTTCAACTGCCTCGATGCATATGCTATGACTTTGTTCCTTTGCATCAGAACACAGCCAAGTCCCAAATTGGATGCATCGCAGTACACGACAAAATCATCATTACCTTCAGGCAAAGATAGGATAGGCGTATCACAAAGCTTCTGCTTTAAGGTCTGAAACGCTTCTTCTTGTTTGATTCCCCATTCAAAGGGTTTGTTCTTCTGAGTTAGAGCAGTTAGAGGAACTGCAATCTTCGAGAAGTTTTCGATGAAGCGGCGGTAATAACCCGTGAGACCAAGAAAAGAACGAATCTCAGTAGGAGTAGTAGGCGTATCCCAATACTTAGTCATACTGATCTTAGAGGGATCTACATGAATACCTTGTTCGTTGACAATATGCCCCAAAAATTGAACCTCCTTAAGCCAAAATTCGCACTTGGAGAATTTGGCGAAAAGTTGCTCTTTCTTTAGGAGTTCCAGAGTAAGACGAAGATGTTGCTCGTGATCAGCTTGCGTCTTAGAATAAATCAAGATGTCATCAATAAAAACGATGATGAACTTATCTAAATAAGGCTTACAAACCCTATTCATCAAGTCCATGAAAACAGCAGGAGCATTAGTCAAACCGAATGGCATAATTGTGAACTCATAATGCCCATATCGAGTGCGGAATGCTGTCTTGGGAATATCTTCTTCATGCACCCAAAGCTGATGATACCCAGAACGAAGATCAATCTTTGAAAAATAAGAAGCACCCTGTAACTGGTCAAAGAGATCATCGATGCGAGGTAGGGGATACCGATTCTTGATGGTAAGCTTGTTCAACTCACGATAACCGATGCACATCCTGAAGGATCCATCCTTCTTCTTGACAAAAAGAACGGGAGCACCCCAAGGTGAAAAACTAGGGAGAATAAAACCTTTGTCAGATAGCTCCTGAAGCTACTTAGACAACTCTTGCATCTCAGACGGTGCAAGACGATATGGAGTTCTGGCAATGGGATTTGCACCAGGTACGAGATCAATACGAAACTCGACTTGGTGTGCTGGGGGTAGACCATGTAATTCTTCAGGAAACAACTCCGGAAAATCCCGAACAACAGGAATATCTTGGATAGACTTACCTTTGTCTTTATCTGCTGTAACATGTGCCAAGAAGGCCACATAATTCTTTCGCAGATACTTCCGAGCTTGAGTACAAGACATGAGCTTGAGACTACTAGCAGGTTTCTCACCACGAACCTGTAGGATCTCACCTGACGAAAGCGGCACCCGAACAATCTTCTCAAAACAAACTACCTCCGCGTGATGCTTGGCTAACCAATCCATACCCACAATAATGTCGAAGCTTCCAAGTTGCATGGGCGTGAGGTCAATAGGAAAAATATGACCGTTAAGGTTCAATTGGCAATTGCGAAGAATAGAATCAAGAACAACAGGATCACCACTCGCAACTTCTGCTGTCAAAGGCTTACCTAGTTTCGTTCTAGACACGCGAAGCAATGGCTCAAAAGATAATGACACAAAACTCTTATCGGCACCAGAATCAAAAAGAATAGATGCGGGTTGATTATTAACAAAGAACATACCGTTAACCACTTCATTGTCTGCTTGCGCCTCTTGTGCATTCATGTTGAAGACTCGACCTCGAGCCTGAACCTGAGCTGGATTTGCATTCGCCAATCTTGGACATTGATTACGGTAGTGGGTCAGATCCCCATAGTTATAACAAGAACCTCGTGGGTAGTGAGGTCGTGCAACTTGACCTTTTTGTTGAGCAAGAGGCTGAGCAACTTGTTGAGCTTGGTTCTGAACTGCGTGATTCTGGTTGACAGGAATGCGGCATGTAGCGGCAAGATGACCATTTCTTCCACAGTTAGTGCAA
Source organism: Helianthus tuberosus (assembly GCA_030545235.1). Classification (NCBI taxonomy): domain Eukaryota; kingdom Viridiplantae; phylum Streptophyta; class Magnoliopsida; order Asterales; family Asteraceae; genus Helianthus; species Helianthus tuberosus. The sequence continues at coordinate 110,421,361 of CM060413.1, read as the reverse complement.
TGACGACATTGGAGATGTGGTAAGTGATGGTCGTTACACCTGTTGCACAAAGGTGCATTGCCAAGATAAGGCCTCTTGGAGGGTGGCTGCGCAGGCTAATTTGGTGCAGCTTGAGCCTGTGCAGTAACGGCATGGTTTTGGGGAGCCTTTCACTTCCTAGAACCCTTTGAGGAACCAGATTCCTTTCCCTTCTTGTTTTTACCTTTCTTGCTATCCTCTTTGTCAGACGCCTGCTTCTTACCTTTCTCGCCCTTTCTGTGCAACTTACCCTTCCGAACCTGCGACTCGGTCAATGCCGCTGCTAACTCGATCGCCTGACGGACTGTGGTAGGGTTACACCAGTAACGATGTCTTGCACTGAGTCAAGTAGACCATCGATGTACCTTTCGATAGCCTTGTCGAGTGGGGTAACCATTGTTGGGCATAACAAGCTCAGCTCCTCATACCTATCAGTATACGCCCGGTGCTCGCCACTATCTTGTTTCAGATCATCGAACTCCCTTTCTAGAGCTCGCAGCTCATGACGAGGACAAAACTCCCTCATCATAAGAGTCCTAAGTTCAGCCCATGTTTGTGCTAAAGCAACCTCAGCACCATGGTCTCTCATAACCCCGTTCCACCATCTAAGAGCCCTCTTCTGAAATACGCTTGAAGCAAACTCGACCTTTCGATTATCAGAACACTGAACGTGACGGAAAGTATTCTCAATGCTCTTGAACCATTGAAGGAGCCCAGTTGCCCCTTCAGAACCGCTGAACTTGAGTGGTTTAGCTGAGTTGAAACTCCTGAAATTGCATGGAGCATTATTGTTGTTGTTGGCTTGGTTCCATTGAGCAATAAGATTTGGGAATGCAGCAGCCATTTGCTGCGCGATGATTTCTGCCAGTTCAGCATTTGGTAGCGGATTTTCGCATCGAGGAGGCATTCTAAAAAGAGGAAACATGAGAGGAAACGAGTGAGAAGGTTAGATGAAAAGAATGAGATGAAACAAAAATCGATAAAAGTAAAGATGGTGGTCATTTGTCCGCATCACAAAGCAAACAAATGACACACAGTGACTAATCGTAGTAAATGGGTTAAAAATAATGCTTCGCGAAGACATGCTCGCCTATAAGTGAACACTCACCCCAAGAGTTCCCAGGTAAGAGTGACTGGTCCGATTATGTGGATTTGTACGAACACTCTAGCCTTAGACAGAAAACCCAGGGTACAGGCATTCACTCTTCCAGTTTGCACGTGTTCACACTATTTAGAACCCAAAACTTTGACGAGATTTTGAAAACTTGGAAGGCTTAAGAGATTGATGATTCATTTTGGCTTTGTGCGTTCCATTATGTTTTGTTTTTAGTAATCACCTAAGGATAGGTGAAGTGCATGTTTTAAAATCTAAACACAAGACAACTTGTGTTGGGGTCCTAGAAAGGTTATAGTCTAGGTCAAAGCAATACTAATAAGCTAATTCCCTATAACCATTGGCTCTGATACCAACTCTTCTGTCACACCCCGACCACGTAAAACATCAAATCGTGGTGGAAACGTCGGGGAGTGTTGTAACAGAATTATTGTTCCACAACCATGGTAATTAAAATTACATTTTATTCAACAACCAAAGGTGGAATACATTGTTTCAAAACAAGAACCAAAGAGCATACGACATAATTAAACTACGTCTATAATTATTTTAAGTCTCTAAGGCACAGGTCTGCCCTAGTGTCATGATCATCATCCTAAGCGACAGCTCCTAAAAACACATGTGAAAATAGGTACGTCAGCATAAAAATGCCTGTGAGATACATAGGTTTTATTGAAAATAGGATTCATGACTTGAGTTTAAAGAAATGTTTAATAAGGATTAGTCATGAACTTTGTAAATTGTTTTGTTTTGTATGTTATTTGAAAAGCGATAAAATCAGATGATATGTATAAATAAAAGAATAATATAAGGTTAAATGAATAACCCAGTTAAACGAGTTGTATAAAATAAACTTCTTTGTAAACCAAAGACTTGTGAAAAATATGTTGTTTGTGTAAAATGTATAAGTCCAAATTGAATGATTTAAATAACGCTACGACATGTAGTACGATACAAGCACTTATATATAGGAAGTACCAGTGGCGTATCCACCATGCTTGTATCATACTACACACATCTCGTTACTTAAGTCACTTAAACAAACCACCAATGTATAAAGTCCATGTTTAAACCAATAGTCAAAAAGTCCTTGTATAAACCATGTCAATGTTAAAAGTCCATATGTAGTCAAGTAATGTGTAACAAATGTTATGTATGGTAAGTAAAGTGTAGTCACATAAACCAATTGTAAAAATGTACAAAACAAGGTATTTTGAATATATCAAAAAGTCATGTTTTGCAAAGTAAATGCATTTTTTACTGATACAAACACTTATCTGGTAAGTTAACGCATACATTCAAGCCTTGAGACAGACGGATAACCCTAAGTCAAGGTTATCAAAAGAAATGTTATCGGATTCAGTCATTCCTTACACCCAAACAAACCTAGGATGTCAGGAACGGGATTTGTCAAGTCCTATGGTACCATTACTTACTACCGAGCGGCGTAGCTAATGTTAATGAACGTATATAAGTCCCTTTTGTACAAATCAAATGTTATACCAAATGTAAACATGTTATATGAAAACAATGTACTAAGTATGCTAAGTTAACATACAAAGCAAAACAATGAAATGTAAATCATGTACTATAAGTGTACTAATGGACATAGCAAGTATATGATGTGAAAACAGGAAAGCACGAAAGTATAAAGTAGGCACATGTGTTTCACCCCAAAATGCTTGAAAAACAGTAAAAGAGGGGTCTATGTACTCACCTGTGGTTGTAATAAAGCCTTCGTTCAAGATGATAAACCAAGGTCACGAGTCCGTGAAATCAAGCGTGTCCTAAAAACGGTTAACTATGTAAATATCACGACTTGAAATCGAAAGATTTAGATAGAATGACACCTTATAAACCAAATGAGTATGGGGCTCATGTGACATGGTTTAATAAGTTAACATTCTGAGTTGGAAAGGTTATCAAGTGCTTTTGACCCGTTATGACTTGTTAATGTAGTTAATGCTAGTTTAACGGATCATTTACGTAAATACGGGTTCGGAAGGTCAAAATGGCTTAGAAATGATTTGATATGTTAAAATATATTTTAAAACATTATATGATCAGTTGATATGCCAAAAAGTTGATCAAATATGCTTATGATGAGTTTATTTGCGAAAAGGACGTTTTCAGCGTTTTTATATAAACTTGTTAAATAATATGTTAAAATGTGTGGTCAATAGATATAATTTCGGGAGATTATAATAAACATAATATTGACCATTTCGTGACTTTAGACCAAAATGTTAACGAGGTCAAACGGGTCAGATTTGAAAGTCAACAGAAAGTCAACATTTGACCTGAATTGCGTAAAATGACCATCTTAGGTGAAATGATGATTTGGACCTGTTTTGATAGGCCAAATTATTTGTATAAACTGATTATATAGTGAAAATTATAACCCGGATAGTTTTAGGCTTGTTTATGAAGTTTAGAGAAAATGACGGTTTTAGTCCTTTTGTGAATAATCGTCACTTGACCCATCAAATGTGGAAATCAGTAGGAGTGATCTTTGGGGGACTTCATCCTACTAATTGTGATCACATTGCATATTTCGGGTCGGATTAAAACAGACCCGAAGTGGTCAGATTACGTAGTCAACGCAAAAGTCAAAATTCACACTAATATGCTAGTAATTGAAAGAATCAAGGAACAAGGAAGAAGTAATAGATGTACCAACAGTTGATAGAAGTGTTAGGATGATTGTGGATGAAATTACAAGGCTCCAGGAGCTCCTAATCAGTTGGTATAAGTAGAACTTGTGATGAACACTTGAAAACCCATGAACAAGGCTCAATTTATACTCAAATTAGGATTCATGCATGCCCAATACTTGTTCAAGATGTGTTCAGAGGTTGATTAGTGTCCCATGTCGTGTCAAATGCAGAATTGAGGGTGGCAAAATCGAATGGTGAGTCAAATGGGAGTTAACCAGCTGCTGGCACGTTTCTGATGAGCTGGGCATCTCTTACGGACCGTAAGAGTTGGCCTTACGGTCCGTAAGGCCCTGAAATTTCAGAAATGGCAGAAATGGCCCCTGAACTTCGTTTTGACGCGTTTTGGCACATCTAACACCCGTTAACCTCATTTCAAGGCTCCATAAGGACAAATAAGTGTAGGGTCGTGTTGTTCGGTTAATTACGACGGAAGTCGTAACGGACGCAAAAATGATCCAAATTGCGCGACGAATGGATTTTTATCATGCCAAACACTAAAATAAAATATTTTAATGTTTACATAAATTTTTGGATGTCCGAATGTGTTCAGAACGTAAGTTATGCGCGAAAATGCAAACCTATGCACTTTTTGACGCTTTTTGCCCCTGAACGAGCGTAAAGTTTATTTTAGCACACCGAACCCCTCAAAACCTATTTCTAAGCTATGTAAAGGATATTTAGGGTGTTTTTAACTTATAATCAAGTTCCGGAATGTTCGTTACAGTTCAAATCGGCATACTTTTGCAGTTTGTCGAATTTAGTCCCTGTAAGCGAATAGACTAGATTTTGCCATACCAAAGCCTTCAAAACTTATTTCTAAGTTATGTAAAGGTTATTTGAGGTATGTTAAGCATATTTTGATGTTCCGGAGTATTTGTTACGTTAAACTGACTACGTTTACGCACCAGTTTGCGTATAATTCTCCAAAAAGCGATATAGAGTTTGAAATTGAAAAAAAATCAAAACATGAAAAATGTCAAACATAAACAAACAAATATTGGGATCAAATAACTTTATTTCATTTATAACTAAATTGTTTACGATGATTACAAGCACAGATGTCACATGATCATCCTAAAACCCTGAGTCCTACCCTTTCTTAACCGCTTCACCAGATATTCCGCTCCACCAGGGATCGAATCTCTTTTCAGAAAGAAAAACTTGGATTTCCATTCCTCCTCGTTCCTGGTGGCACGGAGTATCAATGGATCACCGGAGGTAGGGTAAAACAAGAATCGGAAAGAATCGTGGCATCTTAGCCGGTATGCTAAAGGAAGGTCATGAATAGAAAGATCAGGAATATGGGTATTCTTGATTCGATCAAGAACAAGCAACACCCGCCAAAGCATTGGCATTGTTTGACAAAAGCTGATTTTTGTAATTTTGAAAAACTCGGTGATGAAATCATGGAAAGGAAATCGAAGCCCTAAAGTGAATGGAAAAGCGTTAAAACACAGCCATTCATCAGAAACCATGTCTGATCGCATTTCCCGGTCAAACGGCCGAAATACCGTCCCTTCCGGGAAGATGCCGGAGGTTTTAAGGGCTGACAGATGAGCACCGTCAAAGGAACATATTTCCTTCTCCGGATCTTGGAGGATATTCCGGTGGATAAAAGTAGGAGTAGAATCGTCGGAGCTAGATCTTGTTTGCCTTGCCATTTTTACAGGAGAATGAGAAAAAGAAAAGGGATGAAGATGAGAGAGAGGATTTTACCTTTTTCTTCTCAGTGAAGACTAAATGAAGATGAGGATGAGAAGTTATAGGAAAGTAATGAGTAAATATAGGCTGAGCGGTTGCAAGTTGTCACATCAAAGTCCTATCTCATAATTACCTTGGAATACGTAAAAATGTAACCGTTAGGACCCAGGATCCTCAATGGTAACATTTTTGGGGACAACTATTATGGGTGAAATTCTGAGCCCATATCCTGGATAGTATCTTGAATTATATCTTGATTGTATGATAAATATTCATACTCAGGATGCTGACTTAGGATATTGGTAACATCCTGATGTGGTATCCTGAGGGTCACCAACGAATTACGTGCAGGAGTACGTGTACAAGTTCAAAACGGTTATGAAGACCTTTTCTCCTGAAGACTCGGTCCAAGTTGTTGGAAGAAGAACGTTGAAGCCACATTACTTGGTCTTCAACGTTCATGTGGGAATATTCGCTGGCATCCCCCTATTTTAGGAGATTTAGTTTCCATTTTGTAGCTATAAATATATGGTTAAACCAGATCATCTAGGACATTACATTCACTACTCTCGAACTCTCATACTCTCTCTCGCAATTCACACACTTTCTGAAAAACATTGTAACACTTAGCAACGAACTTGTCAATATCCTGCGCTGTATCCTGATATTTGAAGCAATAAGAAGAACAAGGCAGCTATGATTGTCAGCTCCCGAGGTTTTGTGCCAGTGATCTAGATTGATCAAGGGTTTTCCTCGTACATCTCGTGTCACCCTTTACCTTTTAGCTCATTGTTTGGTTGTTGATATAGCTCGATATCCTGATCTATATCCTGAAAACTATTTTTGCAAACATTAAATTCAGATTATTTTCAATACACATTGTTAGCACACTACCTCACTTAACTAATTTGATCACTAAATTGCTTAGGTAATTTTTTACCAAAACACTTAGTATCTCGTATGTAATGGGTGAAATTCTGAGCCCATGTCCTGGATAATATCTTGATTTATATCTTGACTATATGATAAATGTTCATACTTAGGGTGCTGACTCAGGATATTGGTAACATCATGGCATGATATCATGAGGATTACTAACGGATTATGTGCAGGAGTACGAGTTCAAGGTTGCAACGTTCGTGAAGACCTCTTCCCCTGAAGACTCGGTCCAAGTTGTTCGATGAAAGACGTTGAGGCCGCTTTACTTGGTCTCCAACGTTAACTAGGGAATATTCGCTGGCATCCTCCATTTGTAGGAGATTTTGCTTTCATTTCTTAGCTATAAATAGACGGATAAATCAGATCGAATAGGACATCACACTCACTACTCTCGAACTCTTCTACTTTTTTTCTCGCAACTCTCACTTTCTGAAAGCATTGTAACACTTAGTAGCGATCTGGTCAATATCCTGCACTGTATCCTGACATTTGAAGTTATAAGAAGAACAAGGCAGTTGCGATTGTCAGCTCCCGAGGTTTTGTGCTGGTGATCTAGATTGGTCAAGGGCTTTCCTCGTACATCTCGTGTCACCTTTTACTTTTTGCTCATTGTTTGATCATAGATATAGCTCGATATCTTGAGCTATATCCTGAACACTGTCTTTTGCAAACAACTAAACCAGGATATTTTCAATTCACATTCTTAGCACACTACCTCACTTAACTAATTTGATCACTAAATTGCTTAGGTAATTTTTGACCAAAACAATTTGGTGCCCACAATGGGGCAAGTGGTGCTATTTCTTCTAAAAGCTTTTGCAAAATCATTACCTGGTTTTCTATTTTCAAAACTTTTTGCTACACTATTTTCAATGGCTTCAAGATCAAACATGAGCTCTTCTACCGTGTCTGCTACAACATCTGCAATGATTGGTTCGGTGCTTCCACCACCTCCTCCAAGGACGCAAGCTTCTTCACATCCTCAGGATATTATCCCCACTCGGAATATTCAGGGATCTGCTCCTGTTTTGGCCTCTAATGATGAAATTCTAACTTTATTTGGTAGTATACAGGAACAGATGAACCAGCAGCAGGAAACCAACCAAATGCTGATGAGAGAGATACAACTCTTGAAATCCAGCTCAAGTAGGCCCGCTGAGGATACTGTCACTCCCTTACAGCCTAGAGCTTTGAACTTCAGTTCTGCAGTATATACTGAAGATAACAGGGGGAATATTGTGCCTAGCCATTCCCAAAGTCATATTCCTGAGATACCCTCTTCGGTTAGGGTGTCAACTGTGAGAAGTTCACGATATGCTTCAGGATATGGCCAGAATCCTCAGACTGGTAACGTATCTAATAATAATAATACTCTTGCTACTAATGGTATTGGATCTTTGCAGGATGCAGGTATGACATCAGCACTTTCCAGGGAGCTTCAGAAATTAAAGGACATGATATCCAGTGTACCTCGAGTAGTCCAGCCAATCCCAGAAGTATCACAGGATAGCCACAAGATATCTCGGTTTGCATATCCTATATGTGATGCTGAAATCCCGAAAAGATTTCAAACCCCCAACATGAAGCTCTTTGACGGGACCACGGATCCTGAAGAGCATATTGCCAAGTATAGGGAAAGGATGGAAATCAACCCTATCCCTCCAGATCTTAAGGAAGCATCCCTCTGCAAGGGTTTTGGTTCTACCTTAACGGGATCGGCCTTAAAGTGGCTCTTAAACATTCCTCCTCATTCAATTACATCATTTGCTCACCTAGTCAATTTATTTAACAGTCAATTTTCTTGCAGTCGAAGTTTTGAGAAACTAACTAGTGATCTCTACAGGATAACTCAGGGACCTCAGGAATCCTTAAGAGATTATGTGAACATGTTTAGCCAGGAATCCTTAGATATCCCACATCTTGATGTTGCAACAGCTGTGCAGGTTTTCAAGATGGGATTGCAGAAAGATTCTCAGTTTTACCATGATCTTGTAATGAACCCATGTAGGAACCTGGATGAAGCTCGGAACAGGGCTTTGAGATATATTCGACTAGAGGATGACAAAGAGATGCAAGAGAGGATGAATTCATCTTCAACCTACGAATCGACCAACAGGAAGTCGGAGTCCTCGTACAAGCCATATCGTTCTAAGCCATATGCTAGGAATGATAGCAAGAAAGCGAATGTTGTTGAAGAAGAGGATCCTGAAGAGTATCCTGAGTTGTCAGAATATTTTTTTTCTGTTAACATACCTGAATTGATGTATGCTATGCAGGGTTTAGGAGACAAAGCAAGGTGGCCTAGAAAGAACCAACAAAAAGCTTATTGGAAGGATAAGTCCAAGTGGTGTGCCTTCCATGAGGATTTCGGACATGTTACTGAAGATTGCATTGCTCTGAGGAAAGAAATAAGCTATCTCCTGAGCAAGGGATATCCGAAGGATCTCCTAGGAAGAAAGAAGAATAAGGGTCAGGATACTGAGAAGGATCCTGAACGAGCAGCATCACCTCCTGCGGATGCCAAGATAATTAACTTTATTTTAGGAGGATCCAATATTTGCGGAACTTCTTATTCGGCAGCCAAAAGACATGAAAAGGAGGCAAAGGCAGAGATGGAAGATAAGCCAACCAAGATGACAACCCTCACGACTGATAAAGTGATCACCTTCGATAATGATGACATGGATACTGTCTAGGATCCTCACCATGATGCTCTGGTAATAACGTTATATGTGGCTAACCATTTTGTACGCATGATACTGGTGGATAATGGCAGCTCCGTCAACATAATTCAACTAGAGACGTTGAAGAGGATGAATGTATCCCCGATGGATATCACTTCAAAGTCCACTGTACTTGTTGGGTTCAGTGGAGAAGCTAGGAATACTGTGGGAGAGATAAAGTTACCGGTATATGTTGAAGGGGTCAACTCAATGCAACGCTTTTGTGTGATGGACTCCTTATCCTGCTACAATATTATATTGGGAAGGTCGTGGATCCATGATATGAAAGTTGTGCCGTCAACCTATCATCAATGCATCAAGATCCCCACTCCTTGGGGGGTTGTCAAGGTGGATAGTGATCAATAGGAGGCAAAGGAATGTTACTCATCCTAAATGAAATCCTCAACCAAGCCCAATGCAGCATAGCAATTAAAGATGCGAGCCCAGGATATCGTGGAGGCTTCAGAACAGGATGTTAAGAAGATTATCCTAGACCAGGATAATCCAGATATCTCGGTGCTCGTAGGAACCAATATCCCTCAGGATATTGAACATCAATTAATTAGCTTTTTGAAATGCAGGTGCAACGTACCAAAGATTGGTGAACATGATGTTTAAAGACAAGCTGGGGGACACCATGGAGGTATACATTGATGACATGGTAGTAAAATCTAAGAAAGCTGAGGATCACCTCCAGGATATTAAGGGAGCATTTGATATCCTGGATCAATATAACATGAAGTTAAACCCTGCCAAATGCCATTTTGGAGTAGGGGCAGGAAAGTTTTTAGGATATATGGTGACTAAAAGAGGGATAGAAACAAGCCTAGAACAGATCAAAGCCATCTTGGATATCAAGTCACCTTCCAACATGAAAGATGTACAAAGATTGATGGGACGAGTAGCAGCATTAAACAGATTTATCTCAAGATCCTCTGAAAAATGCAAGGAATTTTATGATATCCTGAAGAAGAATAAGAAATTCGAATGGGGAGAGAAGCATGAAGCAGCCTTGTAGGATTTGAAGCAGTGTCTTTCAACCGCACCTCTATTGATGAAACCTGAGGATGGTGAACCATTATCCTTGTATCTCGCAGTATCAGGGAATGTTGTAAGTGTTGTTCTTGTAAAGGATCATGAAGGTCAGTAGTATCTTGTCTATTATGTTAGTAAAAGTCTATTAAATGCTGAAACTAGATATTCTCATTTAGAAAAATTAATATTAGCCCTAGTTATGGCATCAACAAAGCTTAGACATTATTTTGAAACACATAGGATTCATGTTAAAACCAATTATCCTGTTAAAAATGTGCTTAGGAAACCTGAGATGTCAGGTAGAATGGCTAAGTGGTCAGTAAAACTAAGTGCCTATGATCTAGTATATGAACCTAGGAATGCCACAAAGTCTCAGGCTTAAGCTGACTTTATGGCTGATTTCAGTAGTGATATTCAAAATGAAGTAGACCTAGAAGTTCAACGACTAGGGGAAACCTCAGAATCCTGGACATTATATACTGATCGTGCATCTAATGTTAGAGGTGTAGGATTGGGTATACTACTAAAATCACCACAGGGGGGCATATTACCCCAGGCTATTAGGTGTGAATTCCCTGCCACTAATAATGAAGCAGAATATGAAGCTTTGATTACAGGATTAGAGTTGGCTAGAAACATGAATATTAAGAGTTTGCAAGTATATGTTGATTCCTTGTTAATTACTAATCATTTTAATGGATCCTATGCAGTTAAAGGTGAGAAGTTAATCGAGTATCTCAAAATTCTCAAAAATTAGCAGGATATTTCGATGTTTTTACACTTGAACAGGTACCAAGAGAAGATAATGCTGAAGCAGATGCCTTGGAAAATTTAGGATCATCAGTCAAAATACCAAAAGGAACCCAAATACCAATACTTCACATCCTATATCCTGCAGCGGATCTTTTCAAATCATAGGATAAGGAGGTAACAAGTATTCAGGATCATGGTCACGATCCTAATGAGGATCCTAAATCCTGGACGGCTCCAATCATAAGATGCCTCAAGGATGGACACATCCCTAAAGATGAGAATCCTAAGGCCTTCAGAATGAAGGTATCACAATTCAGTATTATAAATAATGTTTTGTACAAGAAATCTCTTGCAGGACCATACCTGAGATGCATGCAGGATCCTGAAGCTAGAGAAGTGCTTCATGATATACACGAAGGAGATTGTGGTAACCATACTGGGGGCATATCATTATTTTCAAAGGTATTAAGAACAGGATACTATTGGCCGACGATGAAGAAAGATGCTGCAGAATATGCTTGAAGATGTGATGCATGTCAAAGGCACAGCAACATATTACATCAACCTGCTGAACCACTTTATCCTATTGCTTCCCCTTGGCCATTCATGACGTGGGGGATGGACATAGTGGGAAAATTGCCAAAGGCTCCAGGAGGAAAAGTCTTTATGCTGGCAATGACTGATTATTTTTCTAAATGGGATGAAGCTGAAGCATTTGTTCAAGTTAGAGATCAAGAAGTAGTATCCTTCATAAAAAGGAATATCCTGACTAGGTTTGGGGTACCAGCCGAGATAATTTGTGACAATGGTTCTCAGTTTATAAGTAAGAGTACCACAGACTTTTGCAAGAATTGGGGAATCAAAATGATCACATCCACTCCAGTGCATCCTCAAGCAAATGGACAGGCAGAATCCTCGAACAAGATAATTGTCAACAATTTGAAGAAAAGACTTGGAGCTAAGAAAGGAAGATGGGCGGAAGAATTACCCTTTGTTTTATGGGCTGATAGAACAACAATAAAGAGTGCAACTGGCCAAACTCAATTCTCCTTAGTATTTGAAGCAGAAGCAGTGATCCCAACAGAAATGGTGATCCCTACAGCAAGATCTAATCACCGGGATCCTGAGCAGAATCCTGAAGTTTTGTGCCAAGAATTGGACACTGTGGATGAGACAAGAGATGCAGCAAAGCTGAGGATGGCAGCATATCAACAGAGGATATCCAGAGCATATAATAAGAATATAAGGACTAGAAGATTTCAAGCTGGGGATTGGGTGCTAAGAAAGGCTTTTCAGAACACTACTAATCATGCTGATGGAAAGTTAGCTCCAAAGTGGGAAGGACCATATGAGGTAGAATCGGAATCTGGGAAAGGAGCATACTGACTCAAGAATATGGAAGGGGATATGCTACCAAGATCCTGGAATGCTATACACTTAAAGCTCTATTTCAAGTGAGTTTAGAATTTAATTTCTAACTCAGGATGGTATGGATTCTATCTCTTTTAAATATGTTTGAATTTTGTTTATTATTTTGAACCCAGTACTAACTTAAGCATCGGAGGGGTGTTAGCCATGCTAACACCCACCTTAGTTCAAGATTATTCTACAGGATATGCCTCAGGATATAGCTCCAGGATATTTGCTCAAGATAAACCGAAAGATTAGAGGATTGGCCCCCTCTCTCACGATTAAGGGATCCTTATCCCTTCACCTTTCTCACGAATTGGGTTTAAACACCCAGCCTGGAGCGCAAGTTATCCAGGGATAGTACAAGGTAGCGGGACCAGTTCATGTAAAAGTGGCTGACAATTTCGTTACTATTGGCTATATCATGGATCCTCAAGGTATATGAGGATTGATCACCCTCTCTCACGAAAGGGTATTTTCATACTCTCTAAGGTTTAAAGGTTTTCACCTTTCTAAGTTTTGGGTTTATACACTCCCGCCTGTAGCGCATGAAAATCAGGGTTTATCCCCAGTATACTAAGGGTTTATCCACAGGATATTCAGGGTTCATCCCCAGAAAAACTAAAGTTCAAGAATAGGTTTTGAACAAAAAATATCTATGTTTATGTTTCCTATCTGCTGAACAAAGGGGACATATACCTTGATACAATTCAAAGGATGGGTTTGGATTTCTGAGTATGCACTGGGGATATTCATAAGATGGAAGATTGGAATTAACTCTATATGAATCTTTGGTATGATTTCTTCTTTTTATTTTTTGAAATTTCCTCTGAGCAACTTAAGTTTTTCAGTAGTATGTTGACCAGGATATCTCTCAGGATATGTTCCCAAAATGTTTCCAAGAATGTTCAAAGAAAAATATTTGCAGAGTAAAATTTATGCAATAAAATTGTACCAAGAAAGATAAGGCCAAAAGAAAGTTATATTATTAACAAAGCAAAAGTTTGTGCTTTTGGTTTCATCTCAAACCGAGATCCATCCACCAAAAGCACAATTAGTTTCTAGCCATATGTACATAACAGTTGAAGGTTTCATCTCAAACTGAGACCCATCCACCTCCAACTGTTATATTGCTCAAAATAAAGCATCCAGGAAATATAAATTGTTCAAGTGCAGGAAAAGTAAATTTCAGGAAAAGTAAATTGTTTAGGGGTTAAAGACCAACATTCAATTTTAAAAAAGTGGGCTCCGGCCTAGGCATCAATATCCATCATCGCGCACTTAAATGCCCTCACACAACGGTATCTCCACCAGCCTTCTCCGTCTTCTCAGCCTCAGCATCCTGAGCAGCATCCTCGCCAGCATCCTATCCAGCATCCTTCTTTTATCCAGCCTTGTCTGCCACCTCTGCTGACTTGGAAGATTCACCAGCCCTAGCAGGATACGGCACAGGATTGCCTCCCAGCTCCTTCAGCTTTGCCACCCAGGAGTCAACCGACCAGGATGGGCACTCAAGACCTATCTCCTTGGCCTCATAAGCCATCTTGATACGAGCTTGTAGTAGGGAGATAACAACCGAGTTTTTGATCCCCTCCCGGAAGGAGATCATGGCCTGTTCATGCTCGACTTGGACGGCTGCCAGCTTTACTTTAGCATCCTGGGTGACCTTCTTCAGCTTATCCTCATAGTGCCGGCTCTGGGCTTCAGCAATGGTGCCCTGATCAGCAACAGTGGTCTCAAGCTGCTTGATCCTGGCTTCTTGGAACTTGTTTGTACTGCAGGCATCGGTGTAGAGGTGGAGCAGATGCTGGAGACCCTGCAAGTCAAAATTCAGGTATAAATTAAAACTTACTAACCAGGATATTATGTCAGGATATTCTATCAGGATATGTACGCAGGATATAGTACCAGGATATTACCTTATTGAATATTGAGGAAGGATGTCATCGGCTCCAAGGAGTTAGTAAAGCTGAGTTCTTCATAAGAGAACGCTTCAGAGCCTGGAGTGCTGACCTCAGAACCCTTCCTCTTCTTGGAAGTAGAAGCTCGAGTTCTTGGGTTGGCCTTAGGAGCAGGGACTGGTTTGGAGCGGGTGGTAGCAGAGGTTTCCTTCTTGACATTGACTGGAGTGGGGTAGCTGTCGAGTTCATCGAGGTCAAGAAGGATAGGAACTTTGCTGGAGTCTGCATACAGGGAGTAACTTTAAAACTCTTTTTTGAACTATATCAAATAAAAACATGTATGCAGGATATTGAGCAGGATCCTTACCAGACATGTTTGAACTAGATGATTGGCTTGAAGATGCTGGAAGTGGATTGAAACTCCTTTCAACTACTGGAAGGAACCTGATGGTGTCGATTCTCTTCTTTGAGTCAGCTAGAGGAGGGGCAAGCTTTCTGAAATCAGCTGTATACAATAAAGAAAAAAGAAAATCAATTCAGAATATAAAACAGGATATAAGATAGGATGTGAGTCAGGATCATCCTAAAACCCTAAATCCTACCCTTTCTCAACCACTTCACCGAATAATCCGTTCCACCAGGGATTGAATCTCTTTTTACAAAGAAAAACTTGGATTTCCATTCCTCTTCATTCCTGGTGGCTCGGAGTATCAGTGGATTGCTGGAGGTAGAATAGAACAAGAATCGACAAGATCCATGGCATTTAAGCCCGTATGCTAAGGGGAGGTCATGAACAGAAAGATCAGGAATGTGCTTGTTCTTGATTTGATCAAGAACAAACAAAACTCGCTAAAACATTGGCATTGTTTGACTAAAACAGATTTTTGTGATGTTGAAGAACTTGGTGATGAAGTCAGGAAACGGGAATTGTAGCCCTAAGGTAAAAGGAAAAGCATTAAAACACAGCCACTCATCGGAAACCATGTTCGACCGGATTTCCCGATCGAACGGACGGAACACCGTCCCTTTCGGAAAGATGCCGGAGGTTTTGAGAGCTGACAGATGAGCGATGTCAAAGGAACATATTTCTTTCTCCGGATCTTGGAGAATATTCTGGTGAATAAACGAGGGGGCAGAGTCGCCGGAGCTAGATCTGGTTTGTCTCGCCATATAATCACCGGAATGTTGTGCATAATAGAGAGAAGAGGATGAAGGTGAAAGAAGGGATTTTACCTTTTTGCTCTTCGGTGAAGGTTAAATGAAGATAAGGGTGAGAAGTTATAGGGTGGTAATGAGTGAATTCATTCTGAGCAGTTACAAGCGGTCAAATCAGGGGTCTTATCTCTTAATTGCCTCGTTTATCATGAAAAAATGTAACCGTTAGTCTCAGGATCCTTAACGGTAACATTTTTAGGGACAATTGTTATGGGTGAAATTCTAAGCCCATATCCTGGATAATATCTTGAATTATATCTTGACTATATGATAAATGTTCATACTCAGGGTGCTGACTCAGGATATTGGTAACATCCTGGCATGATATCCTGAGGATTACTAACGGATTATGTGAAGGAGTACGAGTTCAAGGTTGCAACGTTCGTGAAGACCTCTTCCCCTGAAGACTCGGTCCAGGTTGTTCGAAGAAAGACGTTGAGGCCTCTTTACTTGGTCTCCAATGTTAACTAGGGAATATTCGCTGGCATCCCCCATTTGTAGGAGATTTTGTTTTCATTTCTTAGCTATAAATAGATGGATAAATCAGATTGAATAGGACATCACACTCACTACTCTTGAACTCTTCTACTCTTTTTCTCGCAACTCTCACTTTCTGAAAGCATTGTAACACTTAGTAGCGATCTGGTCAATATCCTGCACTGTATCCTGACATTTGAAGTAATAAGAAGAACAAGGCAGCTGCGATTGTCAGCTCCCGAGGTTTTGTGCCGGCGATCTAGATTGGTCAAGGGCTTTCCTCGTACATCTCGTGTCACCTTTTACTTTTTGCTCATTGTTTGATCATAGATATAGCTCGATATATTGAGCTATATCCTGAACACTGTCTTTTGCAAACAACAAAACCAGGATATTTTCAATTCACATTCTTAGCACACTACCTCACTTAACTAATTTGATCACTAAATTGCTTAGGTAATTTTTGACCAAAACATCGTACACTATTTTTCTTTGTGAATCCACCCAATCAGTAACTAAATCTCGATAAATCGGAAATTTTAAATCAGCAATTCTTCCCAAAAATCAATCCGTTTAAAGACTTTCCAACAATATCTCCTTGAAACAAGCAAACAATCAAACTAATCCACCAAAACGGATCAAAACATGGAATTAAACATTGTTCTTCGCTGTTCTTCACTGTTCTTCTTACAAATTCAGAATGTAACCCTAAAATCTTCAAACAAATAAAAAACTTGAATCCTGTCGATCAGTCTTGAACCATGCACAAGAGTAAAACCTCTGATACCAATTGTAGGTCCCCTCTCCTGTATGGATCGTAACACGACCGATAACTAATCAAGGATATGGAATCTCCTTGATCAACCTTCGAACCAGAAACAAGAAATACGAACACAAGAATTGTCACACCCCGACCGCGTAAAACAACAAATCGCGGCGGAAACATCGGGGCGTGTTGCAACAGAATTAATGTTTCATAACCATGGATACCAAAAAGTGTTTTGTTTTATTAAACATTGAATAATTACATCGTCTGGAAATCTAAAAACACAAATTAAACATAGTCTATCATTGTTATTGAGTCACTAAGGCCTTGTCCAGTCCTATGTGAGCATGCATCTTATCAATCGATATCATCCAACAATACCTGAAACATATGTGAAAACGAGGTCAGCAAAGAAATGCTGGCGAGATACATAGGTTTTGTGAAAATAAGATTCATGACTTCTGTTTTTGAAAATGTTTAGTCATGAACCTTGTAATTTGCTTTGTCTTGTAAATCATTTGAAAAATAATAAGTTCAGATGATATGTATAAATAAAAGAATAATGCATGATTAAATGAATAACCATGTAAAATGAGTTTGTGTAAGATAAGTTGTTTGTAAATCAATGTCTTGTGAAAAGTATGTTACTTGTATAAAATGTTCTATGTCTCAAACTGAAATGATTCAAATAACGCTACAATATATAATACCATACAAACACTTATATATAGGAAGTACCAGCGGCGTATCCACCATGCTTGTATCATATTACACACGCACCGTTACTCAAATCACTTACCCAAACAAACCACCAATGCAAGATGTCCATGTTTAAACAAATTGTCAAATGTATTGAATAACATAACAAAATGTTTATGTTAAGATGTAAATCATGTCATGTATAATCAATGTCAAAAGTGTTTGTGTCAAATGTAAACCATGTAATGTGTAACCAAAATGATATGTATGGCTAGTGAAATGCATCAACTAAACCATAGATGAAACGCACAAAACAAAGTATTGAAGTAAAACTTAGTTTAAATCAATACTATGTTTCGTGGAAATGCATGATCAAATGTAAATCATGTCCAGATGTTTACCCAATCGTTACCCATTCGTTCAAATCGTTCTTGTTTTAATTGTGAAACTACTTAATGGTCGATTCTCTAATAACATTCAAACCTTCTTGACGCGTTCATCGTTCCAACTCGCTCTCGTTCTCGTTCTTAACAAACCCTTACCAAAGAGTAAGTTAATAATTACAGATTCAGTCGCTACCCAAAATATCCACACATAACCATGGGTATAGAGAATAACGGGATTTGTCAGATCCTATGGTACAATAACCTAATACTGGTCGGCTTGATCATTGCTAATGAATGTCATTTGGTTATGTAACTATAACCAACAAGTTTGTTCACTTTTTGAAATTGTAATTAGTTTTTGAAATCATCGAAATCGTTCTTAAAACTAATCGTTCTTGAAATCACATTGCAATTGTTATTGAAATCATTGTAATCGTTCTTGAAACCACATTGTAATTGTTATTGAAATCATTGTAATCGTTCTTGAAACCACATTGTAATTGTTATTGAAATTTGATAAAGCATTTAGCACATATGAGTCACCCCAAAACGTTTGGAAAACAGTAAAAGAGGGGAATAATGTACTCGCCTGAGAGTGCTTAGGAGTCTTGAACAACTACCAAGTAAGCTAGAGGAGTCCCGGAAATCAAACGGTACCTAATATAGGTATCTACATAAATAACCCGGACCTAAATCGGAAGACTGGGTAGCAGGAGGGTTTGTAAACCAAATGAGTGTAGGAACTCATGTGATATGGTTTAACAAAGCCTACATACTAAATGAAACTTAACCTAAGTATTATCGACCCATCGCGACCCATTAAGGTAGATTATTCTACTTTAACGCGTCGTTCGCGTGAAACGCGTTCGGACCGCCTAACTAGTCCTATGACAAGTATTATATGCCTAAACATGTTACATAATCAGTTATGTGACAAAGGTTTAGGTTACATATGCTTAATTACCAATTATACATGAAAAGGGTATTCTGGTAATTTACCTAAGGCATATAAACTACCTATCATACAACTACTTAAACGAAGCGACCATAGGGTATAACCTCGGAAGGTTATTCCCTATATACTATGGTCACCTAATGTATTTGGTCGGATCCTAATGATCGACCAAATGGGTCGAGTTCGAAGGTATAGGCGATTTATTAGATCGCCTACCCTACGACTCTAGACAACATGGTAATCAGTGGGCATAGTCCCTAGGGACTATAACCAACGTGATTACACTCACGTTGCGAAGTTCCTATGAACTTCGCATTGACCATAAGCTGGTCAACGCTGAAAGTCAAACAAAGTTTGACTTTCTGACTCGAAAAGCAATAAAATAAGGAAAAGAACGAAAGAATACTTACGAAGGGTCCCCGAATGCTAACTTCGATTCAAAAATCTCAGGTATGAAACAATAGTTTCAACTTAGAGTTTCTCAAATCAAAGATCTTGTAATTTTGAAGCATGGGGGTGGGGTATTTATAGTAAAAGGTCCACCGTTAAGATCGTTTCATGGAAAACGTGCCTTAATCCCACCCGTACAAGTGTCGGGACCTTATGGTGACTAAAATGTGATCCTTATCAGATGACTAGACAAATGAGAATGTGTGGTGGTGGATCAAACAGCTGCAATCTGCTGTTAGA
Organism: Helianthus tuberosus; assembly: GCA_030545235.1. Lineage (NCBI taxonomy): Eukaryota > Viridiplantae > Streptophyta > Magnoliopsida > Asterales > Asteraceae > Helianthus > Helianthus tuberosus. Next base: position 110,401,862 of record CM060413.1, on the reverse strand, counting down.
AACATTTAACCTGGTCAGAAGGTCTGACGCGGGCCGCCTAAGGATGTTAAGATCCTGTGGCGGGCCGCCTAGGAGTCACAGATCAGAACAAAGTTTCAGAAATGTCAGTTTCAGTCCCTGCACGTGTTTAAGGCCATTTCCGACACTTCTAAGGCCCGTAAAGCCAACTTTAAGGCCCTAAAATGTTGCCTAAACATTGAGGACATGAAACATGCTCAAAAATATGCCGGGTGTTGGTTCGTTTGGTCGTACGAACGCGATGTTCGCTTAATTACGACGGAATGCGCATAAGCGCGAAAAACGATTCAAATGACGCAACGAATGGATTTTTGGCAAGCCAAACACTAAAGCATAATATAGTCATGCTTACATAAATTTTTGGATGTCCGGATGTATTCAGAACGTGAGTTATGCATAAAAATGCAAACTTGTGCACTTTTTGACACTTTTAGTCCCTGAATGACCCAAAAGTTTATTTTAGCACACCAAACACCTCAAAGCCTATTTCTAAGCCATGTAAAGGATATTTATGGTATTTTTAACTTATGGTCATGTTCCGGAATGTCTGTTACAGTTCAAATTGGCATACTTTCGCAGTTTGTCAAATTTAGTCCCTGTAAGCGATTTAACTTGTTTTTGCCATACCAAAGCCTTCAAAACTTATTTCTAAGTTATGTAAGGGTTATTTAAGGTATGTTAAGCCAATGTCACTATTCCGGAGTGTTTGTTGCATTAAACTGGTTATATTTACGCATTGGTGCGCGTATAACCTTCCAGAAAGCGATTTAGAGTTTGAAATCGAACAAAAGTTGATATGTGTGAATGATACACATATTTTTACAAATCCCAAGTATGAAATACAATATTTTCATTGGTTTGGCATTTGTTTGATGGCCGTGGAGGCACAGGTGTTACAGTCTCCCCTACTTTAGGAAATTTCGTCCCAAAATTTATTTAGAGGAAACTTGAGAGAGTTTAAAACATAAAGTTGAAAAGATCGAACAACATTGGTTAGGGTTCTGAACTTCTAGTAACCTTAATAACATCATGCTCGCAATGTAAGAGGGACACTTATATACAAGTATATAAAGCGCCATTGGTGCATCCACCGTACCTCCATTACATCGTTCTCATTTTGTTATTGTTGTCACTATCGGTTCTTACACATAATAAATCTTACTGGGTTTCTGTGCACTAAATTTCATAATTATGTACGCGTCCATATTTAGACAATTCCTTGCACAGTTTACACAGCCTACTTTATAATGTGTAGGGTAAACCCAAATGAACAATCCTGTGATGAGTGTAACTAGACCGCCATTGAGTCCTTTTAATTAAATCAATGAATGATCTAAATAGACTATCAAGGAGTCTGTTCAGCTACATCACTAGATGCCGTTCTTTAACCAGATTGTGAATCAATATTTTGACTAGACCACCAAAAGGGTCTCTCATGAATTATGGAGTGGTACTATATAATCCAAGGGTCTTAACTACCACGTAGAAGCCCATAAGGATTAAGGTAGTACCTTTTGAATATCCTACTATGAATCCCTCTTATGAAGATATGAAAGATTCTATGAGGATTTGAAAATCGGATCACACAAAAACATAGAGGAGGACACATTAACACATAATCACATAATTGCATAATCGCATAATCGTTCAATTGCATAATCATATAATCGTTCAATTTTTGTTATCTTTGAACACGGGTATTTAAAGCATACTAGGAATCCAATCCTTAATTGCAGCAATTTGGATGGATCCACATGAATACCCTGCTTGTTGACTACATGACCCAAAAACTGAACTTCTTTAAGCCAAAATTTCCTCTTGGAGGATTTAGCGAAAAGTTTGTTCCTTCTTTAGGGGTTCCAATGTCAACGAAGGTGTTGATCGTGATCGGCTCGGAACATGAATAGATCAAGATGTCATAAATAACAACAATGACGAACAGATCCAAATAAGGCTTGCAGACTCTATTTATTAAGTCCATGAAGATGGCTGGAGCATTTGTCAACCCAAAAGGCATGACTGTAAACTTGTAATGGCCATACTTCATGCAGAAAACCGTTTTGGGAATACCTTCTTCGAGAATACAAAGTTGATGATACCCAAAACGCAAATCGATCTTGGAAAAGCATGAAACGCTATGTAGTTGATCGGAGAAATCGTTGATTTAAGGTAGGGGATATCGATTCTTGATGGTAAGCTTACTAGGCTTACGTTAATCGATATACATTCGGAAAGATCCATTTTTCTTTTCACAAGGAGAACAGGAGTTTCTCCAAGGTGAAAAGTTCGGACGGATGAATCCTTTATCAGACAACTCTTGAAGCTGTTTTGATAATTCTTGCATCTCGAACGGTGCAAGACGATAAGATACTTCAGATTTAAAAGGAACAAGCATTTGAGGTTCTTAGGGAGATCACAAATGATCATAAAAATGACAGAACCACACGAGTAGTTTTGTCTTTGTGTTGACATCATAAGGTTGGATCAAACATTCATACAATTGCATTAGTTAAAAATAAAAACCACACATTTTTATTTATATAACAACCGCATTGTCTTTAAATGTTACAAGATAACAACCAGAGGAATCACAAAATACTAAAAGTTCACTCCTTCATCATCGATTGCCTCATTGATGTTAAACACTCGACCGCGTGCTGGATTCACATTGACGTTGACATTCGCATTCGGGTTTGCGTTTGCATTTGCATTCACCAGCCTTGGGCAGTTGTGGCGGAAGTGACCAATCTCTCCGCAGTTGAAACATGAACCCAGTGGGAATCTCGCAGCATTCCCTTGAACCGGAGCTTGAACTTGAGCAGCCTGATTTTGTCCCAAACGACAAACTTTGGCCAAATGCCCAAGTTTACCACACGTCGTGCATTGCCAGCAAACTTGTTGTAACGCGTGATGACCGTTGCAGCGTGCACAATGAGGTGCAGTACCGGAATATGCTTTCTTTGCAGGTGGCTGAGCTGGTTGGTTCCGCGGGTTCTGAGCAGTCTGTGCTGTAACAGCAAAGTTCTGACCACCCTTTCGCTTTCTTGATTTCTTTGACGTCTCACCTTCCTTACCCTTCTTGTTTTGACCTTTCTTGCTATCCTCCTCGTTAGATCCCTGCTTCTTACCCTTGTCACCCTTTCTGTGTAACTTATTCTTCCGAATCTGCGACTCAGTCAATGACGCAGCTAACTCGATCGCCTGACGGAGTGTGGTAGGGCTACTACCAGTAAGGATGTCTTGTACCGAGTCAGGTAGGCCGTCGATGTACCTTTCGATAGCCTTGTCAAGTGGGGTAACCATTGTCGGGCAAAGCAGACTCAACTCTTCAAACCTATCAGTATACGCCCTGTGCTCACCGCTATCTTGCTTCAATTCATCAAATTCCTTCTCCAAAGCTCGCTGCTCATGACGAGGACAGAATTCCCTCATCATAAGAGCCCTAAGTTCAGCCCATGTCTGTGCCAGAGCAACTTCTGCACCACGATCCCTCATAACCCCATTCCACCATGTGAGAGCCCTCTTCTGAAACACACTCGAAGAAAACTCGACCTTGCGATTGTCAGGACACTGCACGTGGCGGAAAGTATTCTCAATGCTCTCGAACCATTGAAGAAGCCCAGTCGCTCCTTCAGAACCACTAAACTTGAGTGGTTTAGCCTGGTTAAAATCCTTGTATTTGCATGGAACATTATTGTTGTTGTTGGCTTGGTTCCATTGAGCAAAGAGGTTTGGAAACTGAGCAGCCATCTGCTGTGCAATGATTTCTGCCAGCTCGGCAGTTGCTATCTGGTTTTCACGTCGAGGAGGCATTCTAAAAGAGGAAACATGAAGGAAACGAGTGAGAGAATTAGACGAAAAGAATGAGATGAAACAAATCTGATGAAAGCAAGGATAGTGGTCATTTGTTTGTTACTACAAAGCAACAAATGACACACAGTGACTGATCAAAGTAAATGAGTCAAAAATAATGTATCGCGAAGACATGCTCGCCTATAAGTGAACACTCATCCCAAGAATTCCCAGGTAAGCACAACTGGTCTCGCGTCTGATGAGATGTATACGAAGTGCTTGCCTAGACAGAAAACCCAGAATACAGGCATTCACCCTTCCAGTTTGCACGTGTTCACATTATTTAAAACCCAAAACCTTGTCGAGATTTTGAAAATTCAAAGGGGTTCAAAACCATATAACAGAGGGTTCAAAACCTTACAATAGAGGGTTCAAAACCTTACAATAGAGGGTTCAAAACCTTGTAATCAATCATCCTAGAACAGATGATTAGTTTTCAAAGCGGTTTTGAAATTTATGTTCTTGTTGTGGTCGTCGCCTAAGGATAGGTGACGGTATTGTTTTATAACTAAACGCAAGTAAACTCGCGTTAGGGTCCTAAGAAGGTTATAGACTAGGTCAAAGCATTACTAATAACCTAATTCCCTATAACCATTGGCTCTGATACCATCTTTTCTGTCACACCCCGACCGCGTAAAACAACAAATCGCGGCGGAAACATCGGGGCGTGTTGCAACAGAATTAATGTTTCATAACCATGGATACCAAAAAGTGTTTTGTTTTATTAAACATTGAATAATTACATCGTCTGGAAATCTAAAAACACAAATTAAACATAGTCTATCATTGTTATTGAGTCACTAAGGCCTTGTCCAGTCCTATGTGAGCATGCATCTTATCAATCGATATCATCCAACAATACCTGAAACATATGTGAAAACGAGGTCAGCAAAGAAATGCTGGCGAGATACATAGGTTTTGTGAAAATAAGATTCATGACTTCTGTTTTTGAAAATGTTTAGTCATGAACCTTGTAATTTGCTTTGTCTTGTAAATCATTTGAAAAATAATAAGTTCAGATGATATGTATAAATAAAAGAATAATGCATGATTAAATGAATAACCATGTAAAATGAGTTTGTGTAAGATAAGTTGTTTGTAAATCAATGTCTTGTGAAAAGTATGTTACTTGTATAAAATGTTCTATGTCTCAAACTGAAATGATTCAAATAACGCTACAATATATAATACCATACAAACACTTATATATAGGAAGTACCAGCGGCGTATCCACCATGCTTGTATCATATTACACACGCACCGTTACTCAAATCACTTACCCAAACAAACCACCAATGCAAGATGTCCATGTTTAAACAAATTGTCAAATGTATTGAATAACATAACAAAATGTTTATGTTAAGATGTAAATCATGTCATGTATAATCAATGTCAAAAGTGTTTGTGTCAAATGTAAACCATGTAATGTGTAACCAAAATGATATGTATGGCTAGTGAAATGCATCAACTAAACCATAGATGAAACGCACAAAACAAAGTATTGAAGTAAAACTTAGTTTAAATCAATACTATGTTTCGTGGAAATGCATGATCAAATGTAAATCATGTCCAGATGTTTACCCAATCGTTACCCATTCGTTCAAATCGTTCTTGTTTTAATTGTGAAACTACTTAATGGTCGATTCTCTAATAACATTCAAACCTTCTTGACGCGTTCATCGTTCCAACTCGCTCTCGTTCTCGTTCTTAACAAACCCTTACCAAAGAGTAAGTTAATAATTACAGATTCAGTCGCTACCCAAAATATCCACACATAACCATGGGTATAGAGAATAACGGGATTTGTCAGATCCTATGGTACAATAACCTAATACTGGTCGGCTTGATCATTGCTAATGAATGTCATTTGGTTATGTAACTATAACCAACAAGTTTGTTCACTTTTTGAAATTGTAATTAGTTTTTGAAATCATCGAAATCGTTCTTAAAACTAATCGTTCTTGAAATCACATTGCAATTGTTATTGAAATCATTGTAATCGTTCTTGAAACCACATTGTAATTGTTATTGAAATCATTGTAATCGTTCTTGAAACCACATTGTAATTGTTATTGAAATCATTGTAATCGTTCTTGAAACCACATTGTAATTGTTATTGAAATTTGATAAAGCATTTAGCACATATGAGTCACCCCAAAACGTTTGGAAAACAGTAAAAGAGGGGAATAATGTACTCGCCTGAGAGTGCTTAGGAGTCTTGAACAACTACCAAGTAAGCTAGAGGAGTCCCGGAAATCAAACGGTACCTAATATAGGTATCTACATAAATAACCCGGACCTAAATCGGAAGACTGGGTAGCAGGAGGGTTTGTAAACCAAATGAGTGTAGGAACTCATGTGATATGGTTTAACAAAGCCTACATACTAAATGAAACTTAACCTAAGTATTATCGACCCATCGCGACCCATTAAGGTAGATTATTCTACTTTAACGCGTCGTTCGCGTGAAACGCGTTCGGACCGCCTAACTAGTCCTATGACAAGTATTATATACCTAAACATGTTACATAATCAGTTATGTGACAAAGGTTTAGGTTACATATGCTTAATTACCAATTATACATGAAAAGGGTATTCTGGTAATTTACCTAAGGCATATAAACTACCTATCATACAACTACTTAAACGAAGCGACCATAGGGTATAACCTCGGAAGGTTATTCCCTATATACTATGGTCACCTAATGTATTTGGTCGGATCCTAATGATCGACCAAGTGGGTCGAGTTCGAAGGTATAGGCGATTTATTAGATCGCCTACCCTACGACTCTAGACAACGTGGTAATCAGTGGGCATAGTCCCTAGGGACTATAACCAACGTGATTACACTCACGTTGCGAAGTTCCTATGAACTTCGCATTGACCATAAGCTGGTCAACGCTGAAAGTCAAACAAAGTTTGACTTTCTGACTCGAAAAGCAATAAAATAAGGAAAAGAACGAAAGAATACTTACGAAGGGTCCCCGAATGCTAACTTCGATTCAAAAATCTCAGGTATGAAACAATAGTTTCAACTTAGAGTTTCTCAAATCAAAGTTCTTGTAATTTTGAAGCATGGGGGGTGGGGTATTTATAGTAAAAGGTCCACCGTTAAGATCGTTTAATGGAAAACGTGCCTTAATCCCACCCGTACAAGTGTCGGGACCTTATGGTGACTAAAATGTGATCCTTATCAGATGACTAGACAAATGAGAATGTGTGGTGGTGGATCAAACAGCTGCAATCTGCTGTTAGAAACATTTAACCTGGTCAGAAGGTCTGACGCGGGCCGCCTAAGGATGTTAAGATCCTGAGGTGGGCCGCCTAGGAGTCACAGATCAGAACAAAGTTTCAGAAATGTCAGTTTCAGTCCCTGCACGTGTTTAAGGCCATTTCCGACACTTCTAAGGCCCGTAAAGCCAACTTTAAGGCCCTAAAATGTTGCCTAAACATTGAGGACATGAAACATGCTCAAAAATATGCCAGGTGTTGGTTCGTTTGGTCGTACGAACGCGATGTTCGCTTAATTACGACGGAATGCGCATAAGCGCGAAAAACGATTCAAATGACGCAACGAATGGATTTTTGGCAAGCCAAACACTAAAGCATAATATAGTCATGCTTACATAAATTTTTGGATGTCCGGATGTATTCAGAACGTGAGTTATGCGTAAAAATGCAAACTTGTGCACTTTTTGACACTTTTAGTCCCTGAATGACCCAAAAGTTTATTTTAGCACACCAAACACCTCAAAGCCTATTTCTAAGCCATGTAAAGGATATTTATGGTATGTTTAACTTATGGTCATGTTCCGGAATGTCTGTTACAGTTCAAATTGGCATACTTTCGCAGTTTGTCAAATTTAGTCCCTGTAAGCGATTTAACTTGTTTTTGCCATACCAAAGCCTCCAAAACTTATTTCTAAGTTATGTAAGGGTTATTTAAGGTATGTTAAGCCAATGTCACTATTCCGGAGTGTTTGTTGCATTAAACTGGTTATATTTACGCATTGGTGCGCGTATAACCTTCCAGAAAGCGATTTAGAGTTTGAAATCGAACAAAAGTTGATATGTGTGAATGATACACATATTTTTACAAATCCCAAGTATGAAATACAATATTTTCATTGGTTTGGCATTTTTTTGATGGCCATGGAGGCACAGGTGTTACAAGAATACACAATATTTCAATCTGATCTTTTGTGATTATCAAACACTTGAAACGTTTTACAATCACTCAAGATCTACAAGAAACTCATAGCCTATTTCTGTGTATTCTCAAACTCGAAGACTCTCTCACAAATTGCTCTCTCAAACGTCTAAACTGGCTAACCTAAAACATGTAGCAAAAGGTTGTTTATATAGCACAACCATGCCATACAAATTGGGCTCTGGCCCGTGTACAATTACATATAGATTCGGGCCTAACAGTAAAAGACTAATACAAACTTGGACTTAATTGGGCTTCTTAATTAAACTCAAAATCCTTAAAGTCTTCACGATCCAATCCTGTTTAATATCCAAAGACCAATCCTGAGCTGTTTTCACATAACATGCACCAACAAAAGACTCGCTCTATATTGTTGGGAGAAAGACGTTGAAGGCGGAAGAATAGGTCTACAAAGGTCAAGAGGGAATATCCGAAAGTTTCCCAAGATTATAGGATAGTTTGTTTGTTGTTGTAACTAGAAATATGGAAGTGCCAGATAGTAGGGCACACACACTTCGAGCTCTCTTACTCATTCACTCTCTTTTCTAGCAGCGATTACACTCTAACACTCACTACTTGCAATCATTGTAACACTTAGTATTGATCTGAGCATTATCATGCACGGTATCCTGGTTATTCAAGAAATAAGAAGAACAAGCCAGTCGACGATTGTCAGCTCCCGAGGTTTTATGCCGGAGATCTAGATTGATCAAGGGCTTTCCTCGTACATCTCGTGTCAACCTTTACATTTACTGCTCATTGTTTGATTATTGATATAGTTTGATATCCTCGGGACTGTTTTTCATAAACAATCATTTTAACATATCTTTTGCAAACACCATTAGCACACTACCTCACAAACTAATTTGATCACTTAATTGCTTCGGTAATTTTTGACCAAAACAATTTGGCGCCCACCGTGGGGCAAGTGGTTCTATTTCTACTAAAAGCCTTGTTAAAATAATTACTTGGTTTTCTATTTTCAAAACTTTTTACACAACTGTTTTCAATGGCCTCTCAATCAAACATGAGATCTTCTTCGATGCCTCCTTCAACCTCTGCTACAACTGCTTCGGTGCTTCCTCCACAAGTTCAAGCTCCTCCAAGGAGAAGTGAAAGCCAAATACCCCGAGACACTCCTACTGCTCAGAATGTCTACAGATCTAGTGTTCCAGGGAGAACTTCTATTATGGCTTCAAATGATGAAATTTTGTCTTTGTTTGGTAATATACAAGATCAAATGAAGAAACAACAGGAAACTAACCAGCTCATAATGAAGGAAATACAACTCTTGAAGTCCAACTCCAAGAGACCTGCTGAGGATACTATTACCCCTTTGCAACCCAGGATGCTGAACTTTAGATCATCAGTATATACTGAGGATAATCAGGGCAATATCATACCAAGCCGTTCCCAGAGTAATGCTCCGAAGATACCCCCAACGGCCAGGATGTCGACTGTGAGGGATCCAGGATATGCTCCAGGATATTGCCAGAATCACCAAGCTGGTAACTTGTCTATTAACACTAATATTCCTGCTACTAACAACCTTGGATCTTCGTAGGATACAGGTGTAACATCGGCATTGTCCAGAGAACACCAGAAACTAAAGGATATGATATCAAGTATGCCTAGGGTAGTGCAGCTGTTAGTGCACTATGTCTGTTGACTTTGTCTTATATCATGTCTTGTAATAGAATTGATAGATCAGGGCTCGTAGAACAAGAAAATAGGTTTTATGAGATTTAGGGTAATTCCGCACGAAATTACCAGATTGGTAATTCGGCTTGGAATAGGTAATTTCGCTTGAGAGGTTAATTCCGCTTGAGATTAACAAGTTAATTTCGTACGGAATTAGCTTTAGCTAATTCCGCTTGAACTGAACTTGTTAATTCCACACAGAATTATTTGCCTATATATACCCTGTGATTCCGTTTCATTTGTAACATTTTGTCTGAATTGGTACCGAAGTGCTGCCAATTTGTCTCGAGGTGCTGTAACTCTTTTACATCAATAACAGAGACATATTATAGTATATCAAGTTGTTTCCATGTCCGTTTCACTGATTCCGCCTTTGATTCGGATCTAAAACTCTTCTGATTGACTAGTTCGGGTCATACAACGATCCTACAAGTGGTATCAGAGCTCAGGAGGAGGAGTTCTACCAAAATCAGCTTGATTTCATCAGACTTTCTTATTCTACACCTTCTTTTCTAAATTGGACAAGATTTCACGGTCAAAATGGATTGAATTTCTCACATTACATGCGAAACAGTGTTTTAACAAAGCCTTGAGAGAATCAGACCTAAATACGGATTAAAAGTGACAAAAACAAGCCAAAAACCTAATTCCATTTGAATAAAGCTTTTAATTCCGCTTGAAAAATTGGTGTAGTTTCAAACGAAATTACTAATTTCGTTTGAGTTTCAGCTGATTCCGCTTGAAATGAGTAATTCCGCTTGAAAAGTTCAGTTAATTCCGCTTCAAAGTGGAATTCCGTTTGAATTGCTGATTTCGTTTGAAGTGTAGTCTAGGGATTCCGTTTGAAAGCTGCTATTCCGTTTGAAACTTAATCTCGCTTCAACAAGTGATTTCGTTTGAAATCGTAATTCCGCTTGAAGATCCTTATTTCGTTTGAAAGTGGAAATTCCGCGTCAAGATCATTTTGCGTCAACTGAGTGTCAGTCTGTTTCAAGTTGTTTAGTATTGTTTAGACTGATTGTGTTTGTTTGATTGTTTGTCTCCAGGTACATTGATTCAGGATCACATCATGGCTGAAGAATTCTATAACATGTTCTACAATGCGTTCACATCCGAATCTTCCGAAACGTCAACAGTCACACAAAATTCAATTACAAAAGTGGTCAATGAAAACATCAATCACGTCAATTTTTATGGAACTTATTCCAAACCACCCAAGCTAGATAATATTGAAGATTATACTTGGTGGAAAGAACGGTTTCTCAACTGGGCAAAAGCGTATGCACATGAGAGCTGGTTCTGTCTAGAGTTTGGATATGAGAGACCAAAAGATGACAAAGGAGAGGAAATTCCTATGAAGAAATTAGGCATTAAGGACAAAAATGAATTCTCATCTGAACAGAGAATGATTGCTTTGATCCAGTCGGCAATTAGAAACGACATTTTTGCATTGCTTAACCATGATGGGTCATCGAAATCTGTGTGGGAAGCTTTACGAGTTAAAGCTGAGGGGGGTAAACAGATTAAAAAGAACAAAATTGCTTTGCTAAAGAAAGAATTTGATCTGTTTGATAGCATTAAAGGAGAATCTGTGAGGCAAATGATAGAAAGATTTTGTCACCTAAAAATTGAACTCGAAAGGTTTGAAATTTTTTTTTTTGGGTAAAGGGTTACCCCGGTGATTCTATTAAAACAACCGCAATTAAGTACAAGTAGTATGGATGAATTCCACACTAGTTCATATACAGGACATGCCCCATATATGTAAGCCAAAAAAAAAATTACCTATGACACCACAAAACCTAGCCTACTTTACATCACGAAAAAATGTTCAGTAGACAAACAAAACCTAACCAACAAAAAACCATCAACCTCCATCATCAAAAATAAAATTGCCACGAACCAGCACCCCTTTAACACGAATCAAAAATAGACTATCCATTGGCGAATTTTGTGGTAGAGGTGCTTGCCCCTGCTTTTGAAGATAAAGGATAAGTACCCGAAGTCATAAATTTAGTTTCATTATAGACTTCAACAACCTCCTCATCATCAGAATCAACTATATCATCCCCATTCCCCTTACTCTTCTGACGAGCCATTCCCTTCTCCTCCCTTAGAACATCAAACGGGTTTTGGGACACCACACTAGCCGAAGGATCTGACTTTTTTACCCCTCCATTCGATTTGAACCCAACCGGCCTGTACTCAAATTTCGGCTTAGCTTTATTAACATGAAAACCAGGTCTCCTAGCCACTTTTTTACAATCCACATCCATAAAGCCATCTTCATCCACTACTGGAGTCTTCACCGGACCCCGAGATTGCTTCCCAATATTCGGTTTCTGAGGTTAAGGCACTGCCTTTGGAGCTTTCCTAGGCTGTCCCGGGCAAGATTCATCAGAATGTCCAAAGACTTTACAATGGGCACACCTAGGAGGACTCCATTCATATTCCACAACCATCTTCACTTTAATAAAACCCTCACCTTCCAGCTCAGGCACCGCTATAACTATTTCCTCTTTAAAGTCGTTCTCAGCTGAAATTTCTATCAAAGCTCTTGCATAACTGCTCCTTCCCCAAGCATCCGTACACATTGAGGAGGTGTACGAATCCAACAATTTCGGCTCACCAATGGCCGTAGCAATCATACTCAAACCATCTTCTGTATAAGCAGCTATAGGCACATCATGAATTTTAACCCAAACTTGTATCTTTTGGACTTCCTTCTTTTCCAGTCTCGTAGTGGGCGACCACACACTAAGGAAAAGAGGTTGAGAACGAATAATCCAAGGCCCTTCTTTAAGAACATTCATCATACCATCTTTGTCCGCAAACTTGAAAAAGAAAAACCCGTTGGCATTCATCATAGACTTTTGTAAACCAAATTTCTTCCAATTATTTCTCACAAAATACTCAACAACCGGGTAAGCCACTCGATCCCCCAAGAAGTACCCATAGAGCGTATTTGCTAATCTATCTTGAACTAGCCTAACAGATTCCCGAGGAAGCACCACATCACAACCATCATGCAATACAGGACTCGCAAGAGTTCTGAAGTTTACCTGCCTGTTCTTGGCAGCCACCACTGAATCAGCATAGGACCTCGTCTTTGATGCACTACCCAAATCAGTACGCACCTTCTCCACAGGGACTTGGACAGTAGACTTAAGCAATTCATCAATGATGTTAAAATTCCTGGGTTCCGTTTGAACCGTCTGAAATAATCCCCGACGAGGCAGCAACGTATTTCCCTCAACATCTATCACACGGCTGGCTAAACTCTCAAAAGAGAGTGCAGGTTTCCCGCGTTCATCTTGAGGAGATACTCCATCAGTTATAGAATCATCCATTCGTGAAAACCCTACTCAGATATCACACATAATCTGAACAGCAAACAGCCAGGAAACTTGTGTTTCTGAGTGCGAACCACCCCCAAACCTGGATACCAACAATCAGCGACGAAGGATACAAACTGCCGAAACCCTAGAAAAATTTCAGAGCAGCCGCTCACCCCGTAACACTTTGAAGACAGTATGCTTCTTTCAGAATCAGATACAAATCAAAATCACAGAAAAACAGAACCCTAAAACGAAACCCTAATCCGACTTCAATTGATTAGCGCCGAGGACCGAGTAGATGATTCCTTACCAGAGAAGAAATCAGGTTCTTAGAATCTAACCAAGATCAATCGAGAGCAGGAGTTGAGAGGATCGCCTAGGGTTTTACTTGATCGCCGATTTTGCCCAGAGCCCTATTATAAGTTATATCTACTGGTTGTTATTGATTGCGGTTAACTGAGATTAATTTAGCTAGATTGATGAAAGGTTTGAAATTGTGAAAACAAGAGAGGAAATTATTGATAAAGTCATTGAAGCGTTACCACGAGCTGATCAGTGGCAAACGTTTGTTTTTATTTTGAAAAATGATGCTTTGTATGAAACAATCTCTCTTGATACATTATTTGAAAAGATTGAAACTCATGAGCTTGAATTGCAGATCCAAGATTTATAAATGATTTTCCAAGAAAACCAAGTTTAAAATATGATTTTTAGAAGGTCTTGTTTTTTTTATTTAAACCTACACTACTTTTATTAGAAAAACAAGTGTATGAACACTTATGAAACAAGAAAAATACAAAAGAAATATTTTTAGAAAAATAATCCTACAAGTTGTAAAGAACCAAATCTTTTAATAAAGTTATGTACAAACAAATAACCATGTTTCTAAGGGTAACTTAACCTACTAAATAACATGGTAAGTTACTACAAGATTTTACAAAAACTTCAAGTTCATGATATAGTGTGATTTACATGATTTTGGCTTGTAGTAAGACTTGAATGAGTTGTTGATGCTTGATGATGATTTAAAAGAAAATAAACACATGTTTTGAAAACATGGGAAACCTCCATTTTTAGGGGAAACTCTGCCAAAATTTTATAAATTTTGACACTTAGAAAAATATAAGTTTTTGAGAAACTTATTCCCTAAAAAATGTATCTAAAAACATTTACCAAGGTTTCCTAAACTTTTGTGCTAAGAAATGAGGATTTCTTCAAGAATAAAAAATGGATATTAAGTATGTATATTTGTGAGAAAAATATATATATATATATTTGATCACCAAATTTTGTGCTAAGTGTATGTAGTATGTATTATACTTGATAGTGTATTAGGACCTGAAAATACACTAAATACTCCTAAGGAGTGAAGATACCAAAAATACACATACAAAATACTTAGACAAATGCAAGATACTTATACTTATCTTAGAGAAAATAATATAAGTAAGACACATAGTTAAAAATATAAATTATTTTTAACACAAGAACACATATACAAAAGATGGTGACTTGTACTTGTGCGATACAAGTCTAGTGACTAACGTTAATAAAACACGTTTAGGTCACGACGCTAGATAAGCAAATCCGGTGAAGTTTACGACGCAGGAACGCAAAGTTGTGAGTTCATGCTCCCCCTTTTCTTTTAACTGTATTCAGTTTTATAACTTCGGGGGTGAAATACATGTTACAAATGTTATAATGTTTACAAATGGTATGATGGAGTACAAAAACATTCAAGTGAAACATTCTAGATCATGTCCCGAATAGGGTACCATAAGCACCATTAATCAACGTATACATTCAGACCGCGGAACAAAAGGTTAGATCTAATGGGTTTCAGGCAACCCCACTCTTGGCCTACTTCTACCAATGAGTGCTTCTGTGTCTCAGTCAAAGTCAACAAAAATGCCTAGGTTTGGTGGCTTCCTATGTCGTGACACATGTTAGTGGCCTTGCAAACCACTAGCGATCTCAAACATTCACAGTACAGATACATTATATATGATACGTACAAACATTCATAGTACTCAGTTACAGATACGTTTTACAAGTTACATTCAAACATTCATACATTCTACAAGTTGCATATCATGTTTTCATTCAAGTATTTAAACATTCAAAACAATCTCTGCATGAATTCACACCAACATTATGTTGACATTTTTCCAAAACTCACATGTATTTCAGGTAACTAGTGGATGTGCGCGCGGTCTTACTCATGCTCTTGGATGTCGTCTATGTTTACTTTTAAATAAAGTTGTAGACTTTCAGACAATATGTTGTCTCGTGATGTAAACTCTTAAACTATGTTTTCAATTACGTAATGTTAATGGTGTATGAAGTACTTTTACGAGCATGTAGTATGTTTACCTTTCGTATGCAATGAGAACCTTTCATGATCACATCCCGTGCTTCCGCCGCAGAAAGGGGTGTGACACGGATAATCTAACTAGTCCTATGATAAGTTTTATATGCCTAAAAATGTTTAATAATGTTGCATAATCAGTTTAAGTGTCAAAATTTAGGTTACATATGCTTAAATTGAATTTATGCGCAAAAAGGGCATTTTGGTCATTTTCCTAAGACATATAAACTACCTATCATACAACTAAACAAACGAAGTGACCATAAGGTATAACCTCGGAAGGTTATTCCCTATACAACTATGGTCACATAATGTGTTTGGTCGGATCCTAATGATCGGCCAAACGGGTCGGGTTCGAAAGTGTAAGCGGTTGTTAAGATCGCTTGACTTACGACCCTAAATAAGCACTAAACTAGAAGTGACGAGTTAAACATGTTAAAACATGTCTAACTAAGTTAGAACACTGATTTGGTATCAAAACAAAGTGTTTCGATACCCGAAAATATTTTCGTCGCAAAATGCACATAATCGTTCATTTTGACCGAAACTTTGACTCATCACTTCGACTAGTTAATGTGGTAACCAGTAGGTATAGTCGCAAGGGACTATAACCATCGTGATTAAGATCACGTTGCAAAGTTCAATTGAACTTTATCTTGACCAATTCATGGTCAAAGCCAAAAGTCAAACACTGTTTGACTTTTAACTTGAAATAAATAAACAACACTAGGAAGAACACTTACAAGTGTTCTATGATGAAAAGATGACTAAGAAAACTCAGGTAAGAAGCCTCCAACAATGTGGTAGCCTCTACTTAGAGCTTATAGAGAAGAAGATGGGAAATGAGCAAGTTTGAAGGTTTATGGACATGGGTATTTATAGTGTTTCATGAACTTCCAAGATCATTACAAGTGTAAATGTGTTCTCCAAGGAATGATCCACACCATACATGTGTTAGAACTGATTAGGGGGCTTAGAAAACACTTTACTTGGTCCCCAAACAAGGAAACAAGCTCTCGCTCCCCGTGACCCAGTAAGCCCAGTTGGTCGCTCCCAGGGAGCCAGTCTGCTGTCCAGAACTTTCATTTTTGGCAAAAATGGTCCCTACATCTCCGAAACTTGTTTTTCGACGTGTTTTATGTCACACCCTGACTTTTGCGGAAGCGTGATTTGGTGTGACTTGCTTAATATCATTGCATTCAACCATAACAAACAACTATATGATAAATCCAAGATGTTCATCCATTGATTAAGTTTTAAAACATTACAACAACATTGTTTTAAACTCCAAAAATAACACAGACTTCGTATTCAGAATACAACACCAACAGGTTTTAAGTCCCATAAGGGCTTTTCAAAAGACACCAATGCAAACTAGGCTTTGAAACATGTATCCTATCTAGGATAGGATACACACTCTAGACCATTCGACACCGGATGACATCTTTTATTCCAAACAACACTCGAAACTTCAACGCCTGCCAGATCCATACTTAGTTTCCTGAAATACATGTAGTTTGAAAACATCAACAAAAGTTGAGCGAGTTCTTGTGATTTGTATGTGTGCACGAATCGTCCTTGAAAACATTTGTAAGTATGTATATATGTATTTGTAAACTGGTATGAAGCGACAAGGAACAGATCAATTAATGTGTAGCTAATACATTAACATGTGTGAAACGACGTAGGAAGACTCAAACCTAGCAGATTTGTACCGGGCCTCCGGCTATAAGACATAGTCACCTCATGGGCCACCCTGGTCCACATGGGTGTGGGCTTGCTACACCCAAATAGATCTATCACTCATGTCCCTCGGTCCTAAAACGAGGATTAATGGTCTTAAGAGTGCGCCTACCCATTCACATGATCTAATAGTATTTTCCTTAGCTAACCATACCATTTGTAATTGTGTGTAAACATTTAGTAACATGTACTTCACCCCCAACGTTATAAAATTGAAAACAGTTAAAGGAAAAAGGGGGGTCATGAACTCACAGGTTTGCGTTCTTCGAATACGCCTGTAACTCAAAGTTCCCTCTGGTGTACACGACTACCTACAACGTACTATGGTCTATTAGACGAGCGGGTCGTGCCTGGACGTAGTATCAATTAGTGTCTTTAAGTTATGTTTCCAAGTGTCTTCATCATTATTCCAAGTTATATAATTATTTGTTAAAATAATAAATATTTTAACTTAAATTATATTTATTAAATTTTTGAAATAATAGTTAAAACAATATATATTTTGACTTGATACTTTTCAAGTATTTATACATGTATTTCCTTCCCAAGGATGGGTGTACTTGTATACGCATTCTTATTCTTGTATATTTTTTTCCATGTATTGGGGTCGTATTCCGGCGCGTATTTATACGTACGAAAGCACGTATTTCTTGTAATTATTAAGTATTCTTATACTTAATGTTATATCACTTCTCCGAAATAATATTTCTAGTAAAAATACTTTAATATATATTTCCAATATATATTCCGAGGAATATTACTTAGAAAATTATTTATAATTTTCCTTTGGCAAAAGTATTCTTATTTTCATATAAGTTCCAAAAATAATATATTTTCAAGTCTAACATAGAAAATATATATATATATATGCTTATTTTTCTCCGAAAATAATATATTCCGTTTTTGTTGAGAAAATATATATTTCTTCCAAAAATAATATATCTTCTAATGTTTCCAAGAAAATACATATTTTCATTCACCCAAAAACAATATATTTTCTTCTTGTCAAAAATATGATATAAGTTTGTGATAATTGTAAAAATCATATTTTCATCCATTTGGTGCCCAAAATATTATTTACCAAAATATACTCATGAATAATATTTCTGGAATATTTTGTAAGTCTTATTACATAGTTCGGTTTTCACCAATATTTTGTATACAACTTGTATATTTATTCCTTGGAATTTTGGTAATATTTTGGATTGTAATTCTTGGTATTGTGATGAGTTATATTATTTCAAGTCCTAAAATAATATAACTAATACACATAATATACAAATAATCACACACATGGTGTCTTCTAATATATATTTCTCTAAATACATACTTAGTCACTTTTATTTATGAAAACCAACCTCCAATAAGTATAATTTTTGTTACAAATTTTATGGCAACTTTATGTGAAAAATCCATGGTTTAAAATACACTTGTAAATACATGTTAATAAATATTTTTCTAAGTGTTTAGATTTTTAGAAAATTTTGCCATAGTTTCCCCTAAAAATGGAGGTTTCCATGCTTTCAAGCATATCATTTTCTTTTGTAAAGACAACACAATCAATCAACAATAAACAACTTTTACTTACCAACTTTGCCAAAAACAAGTAATAATCTACTACTTCATGAGCTTGAATCTTCGTAAAAATTTGTAGGAACTTACTAGTGTTCTTAGTAAGCCTTGTTATCCTTTAAAGTGTGAGTGATTCTTTAAAAACTTCATTTTTAAAGAAGATTGATCTTTACAACTTGTGATCATCATTTCTAAAAATGTTTCTTTATGAATTCTTCTTGTTACACAAGTGTTTCTACACTTGTTTAACCACCAAAAATGTGGTTTGTTTATGTAAGAACCAAGATTTAGGAAAACTTATATTTTTAACTTGGTTTCTTTAGAAATCATCCATAAATCTTTAGATCTACAAGTATTACTACTTACTTTGATCATTATTTTTTTTTCAAGAAAACATTTTGTTCTTTCAAGTTCATGCTTTATGTGCGGATGATCTATCATCCTACAACATTTTCATTTTCTCATCTTGCTAGATTATGTTTTTAATCATGATCTAGCAAGATCATATGACGATAAACATCATTTTCATAAGCAATCAACAATCATCAAGCATAACAACTCATATTCATCAAGGTTTCTTCATATTTTAAGCTTATGTTTAAGATTACTTCTTGTGATTCTTAGTGTTCTTCAAGATTATGATTGTGATTCTTCTTTTAACCACTTAAAATGGAAGTAAAATAGCAAGATCAAGGTTCTTACCACTAGCACAAGGCTAGGGATGATCAAGTGAAGAAAATAAGTGGATAAAAGCAAACGAACGAGGTCCTTGAACTTCCGAAAGCTCCTAGCTTCCTTATGCAACCTCTAACACCTTTGTATAAGCTTGGAATGTATAGAAGATGATTGATTGCAGATGACGATGGTGGTGTTGAGTTCGGCCGAAACCAAGAAGGAAGGAAGAGAAGAAGTGGTGTTGAAGTGTTTGTGATGAAATGAAAAGTAAGTTACTAGTAGGTTATATTTAATAACCAAAAATCAAGTAATTTCCAAAGTATACTATGTCTAATAAAGAAGAAACAAGATCAATTTTAATAATCCTATAAAATCTTGTGGTGGGGCCATGTTGGCCGATTACATAGGTGGGGGGGGGGGGGTAGTAGGCTAGGTTCTAACCATTAAGTTAGTTAATAGTTGAAATTCAAGTATCTAGTTAGGGTTTTAGTTATTAGATATTTATATGGTGTGTTATGATGTTCGGGGACCATAACTAGCTTGGTAATGTTAAAACAATGCTTTTAGTGAAAATTTGGTGTTTCGGGTAGCTTCCGGTTGTTTGGTTGGTTACCGGTTCGTTAAGGTGCTAAACTATGCAGTTTAGTGTGCTTTATGTTACCTTTTGTGACAGTTTCGACTCCCGATACTTAGGAAAGTATTCAGGACCATTTAAGCATATTTCTGCATGATATAAATGTGTTTAAAGGCTGAATTTGCTGATTTTCTGCAGAATTCTGCAGTTTATGTGAGTTTTAGGCACTTTCCGGCACTTAAACTATCTATTGAATTCTGCAGTTTTTGTGATCCTTACTTTCCTACACACTATACTAGTGTAATACTCGGTTTCTGGCTCATTCTGTGTCTCAATACAATGTCTGTCTATCTACTGAACTCTGTTAGCATCTTTCTGATTTGTCTGATAACTATGCTAACTGTGTTTCGTGCATCATTTAAGTCAATAATGTTCTTATGCAATAACGATATAACATTAAGCAATATGTGATGCACATGTATGTATATGGCAAAAATCAAAAAGCAATTCAAGGCATTTAATTGTAATTCAGCACTGTCATTAAGCATTAATCATTGTCTAATATTTGTACGGAAGCATGCAAATTTGATAGTTGTCACATTCTCCCCCTGTTAAGAAAATTTCGTCCCCGAAATTTAACTACATTAACTCCTTGGGGTTACGTCATGCGTGTATGGATATGAATATTACCAAAGTGATTAACTACGAAATCGAAACAAGTCTTATTCGAAAACAGGTGAACCCAAGGACATATTACAACATTAGGAACCCAACGGTTAAAAGGTGTGTGTCTCAGGATTTGTTGTTAAAAGATACAAGACGTATAGATGTATTTTCTAGTGTAACTTAGTTAACAGGGGTTCAATAAAAGAGGAGTTTCGACCAATGGAATGTTAGACAATCGATCACAATATGCAAATGAGTTTTCAGAAACAATAGCATCCGCTATATGAACTCAAAATTAACAACTTGAATATGATAATAACATGAAAATGATCTATCAACTTTCGAATAAATATATGGTTAAGATTAGTGTGTTGACATTCTTGAATTGCGAAAGTATACCGAAATGAAATACAATCGAATCTGGTGTGTCATTGTCTTGATTCGTAGTTGCATTAGGGATGTTTAAATGACAAGTCAAACCTAAGTAGGTGTAGTTTTGTGTGAAACGGTTGACCATGATTAGCATAAGCTACAAGTTTGTATAGACACCACAAGGTGTCGTAATGACATAATTCAATAATAGCGGTGATCGAACAAGTTCACTGTGTTTGAAATCAATGAAAGTGTACTGAAACAAATCTGAAGATTTGATTTAAACAACGTCATAGGGTTTTCAATCGAATATGGAACATCAAGAACTACTGTTTCCGATCGAAGATGAAAGGCAATAAATACCGCAAGGCATTCGATTGATAATGAAAGAACCGTTATGAGGTACACTGTGATATAGAATGAATTTATGTACCATTGTCTTAACACACAATTGTGTTAAGACTGCTTTAATCATGATAAAACAAAACGGATTTAGAGCAAGTCAATAAATAAACATTTAAATCCGTGTATGAGATGTGTAACCGAGATTAGCGCAAGCTTCAATTTAGTGAAAACATCTCTACAAGGTGTCGAAACCACCAAACGATTTAACGGAGCCGTAGACCAAACAAGTCTACTGCGACCTGGAAAAATGAAATGCTTGCAAAAATGAATTTGAATATGATGCTCTCAATATATCATATGGTGTCTTGAATTGAATATGCAAAATAGACAAGTTCAGGCAATTGAACTTGGTTTTAGCGAAATTTGAATATAAACGTACGTATCGACAAAGGAAATTTGGCATGGTTTCAAAGATAAACCATGTGTGTAACTTGAAAGAAAAGAAGTTTCAAGAAAGTGTGTTGACTTAATAGCAAAGGAGCCAAAATTTACAATAATGTAGGTCATTCGTGTCACACCCTGACTTTTGCGGAAGCATGATTATGGTGTGACTTTCTTAATACCATAGCAATCAATCATAACAACACTATATGATAAAACCATTAGATGTTCTTCCATAAATTAAGTTTGAAAATATCACAACATAATTGTCTGAAACGTAGACTCCAAATTTAAATTACAAACCACAACATGTTTTAAAGAGTTCATGAAGACTCAACAAAAGACCTTAAATAAAACCGAGTTTAGAACCATGTATCTCGTCCAGGATTAAGATACATCTCCTAAACCCTAATGACTTCGGATGACATCTTTTTATTCATGACGCAGCTTGGAACATGCAAACACCCGCCAGATCCACTTAATTCCCTGAAATACATGTAATTTGAAAACATCAACAAAAGTTGAGCGAGTTCATGTGTTTGTGTATATGTATGTATAAAACCTTTGTAAACAGTGTATGTATGTATGTTTGTAAATCCCGGTATGAAAGCAATCAAGGAAACAGATCACCACTGGTTTGCAAGGCCACTGGTATGTGTGACGGCGTAGGAAGGCTCTAACCTAGCAAATTTGTACCGGGCTTCCGGCTGTAAGACATAGTCACCTCATGGGCCACCCTGGTCCTCATGGGTGTGGGCTCGATACACCCAAATATATCTATCACTCATGCCCCTCGGTCCTTATACGAGGATTAATGGTCTCAAGTGTGAGCCTACCCATTCACATGATCTACTGTACTTTCCTAGGCTAACCATACCAATTGTAATTGTATGTAATCATTTTGTAACATGTATTTCACCCTCGAAGTTAATAAACAAAACAGTTTAAAGAAAAGGGGGACATGAACTCACTGTCTTGCGTCTTCGATAATCGTAACTCTCGTTCCTTCAGCAAACACGACTACCTACAATGTACTAATGTCTATTAGACGAACGGGTCGTGCCTTGTCTTAGTATTAATATTTTTGAGTTACGTTTCTGATATTATTCCAGTTTATATTATTGTCAAAATAGTTAATATTTCAACTTAAATTATATTTATAAATTTTGGAATAATTGTTAAATAATATTTTTGTAATAATACTTCTCAAGTATTTATACTCGCATTTCCTTCCCAAGGATGGGGGTATCTCATACATGTGTATTCGTATTCCGGCGTGTATTTATACGTACGAGAATACGTATTTTTTATAATTGTTAAGTATTTTTATACTTAATTTTGTGTTAAACTTTCCGGAATATTACTTTTTAATAAAAGTCCACTAATATATATATATTTCCCAATATATCTATATTTAAGAATTATTACTTAGAAAAACTATTTATAATTTTTCCTTTTGGCAAAAATATTTGTAGTTCCAAAATAATATATTTTTAAGTCTAACTTTAGAAAATATATATAAACTTATTTTTATCCAAAAATAATGTATTTCAAGTTTATCCAAGAAAATATACATTTTTCCCAAAAATATTATATTTCCTAGTAATTCCCAAGAAAACATATATATTTTTAATCGTCAAAAATTATACATTTCCTTCTTGTCAAAATACGATTTAACTTTGTGATAGTCATAAAAATCATATTTTCATTTCTTGTGTCCAAAATATTATTTACCAAAAATATATTTATAAATGTATTTTCCTGAATATTTTGTAAGTTACAATCTTTCGTTCGGTTTCCCAATATTATGTGTGTAACTTATATATTTATTCCTTGAGATTTTTGGTATTATTTTGGATTGTAATTTCTCGGTATTTTGTTAAGTTATATTAATTCAAGTCCTAAATAATATAACTAATACACAAAGTATACAAATAATCACACACATGTGTCTTTATTGTATATATATTCTAAATATATATCTAGACATTTTTATTTATAAAAATCCAACCTCCAATATTTCTATTTTTGTAACAAAAATTATGGCAAAGTTTATATGGAAACTCATGGTTAAAATTTACTTGTAAATATTTGTTTGAAAACATTTTTCTAAGTGTTTACATTTTTAGAAAATTTTGCCATAGTTTCCCCTAAAAATGGAGGTTCCCATGCTTTCAAAGCATATCATTTTCTTTTAAAATCATCCCAAGCAATCAACAATTCAATCAACACTTACGAAGTGCCAAAATCATGCAATTTATACAACAACATGAACTTAAACTTTTATAAAAACTTGTAGTAACTTACTATGTTGTTAAGTAAGCCTTGTTACCCTTAAAAATATGGTTATTTGTTTGTAAATCTTAGTCTTGTAAAACTTAGTCTTTTACAACTTGTATGATGATTTTTCAAAAATCAATCTTCTTGTATTTTTCTTGTTAACATTGTGTTTCTATACTTGATTCACCACTAAAAACATGGTTAGTTTCTTTGAAATCCATGATTATGTAAATCTTGTGATTTAACTTAGTTTCTTGAGAAAACTAGTTTTGAAATCACCCAAGTTTATGACTAGTAACGTGTTACATACTTCATCATTCACAAAATCATTTTCATTTTCAAGTTCATGAGAAACATAAAGTATGATCATCTTGGTCTTTCACAAGATCATCACCTCAACTTGCTAGATCATGTGTTTAATCACAATCTAGTAAGTTTCATATGATGTCTAACATCATAAACATAAATAATCAATCATCAAGAAGCAAAACAACACTAAACAATATGTATTCTTATGGTTTTGAGCTTTATGTTAGAGATTATCATCTTGTTCATTAGTGTTCTTCATGATCAACAACATACATCATCTTTTAACCAACAAAATAAGAAGTAAATTCAAGTGACAAGAGGCTTACTACTAGCACAAGGGCTAGGGAAGAACCAAAGAAGATGAAGATGATGAATGTGATGGATAAAAGCAAATGAAAGAGGTCCTTCAATCTCCAAGACCACCAAGCTCCTTAATCTTGCTTCTAACACCTTGTGATGAGGATGGAATGTATGAAAGTGAGATGAAGATGATGGTGGTGTGGGTGGTGGCTCACGGCCGAGACCAAGGGAGGAGGGAGAGAGAGTGATGGTGTTGATGTGTGTGTTGGATGAGAATGAGCTCTAATACTTCCATACATTACTTATAACCATTTTAGATGTTTAACCCATGGATAATGTGTTCTCTAAGTACATAACAAGATCTATTAGCAAATCAAGTAAAATCAAAGATAATCAAGGTGTGGGGCCACCTTGTAACCGTCCACAACAAGGGGGTACTAGTTGAGTGGTGATGGTAAGTTAAGTTAAATGGTTAGATTTCAAGTGCATAATTAGATGTTTTAGTTACTAGGTATTTTTAGTGGGTGTTATGATGTTCGGGGATCATAACTAGCTCAGACACATTAAAACAAAGCTTCTAGTGTAATTTTGATGTTTCGGGTAGTGTCCGATTGTTCGGTTAGATACTGGTTCGTTAAAGTGCTAAAATATATTGTTTAGTGTTCTTTATGTACCCTTTTGTGACACTTTTAATTCCCGACACTTAGGAAAGCATCCAGGACCATTTAGTCATATTTTTGCATGTTACTAGCTTGTTAAAATGCTGATTTTTGCTGAATTATGCTGAATTCAGCACTTTGGGTGGGTTTTAGGCACTTTCCGGCGATTAAACTACCACTTAGGAATGCAGTTTTGTGGTCCTTTCTTCCCTACATACCATACTAGTGTAGTACTTAGTCTCTGGCCCATAGTGGGTCTCAAAACACTGTCTGTCTATGTACTGAACTTCGTCAGCATTTTTCTGAGTCATCCGCTAACTGTGCTAACTATGCTTTGTGCATCATTTATGTCAATACGGTTTGCATGTAATACTAATGTGACATTATGCATTATGTGATGCACATGTAAGTATGATGTAGTAATCAGAAAGCAGTTAAGTATAATTCAGCACAGTCATTAAGCATTAGTCAAGATTAATTAATTGTACGGATACCTGGATTTTTGACAGTTGTCACAATTCGAATCACGAATCAATAATTAGATTTAGCAAAATAATATTTGAACTTTGATGAACCGCTTATTCGAAACGAAACCACATGCATAAACAATGGTGCATGCGTAATATATGAATTTCCAAGAAATGAAACAATGGGTACTCGCTATTATGAAGAAATGATCAAGTATCGAGACAAGGAGTGTTTGCTCTAACGAAGGAAATTGTTGTAATGCAACTACCATTAAGAGAAGTAGAGGTGCAAAATTATACCTGCTAGAAGCAAAAGTGGAAATTTCAATAAAAGAAATTTGAGTACTTTACTGGTTCGGCTAACTGAAATAGCATATGTGTCAGAATAATGGGGTTTGCTCGAGTTAATAGACGTAGTTTCTATGTGATAACCTTTAATGAGTTTTGACCTAAGTTCCCGAAGGTCTTACGTACATGTTTTCTAGGTTCTCAAAGTTTTGTATTTGTGTACAACTGTTTTGTGCATCGTGTGGAAAACACAATATTAACGTATGTCTAAGAGCAACTTGTTCACTCACTGTACTTTGGTATACTCTCTTCCTGAATCCGCGGCTAGCGATAACCTGATCGAAGACCGATCTTGGGATAGTAGTTGGATCCTTGCTGTTAGTTAAATAAATTGCTAAGCCTCAACGGGGGTTACCGATTCTTAATGGTTGACTTGTTCAGCTTCTTGGTAGCCGATGCTCATTCGAAAGTAACCATCCTTCTTTTTTCCGTGCAACACTGGAGTTCCCAAAGCGAGAAGCTTGGGCTTAATGAATCCCTTGTCTAACAACTCTTGGAGCTGTGCTGACAACTCTCGCTTCTCAGAAGGCGCAAGTTGATAAAGTGCCTTGGCTACAGGTGCGGAGCCTGGAACCAGGTCAATATGGAATTCGACTTGTCGTTGAGGGGGTAATCCTGACAAGTCTTTGGGGAAGGCTTCGGGATATTCCCTTACCACAGGGATATCTTCGAGCTTAATTTCTTCGGCTTCTTTGTCCATGACATGAGCCAAGAAGGCAATACATTCTTTACGTAAAAACTTCCTTGCCTACGACAACTACTAACCCGTAGAAGTGTATCCTGCTTTTTCTTATGAATCACGGTCATCTCTCCATTTGCCAATGGAATACGGATAATCTTCTCATGACATACGATCTCAGCTCGGTTACTCGATAGCCAATCCATTCCAACTATGACGTCGAAGCTTCCCAACTCGACTGGCAGAAGTTCTGACGAAACCTCACACTCTCCAAGCTCTATCACATGGCTTCTAATTACTTCGTTGGCTTCTACTAGCCTCCCATCAGCTAGTTTTATCGAGTATAAGATATCTAACTTAATTGCTACTAAACCGAGTATACTCTTAAACTCAAGGGGTATGAAGCTATAGTTGTTACTAGTATCAAACAACACCGATGCAAAGTGTAGGTTAATAGGGAGCGTACCAGTGACTTCGTTCGGACCCTGGCATGCTTCACGAGCTCTATTGTCGAACACTATTCCATGAGCTGGGTTCTCTTTTGGGCAATCTTTCCTGGAGTGCCCCACGTCCCCACATCTGTAGCAACCTGGAATTTTACCATTATCGTTTCCACTTGGTTGTCGTCATCATTTACTCCTTGTCTGTGATCCTTCACCCAGCAATCATCCTTGCTGTGTCCTTCTTTTCTGCACCTATCGCATTTAGGCCTCAGACATAGACCTTCATGGTAGAACTTGTACTCGTCACACATTGGTTTAGTTTCCAAGTAAATCTTAACATCGGCCTAATCGTTTTTAGGGAAATACTTCCTGAAATGCCTTTTGTCTCCACAGTTAAAAAAACCTTGAGCACGTTTTTGTTCGTCACTCCTTCTGCCTTGATAGTTGTTGTCGTTGTTTCCTCCGTGATTCCCACTACCATCTTGACCTTCGTATCCGTGTCCAGTACCTTGCCTACACGTCTCCTTGACATGCCCCACCTTGCCACAGTTCTCACATTTTCCATATTTACATCGCCCGACATGATAACGTCGACAATTGTCACACTTAGGTAGGATACCCATGTACTCTTTCCCCTTTTTGGCCTTGTTCTTGTTATTCGCACGAGTATCTTTTTGGAAATCAGTGAGCTTCCTCTTGTTCTTTCCAGATGACTCCACCTGAGTTTCCTTCTTTTCGTCAGGGGTCGAAAATTTTTCCAATCTAAGTGCCTCCTTAGCGAGCGCCAAACTCAAGATACTCGCATCATTAGTTGTTGGTGGCGTTGATGTCGTCATCAAGCTCAGGATCTGAGGCGCCAGTCCCTAGATGAATTGATCCATCCTTTTCAACTCTGGTTCCACTAGATATGGAACAACTCGTGACAAATCATGAAGTCTCTGCATGTACTCCACCACCTTTGGACCTTCCATCGTCAGGTTCCAGAATTCAATTTCCAGCTTCTGGATCTCCATCTGAGAACAATACTCCTTACGCATCATTTCCTTCAACTCATCACATGTCAAAGCATATGCAGCAGCCTCGCCCATTATCTGAACCCGAAGGTTCCACCATAACAGAGCCTCATCTTGAAACAATCCAGATACGTATGGGACTTGTTGCTCTGGCGTACATCAGCTCATTCGCAAAACATAATCCATATTCTAGGCCCATTTCACAAAAGCTACGACACCTCCAGTGCCGTCGAAGTTTAGACGCTTGCAGTCTAAAAACTGCTTGTACGTACAACCTGTACCCAAGCAATCATCATCACAGAACGCATTAGCAAAGCACACTTAGAATTGTCCAAACGTATTGTAATGTGTCTTAGGTGACTTAAACATTACCGTTAGGTGGGTTATTCCCTGAGGTACTTTCACTGCATTTGTAGTGAAGAACCTCATGCCGAGCTATGGCCTGTGAGACATGCGCTTGCCATTCTGGTCAGCCGAATGATCTCTTGATGAGACATCTTCTAAGAAGAAGTTCGGATTGGTCAGGCCTTATTTGTTCAGGGAATGCATATAGTTGTTTAGAGGTCATATATACATACACATATTACATCATCATCTCAATCAATCAAACATCAGCACAATCATGTCATAATCAAGTAATTGGGAATATGTTTAATGAGAACATAGCAAACAAGCACGTTGTTGATTTACATGTTTAATGAGAACATGACGATTGGGCTTTCATTAATCATTGACCACAAAGTATTGTTACATGTTTTACAAAGTGTATCATATCAAAAGGGAACACAGGGTCACACTGCCATTGTCCAACTAGTCTACCAATCTACAAAGGTCATACAATCAGAAGGTGATCTCCAAAAGGCTTCACAAGCTCAGCTCAATAGTGGTGCTCTCGTCACAGGTAATGCATCTGCATAAGACCAAAAACCTACTGTACTGATGGCGAAGGAGGAGGAGGGAGGAAAATCAAACTGAGAACATGCGCGAGCTCCTCCTCGAGTTTATGCACATGACGAAGCAAGTAACGGATCTGCTGCTCGACCGTAAGAAATCGAGCATCAAACTCTGGAAAAGGAGTAAAAGGAGCAGGTGGACGTGCAAAAGGAGGCGGTGATGAACGAGGGAGAACGGAAGCATTCTGACAAGGACATGGTAAAGGACACGGTATCGACTCAAGCTCCAAGACTCTGCGACTCATAACCTCAAATCGAAGCTGAAGCGAATAAAGTAACTCATCCTATGTATAGCCAACAAGATGCGAAGGATGGTAGGTGTCAAACCCCCAAAATCCACGTGCGGAATACCACCGCTTGGAGGCGTGACTGACCAGGATCCAGCCACCAATTATACTGAGCATTGATTAAAAGTAAAAATGTTCACTAACCACAATAGTTAGTAAGCACCATAGTTCGAAGTTTTTAAAAGTTTAAGTTCAAATAACAGTTTAAGTAAACAGCGGAAGCATAAACCAAACAGTTTCAAAACAAGGTTCATAGGTCAAGATTATTTAAAACCCAACACACGGGCTAAACGACCACTACACATTCCCAAGCTGCAAGCTCCTGAGTCACTGGGTACCTGCAAAGCATGCAGTAGGGTATCAACAAAAAAATGTTGGCGAGTCCACGAGTTGTCCAGTTTTAATTACCAAAAACTTGTTTCACCAGTTAATTTATCCGTTTATACATGCGATGGGGAGCTACCCCATAAGTAAGCGACTAAACTGTTTTTACAATACCGAATACTATTCATCCGTACGTTTCCGTAGAGTGCCCCGTTTGTCAATGTTCTATCATCATTGACGGTTTCTAGAGTACATTAGTTCACGCCCGATCCCATACGCGGGCACGGTGTGAGGTTGGTGAGACCTAAATAGCGCTATCAACTAATAACCCGTTCGCCCGACCCCGGCGAGTAATCGGTATTAAGAAGTGAGGACTTGAGTGATAGAGTTTCGTTTAGTGTTGCTTGTTGCATCCAGTATAAACAGTAATTAACTAAAAGTCCCTTATAGGGGAAGAAAGTAGGTTTGTATCCCTTACGAGGGGATAGCGTTGTTTAAGTTTCCGTTTCCCAAACCACCGGGAACGCATGCTTTATTAGTTGTGAACTCACCTTGGGTTGCTCGGCAGTTTAGTTTACTTGGTTAAGTATGCTGGTCACCACGTCCTAAATGGTTACCAGTATAGGTCAGGCTCGGACACAAGTAATCACGTATATGGTACACGTATTTAACACATAGCATACAAAACATACGAGGGTATTGGGCCTGCCCTAATACTTGAAGAGTTAATCAGTAACACTTAGTCCAGATAAACAGTAACAGGAAAATCATGCAGTCCAAACATTAGATGCGGCCCAATAACGAAAACAAGTAGCCTACTCGAGACAAGGTGGTCTCGAGTCGAGACCGAGAGGTCTCGAGTCGCAACCAAATGGTCTCGGGTTGTAGTGGGGTGATCTCGAGTCACGCAAGTTCAAGTCGCAACCTCAGATGTCTCGGGTTCAGTCTCGAGCCAAGATCATGGGGTCTCTACTCGAGACCCTGATGGTCTCAAGTCCCTGAAGTCTGTCTCGAGTGGTTACTATGTGGTCTCGAGTAGCAATCTCCGCAGTCTCGAGTTGTAGTTTTGATGGTCTCGAGTCAAGACAGGAGGTCTCGACTCGCACACCTGATGACCGAAAACCTTCTAGAACCTGTCTAATTGTACTATCCAATAGAATTTCCATTTCATGATACTATGTACTTATCCAATGACATTGCACAAACATGTTTTATTGTCTAAACTATATTCAAAACGGATCAAAGCACACAATTCAAATATTCATAACATGTTCATCACACATTCAAACACTTCATCATCTTTTTAGGGTTTTCATCATGTTCTTCATTGGGTACAATAAACCACAATAACATACACAAACATGGACATATCCTCATTAATCAAAATAAGCATAAACCACAATAATCACACAACCTAGTCATCCTTATTAGTTCTTAAATCCAACATATCCGACCAATACATGCTTGTATAGGATTTATCATCAACATTCAACCATTTTCATGTCCTCTAACACACATCCTACATATTAAACATGAACATGTGCACCCCTAATCAAATAAACACTTTAATCATACACAAACAATGGTCATAGTACATTCATCACTAAACAAACGAGGTGGGATACTAACCGATTCAAGTGTGGGTGTAAGGGTGCGAAGTAGTGAAGAATGAGCTTCCAAATGGGTGTGCACAAGCTGATCCGTGAGTCCCTTGTGGTTGTCGCCGGCTTGATCCGATAGAGAAGGAGAGGAGAGGTTGTGTTTAAGGTTTTAGTGAGAGAGAGAGAGTGTGTGTAGGAGAGATGATGATTGAAAAGTGGCAAGGTTGGCCATCAACATAGGTTATATACAAACCCAAGTAGGTGCACCCTAATGGGTTTCCGAGCGGCATGGCCCAACCGGCCCAATTGTTTCACTGTTTACTCGAGACCAAGTGGTCTCGAGTCGGGTTCATGGTCTCGGTTTACTATATATTTATATATATAACTATTCATATCATACTTACACATTGTCAACACATAACTTTGCACGGGGATCACATAGCATATCAAGATCAACACCATATTTTTCATTTAATAATATATACACGCAAGTTCAATACAAGGTGGTTGCTCGGAAAAACCCAGAGTGTCACATTATCCCCAAGTTTTAAGAACTTTCGTCCCGAAAGTTAAGGCAGCCACTGAAAAGCTGGTGAGAACGTTTCAACGGGGTGTCACATCATCCCCCCGTTAGTTTGGAATTTCGTCCCGAAATTCGGTTGTAGCTTCAGTGCTGGGGTTTCATTAGGGAACAACTGGGGATACTTGCGCTTCATCTGGTCTTCCCGCTCCCAGGTAAACTCTGGGCCACGTCGCGAGTTCCAACGAACTCGTACGAGAGGTATCTGGCTACGTTTGAGGGTTTTGATCTCTCGATCCGTGATCTCAATCGGTTCCTCAGTAAAGTGTAGCTGTTCGTCAATAGTAAGTTCCTTGAAAGGAATGATGAGTGTTTCATCTGACAGACACTTCTTCAGATTAGACACGTTGAAGACGTTGTGCACAGCACTTAGTTCTTCAGGCAGATTCAATCTGTAAGCGACCTTACCGATCTTTTCGGTAATTTTGAATGGTCTGACATATCGCGGATTAAGCTTGCCCCATTTTCCAAAACGAACCACACCCTTCCAGGGTGAGACTTTGAGTAGAGCCCGGTCACCAACCTGGAACTCTAGCGGTTTCCTATCCTTATCAGCGTAGCTCTTCTGACGGTCACGAGCTGCCGCCATGCGTTGCCTAATCTGGGCAATCTTTTCTGTAGTGTCTACCACAAGTTCTGGGCCTGTGATCTGGCTGTCACCAACCTCCGCCCAGCAAAGACGCGATCGGCATTTACGACCATACAATGCCTCAAAGGGTGCTGCCTGTATGCTGGTGTGGTAGCTGTTATTGTAGGAGAACTCCACTAACGGTAGGTGCTTTTCCCAACCCTTGCCAAAGTCGATTACACATGCCCTAAGCATGTCTTCGAGGGTTTGGATGGTGTGTTCAGATTGCCCATCCGTTTGCGGATGATAAGCGGTGCTCATGTCTAAACGTGAGCCAAAAGATTTGTGCATAGCTTGCCACAACTCAGAAGTAAAACGCGCATCTCGATCGGAAATAATAGAGGTTGGCACCCCGTGCTTCGAAACCACTTCCTTTAAGTATACCTCTGCTAAGGTAGAGAACTTGTCTGTTTCTTTAATAGCCAAAAAGTGTGCAGACTTAGTTAATCGGTCCACTATTACCCAAATGGTGTCATTTCCGCGTTGAGACCTAGGCAGGCCAGTAACAAAATCCATGGAGATTTGCTCCCATTTCCATTGCGGGATCTCTGGTTGTTGGAGTAGGCCCGGTGGTTTCTGATACTCAGCCTTGACTCTCGCACAAGTCAAACATTTTCTGACATAGGTTGCTATGTGGGCTTTCATGCTAGGCCACCAGTATGTAGTCTTTAAGTCGTGGTACATCTTATCCGCACCAGGATGTACTGAGTAACGGGACTTATGGGCTTCATCCATTACAAGCTCGCGCAAATTCCCATAAAGTGGGACCCATATACGCCCGTTTACGTAGTAAGCACCATCTTCTTTTTGTTCTAACCGTTTCCTTGATCCTCGCAGGGACTCAGCCCTGGTGTTCTCGGCTTTCAATGCTTCTACCTGAGCGTTTCGGATTTGATTAGGGAGGTTCGAGTGGATGGTGAGCTGTAAGGCACGAACACGCTTAGGTTTGGTTTCCTTCCTGCTGAGGGCATCTGCCACCACATTAGCCTTGCCTGGATGGTATTTAATTGCACACTCGTAGTCATTTAAGAGTTCGACCCATCGGCGTTGTCGCATATTCAACTCCTTTTGTTCCATTATGTGCTGGAGACTCTTGTGATTGGTGTAAATCGTGCACTTGGTACCGTACAAGTAATGTCTCCAAATCTTGAGCGCGAAGACCACAGATCCGAATTCTAAGTCATGCGTCGTGTAGTTCCGTTCGTGGATCTTGAGTTGTCGCGAAGCGTAAGCAATGACCTTCTCACGTTGCATCAACACGCAACCAAGTCCTTGAATAGAAGCGTCGCAGTAAACAACGAAGTCGTCGGTACCTTCAGGTAAGGAAAGAATAGGAGCACTGTAGAGGTTCTTCTTTAGTTCCTGAAAGGCAGATTCCTGAGCATCACTCCATTTGTAAGCAACACCCTTCTGGGTGAGGGTCGTAAGTGGTTGAGCGATCTTAGAAAACCCCTTGATGAATCTTCGGTAGTATCCTGCCAATCCCAAGAATTGGCGAACTTCGGTCGGAGTCTTAGGTATAGGCCAATTCTTAATGGATTCGATCTTAGCGGGGTCGACATGAATCCCATCCTGATTGACTATGTGCCCAAGGAAATGGACTTCTCTAAGCCAGAAATCACATTTTGAGAATTTGGCGTACAGTTGCTCATTGCGAAGGAGTTCGAGAATAAGACGCAGGTGTTGTTCATGCTCCTCTTGACTTTTCGAGTAAATTAGAATGTCGTCAATAAACACAATCATGAACTTGTCGAGGTAAGGTTTGTACACTCGGTTCATGAGATCCATGAAGATCGCAGGTGCGTTGGTCATCCCGAAAGGCATAACAAGGAATTCGTAGTGACGATAGCGGGTTCTGAAGGCAGTCTTAGAGATGTCCTCATCGCGGACTCTCAGCTGATGATAGCCCGATCGCAGATCGATCTTAGAATAATAGCTCGACCCTTGCAGTTGGTCGAACAGATCGTCGATACGGGGAAGTGGATAACGATTCTTGATGGTAACCTTGTTCAGTTCGCGGTAATCAATGCACATTCGGAATGTGCCATCCTTCTTTTTGACAAAGAGCACTGGGGCTCCCCAGGGTGATGAGCTAGGACGGATAAAACCTTTGTCCAGTAGTTCTTGTAGTTGAGTAGAAAGTTCCTTGAGTTCTGCGGGAGCCAGTCGATAAGGTGCACGAGCTATAGGTGCTGCTCCGGGAGCTAGTTCGATTTGAAATTCGACCTGACGGTGAGGAGGGAGTCCAGGTAGTTCTTCCGGAAATACCTCAGGATAGTCGCGTACAACTGGAAAATCTTCAATCCTGTTTTCCTTTCTCTGCGTGTCGGCAACAAGGGCTAAGATAGCGGTGTGCCCCTTTCGTAGACACTTCTGGGATTTTAAGAATGAAATGATGCCTGTGACTTCTCCGCTTTTGTCGCCTTGGATGATAAGGGGTTTGCCAGGAGGACGGGGGATTCGGACAGCTTTCTCTTGGCAGAGGATTTCAGCT
Organism: Helianthus tuberosus; assembly: GCA_030545235.1. Taxonomy (NCBI): domain Eukaryota; kingdom Viridiplantae; phylum Streptophyta; class Magnoliopsida; order Asterales; family Asteraceae; genus Helianthus; species Helianthus tuberosus. Next base: position 110,366,622 of record CM060413.1, on the reverse strand, counting down.
CGATGCTTGGATAACCAATCCATACCAATGACGATGTCGAAGCTTCCGAGAATGATGGGGAAGAGATCGATACGGAAGGTCTGACCAGACAATTCTAGTTTGCAGTTACGAATAACGTGTGAGGCCTCGAGGTTCCTACCATTAGCTATTTCAACGATGTGCTTAGAGCTTAACGGCGTAAGAGTGGACTTAAGCTTCTTACTAATACGTAGGGACACATAACTAGCATCTGCTCCAGAATCAAATAATATGGAAACATAACGATCATTAAGTAGGAACTTACCCGCCACCACGTTGGGATCATTCCTAGCTTCCCCAGCTCCAATCATGAAAGCCCTTCCTCTTGCACCATTTCCAGCATTGTTGTTATTGTTCCCAGCACCCTGATTGTTGTTGTTCTGATTCAGTTCAGGGCAATCCCTTCGCATGTGCCCCGTTGCTCCACACTTGAAGCATCCACGATTGTTTCCTTGTTGCTATTGTGGTTGTTGTTTTTTCTGCCTAGCTGGGAGCTGACTTCTACAGTCTTTGGCTTCATGCCCCATCTTGTTGCATCGCTGACACTGACTTTTTGCCACATGGCCCATTGTGGTGTCGGTTACATTTGTTACACTTGGGGTGGTTTCCTCGATAGCCACCATGTTGCTGAGGGCCCTTGTTGCTTTCAGTCTTCCTTTGTTGAACTGGGGCCTTAGTGGGGTTAGCATCCTTTCCCTGACTTCCATCCCACTTTCGTTTGTTATCGCTAGAAGTTCCAGCAGTAGCACTGATCCTCTTGGGCAACTTGCCCTCTTCCACAGCCTGATTGGTGAGTTTGTGAGCAAGACGGACCACGGGCTGTATGGTATTGAGGTTGGCTGAGGTTACATGGCTCCGGATTTCCGGGACTAAACCTTTGATGTACAATTCGATCCTTCGATACATAGGTCGGGACATGTTTGGGCAAAGTGCAGCATAGTCGTTGGACTGCTTGGTGTAGGTCTCAATCTCTAATCCAACCATCTTGAGCTCATAGTATTCGTTCTCGAGTTTGTGGATGTCATCCCTGTGACAGTACTCCTCTTTGATCATGTCCTTGAAATCTTCCCACGCAGTAGCATTAGCAGTTTCCAGACCAAGCATCTAAATCTGTGCTTTCCACCATGAAAGCGCGTTTCCTTCAAGCGTACCAGTCGCGAACTTAACCCAGTTAGCAGGGGGACACTCGCAGACAGCAAAGACAGCTTCGGCCTTTTCAATCCAGTGCAGTAGGCCTATGGCACCCTCAGTGCCGTTGAAAGGGAGAGGTTTGCCATCCATGAAGGTTTTGAAAGTACAAACACTTGGTTGCGCAGGCGCTTGCTGACCTCCAGGGTGAGCTGCGAAAGCTGCAGCCACCGTGTTGAGCAAGTTAGTGAACTGAGCCTGTGTCATGTTAACGTTTCCTCTTCCGCGTCCACTAATTGTCTTCATAACCAGAAAACACAGTATGAGTGTGATGTCGTAACGTAGCGAGAAGGAGGTAAAAGAAGGATATGTATCTATCTAATTAGGCACACTAGTATGTATAGTAGAGCAGTCAACAAAAGATAAACAAGTAAGTAAACTCAAGTCCGAGCTATAAGGTCTAATATATTGAGTCTTGCCCTTGGAGTGTAGTGTCGTCACGAGTCACGGGTTATAGTCTGGTTTTTCTCAAAAAGACTTTCTTTTTAAAACCGAGTTCACTATAACCAATGGCTCTGATACCAATCTGTCACACCCCCAAAATCCACGTGCGGAATACCACCGCTTGGAGGCGTGACTGACCAGGATCCAGCCACCAATTATACTGAGCATTGATTAAAAGTAAAAATGTTCACTAACCACAATAGTTAGTAAGCACCATAGTTCGAAGTTTTTAAAAGTTTAAGTTCAAATAACAGTTTAAGTAAACAGCGGAAGCATAAACCAAACAGTTTCAAAACAAGGTTCATAGGTCAAGATTATTTAAAACCCAACACACGGGCTAAACGACCACTACACATTCCCAAGCTGCAAGCTCCTGAGTCACTGGGTACCTGCAAAGCATGCAGTAGGGTATCAACAAAAAAATGTTGGCGAGTCCACGAGTTGTCCAGTTTTAATTACCAAAAACTTGTTTCACCAGTTAATTTATCCGTTTATACATGCGATGGGGAGCTACCCCATAAGTAAGCGACTAAACTGTTTTTACAATACCGAATACTATTCATCCGTACGTTTCCGTAGAGTGCCCCGTTTGTTAATGTTCTATCATCATTGACGGTTGCCAGAGTACATTAGTTCACGCCCGATCCCATACGCGGGCACGGTGTGAGGTTGGTGAGACCTAAATAGCGCTATCAACTAATAACCCGTTCGCCCGACCCCGGCGAGTAATCGGTATTAAGAAGTGAGGACTTGAGTGATAGAGTTTCGTTTAGTGTTGCTTGTTGCATCCAGTATAAACAGTAATTAACTAAAAGTCCCTTATAGGGGAAGAAAGTAGGTTTGTATCCCTTACGAGGGGATAGCGTTGTTTAAGTTTCCGTTTCCCAAACCACCGGGAACGCATGCTTTATTAGTTGTGAACTCACCTTGGGTTGCTCGGCAGTTTAGTTTACTTGGTTAAGTATGCTGGTCACCACGTCCTAAATGGTTACTAGTATAGGTCAGGCTCGGACACAAGTAATCACGTATATGGTACACGTATTTAACACATAGCATACAAAACATACGAGGGTATTGGGCCTGCCCTAATACTTGAACAGTTAATCAGTAACACTTAGTCCAGATAAACAGTAATAGGAAAATCATGCAGTCCAAATATTAGATGCGGCCCAATAACGAAAACAAGTAGCCTACTCGAGACAAGGTGGTCTCGAGTCGAGACCGAGAGGTCTCGAGTCGCAACCAAATGGTCTCGGGTTGTAGTGGGGTGATTTCGAGTCACGCAAGTTCGAGTCGCAACCTCAGATGTCTCGGGTTCAGTCTCGAGCTGTGATCATGGGGTCTCGACTCGGGACCCTGATGGTCTCAAGTCCCTGAAGTCTGTCTCGAGTGGTTACTATGTGGTCTCGAGTAGCAATCTCCGCAGTCTCGAGTTGTAGTTTTGATGGTCTCGAGTCGAGACAGGAGGTCTCGACTCGCACACCTGATGACCGAAAACCTTCTAGAACCTGTCTAATTGTACTATCCAATAGAATTTCCATTTCATGATACTATGTACTTATCCAATGAAATTGCACAAACATGTTTTATTGTCTAAACTATATTCAAAACGGATCAAAGCACACAATTCAAATCTTCATAACATGTTCATCACACATTCAAACAGTTCATCATCTTTTTAGGGTTTTCATCATGTTCTTCATTGGGTACAATAAACCACAATAACATACACAAACATGGACATATCCTCATTAATCAAAATAAGCATAAACCACAATAATCACACAACCTAGTCATCCTTATTAGTTCTTAAATCCAACATATCCGACCAATACATGCTTGTATAGGATTTATCATCAACATTCAACAATTTTCATGTCCTCTAACACACATCCTACATATCAAACATGAACATGTGCACCCCTAATCAAATAAACACTTTAATCATACACAAACAATGGTCATAGTGCATTCATCACTAAACAAACGAGGTGGGATACTAACCGATTCAAGTGTGGGTGTAAGGCTGCGAAGTAGTGAAGAATGAGCTTCCAAATGGGTGTGCACAAGCTGATCCGTGAGTCCCTTGTGGTTGTCGCCGGCTTGATCCGAGAGAGAAGGAGAGGAGAGGTTGTGTTTAAGGTTTTAGTGAGAGAGAGAGAGTGTGTGTATGAGAGATGATGATTGAAAAGTGGCAAGGTTGGCCATCAACATAGGTTATATACAAACCCAAGTAGGTGCACCCTAATGGGTTTCCGAGCGACATGGCCCAACCGGCCCAATTGTTTCACTGTTTACTCGAGACCAAGTGGTCTCGAGTCGGGTTCATGGTCTCGGTTTACTATATATTTATATATATAACTATTCATATCATACTTACACATTGTCAACACGTAACTTTGAACGGGGATCACATAGCATATCAAGATCAACACCATATTTTTCATTTAATAATATATACACGCAAGTTCAATACAAGGTGGTTGCTCGGAAAAACCCAGAGTGTCACATTATCCCCAAGTTTTAAGAATAACCGGTTCAATAGGTTATTTAACCGTAGGTTAGTAACCGGTTATAAGTGTTTAGTATAATAACCGGTTATTAACCGGTTTTTTTAAACCGGTTTTTTAACCGATAGACTGGTTAACCGAAAAAATAACCGAAAAATTCAAAAAAAAGGAAAAAAAAACCGGTTAATAACCAAAAATAACCGGTTAATTAACCGAACCGGTTAAAGTAATTAACCGGACCAGTTAAAAAAATAACCGGTTAAAGCATTAACCGGTTAAAGTCAAAAAGTCAAATTAACCGGTATAACTGGTTAACCGAACCGGTTATTAAAATTAACCGGTTTGTGCACCTCTAACAGAGTGTAAGCTAGAGTCAGAAGAAATCTCAATAACATGAATCCCAATAAGTGGAATATTAACAATGTCCTCATCGAGCTCCCCATCGCCATGAGCATCATCAGGGGGACCATCAACAAACAAATCGAAATCATCGTCAAAAAGATCGTCAAAGGTCCAATCCTCAAGAGGAATGACCATGAGAGGAACGGGAGCGAGGATCGGTGCCATGACATGCTCACCATCGGGGTGACCGATGATAAGATAATCGTGCACCGGAATAGGAATAACAAACAGATCCTTGTCTGGGATACCATCAGCAATCGGTAAATCATCTCCAAAATCGAGCAGCGCAAAGGGCTGAAAATCGTCGTCATCGTCGGAGATCATCTTCGGGTCACTCTCTGTATCAGAATTAAAGATCTCTGGCTCAGGGACAATCTCATCGTCAGAAACAACAGCCATAGGATCATGGTTATCGGACAATCCACTATCGGATGACGACATGGTATCTGTAACATAACAATCACCACGTATGCACATATATTAACTACTAACATTAAGCATGTAATCAATGACAAGGTAATCATGTAATCATGTATCATTCCTAGTCTCCCAGACTAAACCACCCAATCTCCCAGACTACACTACCTAGTCTCTTAGACTAAACCACCTAGTCTCCCAGACTGAACCACCCAGTCTCTCAGACTGAACCATAAACATAAACCTTGAAATGTGTTTCGTGTCTTTTTGTTTGTAAAAATGTTTGTTTTCATGGATCTGGGCGTATCGTATATGCAATGAAAACATGTTGTGAAAACATTTTCGTGAGAACCCTAATGATTGTAGCCTAGACTCGAGAAAGAATCCTAGTTCGCTACAATCGAAGCTCTGATACCAAACTATCACACCTTAACTTTTGCGGAAGCGTGATTTGGTGTGACTTGCTTAATATCATTGCATTCAACCATAACAAACAAATATATGATAAATCCAAGATGTTTATCCATTGATTAAGTTTTAAAACATTACAACAACATTGTTTTAAACTCCAAAAAAAAACACAGACTTCGTATTCAGAATACAACACCAACAGGTCTTAAGTCCCATAAGGGCTTTTCAAAAGACACCAATGCAAACTAGGCTTTGAAACATGTATCCTATCCAGGATAGGATACACACTCTAGACCATTTGACACCGGATGACATCTTTTATTCCAAACAACACTCAAAACTTCAACGCCCGCCAGATCCATACTTAGTTTCCTGAAATACATGTAGTTTGAAAACATCAACAAAAGTTGAGCGAGTTCATGTGATTTGTATGTGTGCACGAATCGTCCTTGAAAGCATTTGTAAGTATGTATGTATTTGTAAAATGGTATGAAGCGACAAGGAACAGATCAATTAATGTCTAGCTAATACATTAACATGTGTGAAACGGCGTAGGAAGACTCAAACCTAGCAGATTTGTACTGGGCCTCCGGCTGTAAGACATAGTCACCTCATGGGCCACCCTGGTCCACATGGGTGTGGGCTTGCTACACCCAAATAGATCTATCACTCATGTCCCTCGGTCCTAAAACGAGGATTAATGGTCTTAAGAGTGCACCTACCCATTCACATGATCTAATAGTATTTTCCTTAGCTAACCATACCATTTGTAATTGTTTGTAAACATTTAGTAACATGTACTTCACCCCCAAAGTTATAAAACTGAAAACAGTTAAAGGAAAAGGGGGGTCATGAACTCACAGGTTTGCGTTCTTCGAATCCGCTTGTAACTCAAAGTTCCCTCTGGTGTACACGACTACTTACAACGTACTATGGTCTATTAGACGAGCGGGTCGTTCCTTGACTTAGTATCAATTAGTGTCTTTGAGTTACGTTTCCAAGTGTCTTCATCATTATTCCAAGTTATATAATTATTTGCTAAAATAATAAATATTTTAACTTAAATTATATTTATTAAATTTTTGGAATAATAGTTAAAACAATATATATTTTGACTTGATACTTTTCAAGTATTTATACATGTATTTCCTTCCTAAGGATGGGTGTACTTGTATACGCATTCTTATTCTTGTATATTGTTTCCATGTATTGGGGTCGTATTCCGGCGCGTATTTATACGTACGAAAGCACGTATTTTTTTGTAATTATTAAGTATTCTTATACTTAATGTTATATCACTTCTCCGGAATAATATTTCTAGTAAAAATACTTTAATATATATTTCCAATATATATTCCGAGGAATATTACTTAGAAAATTATTTATAATTTTCCTTTGGCAAAAGTATTCTTATTTTCATATAAGTTCCAAAAATAATATATTTTCAAGTCTAACATGGAATATATATATATATATATATATATATATATATATATATATATATGTATGCTTATTTTTCTCCCAAAATAATATATTCCGTTTTTGTTGAGAAAATATATATTTCTTCCAAAAATAATATATCTTCTAATGTTTCCAAGAAAATACATATTTTCATTCACCCAAAAACAATATATTTTCTTCTTGTCAAAAATATGATATAAGTTTGTCATAATTGTAAAAATCATATTTTCATCCACTTGGTGCCCAAAATATTATTTACCAAAATATACTCATGAATAATATTTCCTGAATATTTTGTAAGTCTTATTCCATAGTTCGGTTTTCACCAATATTTTGTATACAACTTGTATATTTATTCCTTGGAATTTTGGTAATATTTTGGATTGTAATTCTTGGTATTGTGATGAGTTATATTATTTCAAGTCCTAAAATAATATAACTAATACACATAATATACAAATAATCACACACATGGTGTCTTCTAAATATATATTTCTCTAAATACATACCTAGTCACTTTTATTTATGAAAACCAACCTCCAATAAGTATAATTTTTGTAACAAATTTTATGGCAACTTTATGTGAAAAATCCATGGTTTAAAATACACTTGTAAATACATGTTAATAAATATTTTTCTAAGTGTTTAGATTTTTAGAAAATTTTGCCATAGTTTCCCCTAAAAATGGAGGTTTCCATGCTTTCAAGCATATCATTTTCTTTTGTAAAGACAACACAATCAATCCATAATCAACAATAAACAACTTTTACTTACCAACTTTGCCAAAAACAAGTAATGATCTACTACTTCATGAGCTTGAATCTTTGCACTACGTCAAAAATGGCTTACGGCCACATAAAAAAAGTGTGACCATACGCCTTTCGCCACACTTTTTTTTTCCAGCTCAAGTGTGACCAAAGGTCGAGTCATCGTAGGCATCATACGGCCACATTCACTTATGTGTGGCCATAGCAACTTAAAGGTGTGGCTAAAAGGTCTTGTTGAAATCAATCATTTTGTCAAATAAGTGTGGCTAAACGGGTAGCAACAACCACATGAATTTACTATAAGTGTGACCATTTCTATTATACAGTCACCAATAAGTTTGTTTTAGCCACTTTAATTTTAAAAAATTGTGACAAAAAAATTGTTGTAATCAAGCAAATGGTCCATTAAGTGTGGCTAAATGGTATCAATGGTTACATGAATTTATTGTAAGTGTGGCCGTCTGTATTATATAGCCACATGAATTAATTGTAAGTGTGGACGTTTCTATTATATAGTCACTAAAAAGTTTGTTTTAGCCACATAAATTTTAAAAAATTGTGGCAAAAAAGTTGTTGTAATTAACAAAATGGTCCACTAAGTGTGACTAAATGCTATCGATGGCCACATGAATTTATTTTAAGTATGGATGTTTCTATTGTATAGTCACATGAGTTTACTATAAGTATGTCTATTTCTATTATATAGTCACTAAAAAGTTTGTTTTAGCCACATGAATTTTAAAAAAATGTGACAAAAAGATTGTTGCAATTAAGAAAATGGCCCATTAAGTGTGACAAAATGGTATCAACAGTCACACGAATTTAAATTTACTGTGTGGTCGTTTCTATTTTATAGTCACATATATTGTTGTGGCTATGTGGCCATTTTCGTGTAATTAGCAATTTTATTTTCAATTTCTCGTAGAATTAAAACAATAGCAAATATGAACAAACCTAAAAATACAAAATTAATAATATTAATAATGGTAAACCAAAATCCATACATATGATGTCAATTTGAATACTAAATACATAAACTTGCATCAATCCTAGCAGCACTTGCAACAACAGCACTTTTTGTCTCAACATATATCACTCCACTTTTTGTCTCAACATATATCACTCCTGGAAGCACCTGTAACCTTCTCTCATTCCTTGGAAAACTCTTCTGTTTTCATTTTGGCCATTAGCTGGCCCTTTAGTCTTGGCCAATCAAAACTCCTTCACAAAACAAAGTTGCGCGCTTCATCATAAGACATAAGTTATTCCAAAAAGACAATATTAATATATAATAGTAACAAGAAAAGCATCAATACATGTTTCTGCATGCAGGTCGATTAGGTCCATGCAAAGAAATCGAAAGCTATAGAATTCTGGAACAAATGACAAGAAAGTTTAGGGTCTAACTTGCATATATCCGTGTCTCTTGCATACAGAACCATCACTCCAACCGACGAGGATGCAGCTGCAAGTGCTAGAATAGCAGTCACCTGAAAAAACCCCACAAGATTATGTAATCTTTAAAATCAGACACATTTTGAAGCAACTTGCACATAAATCTAAAATTCTGGTTAGGCTCATCGACTTCGACTTTAATGTAATTTTTGTGAAAGGCAGTTTGGACTTCTGATTATGATTTGGCTATTGCAGGTTACAGTAGTCCAAGAAGTTTTTTTACTCGTGTAATCATGTTTAGGTATTCTGATGTTCGAGTAAATAAAAAATATTGGTCGGTTCGGATCAGGTCACCAATGTCCCGATTCAACTTATAATAAAAGCCTTAACTACTTTAAAATCCTACAACTGTTAGTTTTTAGATTAGATTTATGATACCGGGCAACATAATTTGTTTTGTTGGTTGATTGATTTCTAGCAACATATATTATACATTTATTAAAAATTCCTTATTAGATAAGGTTTTATTTAATTTAAATGTCATGATATTCAATTTCTATATTTGACAATAAGACATCCTTAAATTATATTAAATATTAAAAATGATAATACATTACAGAAATTACAAAACTTATTCATAAAAAAATATTTAATTTTAATAAAAATTAGATGTACAAATGTACGAGTTTAAGATGGGTTGTCAAATATGTGAAAAATATAATAATTATAATTATTACAGGTGGATGTTTGAACACATGACAAAATATGTGCAAGTGCAGTGAGTTTATGAACAAAATATGTGTAAGCGCGTACCCAGTCACCGACGACAACAAAGCTTAACAAGATTGGACTCTGTAGATCTTTCTTTACTCTTAGAGCATGAATATCAAGACATGCAAGCCCAAAACTCCATAAAACTTGTAGTCCCGTAGCTGAAATTAGAAAGCTATTATCAAACATACAAAAAAGAGTGAGAACAAGTTAAATGATATCGACTAAATATTTAGTTTATTAGATATAGCGTACATACATGATTTGTGTACGTGACATATGTAATGAAAACAAGAACGCAAAATTCTAAAAGAAAATGATAATTTAAATTTCGAACGCAATTCCCATGTTTCCACATATCAATAGATCAAATGGTAATTTGTTCCTCGATACCATAAGTTGTTAGAAAAGGGGAATGCCATAAAGGTATAAGAAACTAACCCCTCGTAACACCATAAAAATTATATTCAATATAGATTTAGTCTATAAAACTTATAGGTTCTAACCAAGAAGATTTGCGTTAGTAAGATCTAACAGCTTTCTTACAAACAGGAAACACCAGAAGATTTTCCAACTTGGATAAAAATGAAAGATTTGGTTAAGTCGCAAATCTTGCTAAAGTTTCAAATTTTCATCAAGACTCGCCTGCTGATTGATTGGCAATAAATCTTCAAAATATATTTTCTGTTGCTAAAATTCAGAAAAAACACTCTACAAAGTACATATACATGTTTCAGTGAGTTCTAAGGTTCATCTTATATATCTCTAAGTTTGTTCCAAAACCGGTTGATTCTTCTTGACTTGTTCGATATATAGATTTAATCATTGAAAAACCTACATTATAGAGCACCTTCATACTTCTTAGTTGGCAAGTATATTCTAGCAAAAGGCCTAGCGCATACCCGTTTGCATACAAATATAGTTTTACCCAAGGCTACTTGCATTACATGTCAAGGATACAAAATAGCAACAACTCAACAAGTCAGTTTGATTAAGATAAACAAGAAGCCTAGCGCTAGGCACTCCGAGGCGTTTTGGTTACAAAAGCCGAGACGTGCTTCTAGGTACAACCTTATTTCCAACCAAGACATTATAAGGCGCGCCTAATGCGTTTTCCTCTTAGGCGCGGCGGCTCTTTAAACCAAGCAAGAATTACTATCTCTTTGTGAAACATAAAAAAACAATCCAGAAATTAACCTACATGTGGGCAATTTAATAGGTTTTCCCCTTATTACCTTAAATATTTCAATTACCAGCATAACCAAAAACACTAAAATAGCAACATATTCTACTAATCAAAACAAAATAATATCATCAACAATATTAAATTAAGAAGAACGAAGTGTGCAATTTACTAGAAAGAAGTGGCGCTTGAAAAACCAGTAGAAAAAGCCATAGTAGCAATAGAAGCAGAAGCAAATAAACACTGTAAAATCCTCAACATAAGGCCGCTAGTGACCCCTGGGCTCCCAAACCATGGCCTCATCCCTCAATCACTATGTGTCTGTCTGTGTGTTTTTTTATGCCAGAACAAATGTTTTCTACATCGGTGATGATGATGATATGATAATCAGATCCAACGCAAAAATTAGGTTTTTCACAAGAAATTGATTCTCTTCTTACCGGGATAACCCTTCTGCCGCCGTGTTCCATCACCATCGAAACTCGACGTCAAAACTCACCACCACCGCCTCCTCTGTCGCCGCTGTGAGCGGCGGCGCTGCCCTTGATCTTCTGTCTCTCTCTCGATATCTCTCTCTCTCTCTTCGTGTACCGCCGCCGCGTGCCACCATCGAAGGGTGGTGGTAGTTGTTTCTGCTTTGGGTGGGGAGCCGGAACGAAAGGATTAGTCACCTGAGTGACATGGCCGGCCAGTGAGAGGCTGGTTCTTCCATGAGTGTTCGCCGGAGAAGAAAGGAATCAGGTGGATGGGGTGCTGCGGGGTGGTTAAAGGTGAAGAGGGAGGAGGTGGTTTAGGGGGTGTGGGTGTCGACCGACCGGAGGAGAAACGGCAGCCAGCAAGCAGGCCGGCACCGGCTTGGGTCGTCGTGAATGCTCATCGGAGAGAGAGAGAGCAGAGATGAGAGAATGGGGTGTGGCGTTTTATAGCTAGGTTAATGAGTGGGTTTGGGCCCAAGGCCCGTTAGCCCGTATCTGTGTTTTTATGCGGTCCGTTAACGTTTCCAAGCCCGTTTTCACACCCGAGTGCCGTAAAATGTCGTAGAATGAAATTTTAAAGTCTAAACACTCGAAATTACATCGAAAATCAATATTCTGAAGCGTTCTTTGTCGATTGTGTTAAAACGAGTAAACTGTTCTGGTTGTCGGTTCTAAATCCGTTTTACGACCCGTTATCGTCTGCGGATATTAAAATTTAAAAATGAAGCTAAGTATATCATAATATTTCAGTTTTTAAGTTAATACGCGCATCGGATGCTTCCGTTTCGTTGCCGGTGCGTTCCTGCAGTCGCGTTTTCGTTCACGTATACGTTTTGTGACATTCGAAAGCGTGAAAATTTCGCAAAACGAAATCCATAGGTTTAAATCATGCGTATAGAATTCGTATTTTTGGCGTTGTCAGTATTTTGTACGGCATCAGTTCGTTATCGTTTATCGTTACACAGTTTTTCCGAAAATCCCCATACGCGCACTGTAACGTCAAATAAGCATTCCTAGGCATTCCAATAGCCTAATTAAGTTAATTCGTGCCTTAAACACTATCCATTATCACCTTAATCGTTTGTTACTCACGTAATTAAGAGGCGTTAATTACCGGTTGTCACATTTTAAGAGGAAATCATTTAGGATTGAACTATTGTCCATTTTGATCCATTAAGACCTGGAATATGGTCCATTAAGACATGTAAGATCAACTAGTGTCCATAAAGATCCATTAAGGCCCAATATGGTCCACTCAGACATGTATGATATATTATTGTCCATTGTGATCCATTAGGGCCCAATAAGGTCCACTTAGACATGTATAATCTACCATTGTCCATTGTGATCCATTAAGGCTTAACATGGTTCATTATGACGTGTGTGATCTCCTATTGCCCATTGTGATCCATTAAGTACCAATATGGTCTATTAAGACATTTATGATCTACCATTGTCCTTTATTATCCATTAAGGACCAACATGATCCATTAAGACATGTATGATCTACTATTGTCCATTGTGATCCATTAAGCGCCAATATGGTCCATTAAAATAAGTATGATCTACTATTGTGCACTATGATCCATTCAGGCTCAACATTGTCCATTAAGACATGTATGATCTAATATTGTCCATTGTGATCCATTAAGGCCCAATATGGTCCACTAAAACATGTATGATCTACTATTAACCATCATGCTCCATTAAGGCCTAATATGTTCCATTAAAACATGTATGATCGGGTATTGTCCACTTTGATCCATTAAGGGACATACGGTCCATTAAGACATATACGATCCACTATTTGGCCATTGTGAACTATTTAGGCCCAATATGGTCCATTAACACATATATGATCTACTAATGTTTATCGTGATCCATTAAGGCTTTATATTGCCCATTAAGACTTGTACAATCTACTATTGTGCATTATGGTCGATTAACACATATATGATCCATTATTTGTCTTTGTGATCCATTTAGGCCCAATACGGTCCATTAAGACATGTATGATCCATTATTGGTGCTTGTGATCCACTAAGGCCTAATATGGTCCATTAAGACATGTATGATCCACTATTTATTGTGAGCCATTTAGGCCCAACATGGTCCATTAAGACATGTTTGACTATTATTCTCCATTATGATCCATTAAGGCCCAATATGGTCCATTAACACACATATATGACCCACAATTGGCCATTGTGATCCATTAAGCCCCAATATGGTCTATTAATACATATATGATTAGGGATGAGCTCGGTACCGATACGAAAATACCACTACCGAAAATCGTCAAATATAGGTACAAGTACCGGTACCGAAAATGTTCGGTACGATACTCTACGTTACCAGTATTTGAAAATTAAACTCGGTATAATATTGGTACCATACCGAAAACGTCAAAAAGTGGGTACCGAAAATAATTCGGTACGAGAAATTTGGTAGCACTACTAATTTTGCATACATTAAAAACGTATATAAACGTAACTAATATGCATACTCTTACATATTATTTAGAAGAAAACACATATGGTTAGAATATATAACATTAATAATAGGATAAATTTTTAAATATGTAGCAAGAATTTTTTTATTTTATAATATTGACTAATATAATTTTTCAAATGAGAATATTAATTGAGAGGGAAGTTTTGAATGAAATATTTTGGTGGGAAGTTTTAAAATGAAATATTTTTGGGGGGGAGTTATTTTGGGGGGTAAGTTTAACTTTTAGGATGAAATATTTTGGTGGAAAGTTTTAGGATGAAATATATTGGTGGAAAGTTTTAAATGAAATATTTTGAGGGAAAATTTAAATTCTAGGATAAATATTTTGGTGGGAAGTTTTAGAATGAAATATTTTTTGGGAGAGTTTTTAATATGTAGTAAGTTTAACATTTAGTCATATATTTTTTCATGACATTTGATAATATTTCATCACACGAAAATAAAAAAAAAAGTGACAATGATGTGATGAATGTTTATGTAAAGGCACATGATTTTTTTTTTAATTTTAAGTGTAGATATTGTATTACCTTTGGTCAAAGAAAATAATATACATAACCATATGTATTAGATTTTAGCCATATTAGTAAATATATAATTTGATCATAGATCACATTTGGCCATACTTTTATAGTGTGGCTGTTTTTTTCTTAACGCGTGGCTAAAGGTTTCGAATACTTATGTTTTTAGTCACATGAAACAATATATTATAGCCGTAGCACATTTGACACATTTTTTTAGTGTGGCTAATAAATGTCACAACTTTTTTCTTAAAGTGTGACTAAAGGTTTTAAATTCATATGTTATTGGTCACATGAATACAAATATTGTGATGATAGATAACAATTGGCCACACTTTGCTAGCGTGGCTAATATATGCCACAATTTTTTTTAAAGTGTGGCTAAAGGTGTCAAATAAATATGTTTTTGGTCACATGAAACAAAAACATGTGGCCATAAATCACATTTGGCCACACATTTCGAGTTGTGACTAATAATTTTCTAAAAGTGTGGCTAAAAGTTCTGAACTAGTATAAATGGTCACGTTAATAATAAAATGTGTGACTAAAGGTGTTTTAAAATGTGATGAATGATCTTTAGCCACACATTTTTTCAAATGTGTGGCAGGGCGGTTTTGCCAAAAGTGTGGCCATAGGTCTTTTTTCACGTAGTGTTGTAAAATTTTGTAGGAACTTACTAGTGTTCTTAGTAAGCCTTGTTATCCTTTAAAGTGTGAGTGATTCTTTAAAAACTTCATTTTTAAAGAAGATTGATCTTTACAACTTGTGATCATCATTTCTAAAAATGTTTCTTTATGAATTCTTCTTGTTACACAAGTGTTTCTACACTTGTTTAACCACCAAAAATATGGTTTGTTTATGTAAGAACCAAGATTTAGGAAAACTTATATTTTTAACTTGGTTTCTTTAGAAATCATCCATAAATCTTTAGATCTACAAGTATTACTACTTACTTTGATCATTATTTTTTTTTTCAAGAAAACATTTTGTTCTTTCAAGTTCATGCTTTATGTGTGGATGATCTATCATCCTACAACATTTTCATTCTCTCATCTTTCTAGATTATGTTTTTAATCATGATCTAGCAAGATCATATGATGATCAACATCATTTTCATAAGCAATCAACAATCATCAAGCATAACAACTCATATTCATCAAGGTTTCTTCATATTTTAAGCTTATGTTTAAGTTTACTTCTTGTGATTCTTAGTGTTCTTCAAGATTATAATTATGATTCTTCTTTTAACCACTTAAAATGGAAGTAAAATAGCAAGATCAAGGTTCTTACCACTAGCACAAGGCTAGGGATGATCAAGTGAAGAAAATAAGAGGATAAAAGCAAACGAACGAGGTCCTTGAACTTCCGAAAGCTCCTAGCTTCCTTATGCAACCTCTAACACCTTTGTATAAGCTTGGAATGTATAGAAGATGATTGATTAAAGATGATGATGGTGGTGTTGAGTTCGGCCGAAACCAAGAAGGAAGGAAGAAAAGAAGTGGTGTTGAAGTGTTTGTGATGAAATGAAAAGTAAGTTACTAGTAGGTTATATTTATAACCAAAAATCAAGTAATTTCCAATGTATAATATGTCTAATAAAGAAGAAACAAGATCAATTTTAATAATCCTATAAAATCTTGTGGTTGGGCCATGCTGGCCGATTACATGGGTTGGGGGGAGGGGGTAGTACGCTAGGTTCTAACCATTAAGTTAGTTAATAGTTGAAAGTCAAGTATCTAGTTAGGGTTTTAGTCATTAGATATTTATATGGTGTGTTATGATGTTCGGGGACCATAACTAGCTTGGTAATGTTAAAACAATGCTTTTAGTGAAAATTTGGTGTTTCGGGTAGTGTCCGGTTGTTCGATTGGTTACCGGTTCGTTAAGGTGCTAAACTATGCAGTTTAGTGCGCTTTATATTACCTTTTGTGACAGTTTCGATTCTCGACACTTAGGAAAGTATTCAGGACCATTTAAGCATATTTCTGCATGATATAAATGTGTTTAAAGGCTGAATTTGCTGATATTCTGCAGTTTATGTGAGTTTTAGGCACTTTCCGGCAATTAAACTATCTCTAGGAAGGCAGTTTTGTGATCTCTACTTTCCTACACACTATACTAGTGTAATACTCGGTTTCTGACTCATTCTGTGTCTCAATACAATGTCTGTCTATCTACTGAACTCTGTCAGCATCTTTCTGATTTGTCTGATAACTGTGCTAACTGTGTTTCGTGCATCATTTAAGTCAATAAAGTTCTTATGCAATAACGATATAACATTAAGCAATATGTGATGCACATGTGTCACACCCAGACCACGTAAAACAACAAATCGTGGCGGAAACGTCGGGAGTGTTGTAACAGAATCATTGTTTCACAACACATGGAAATTAGAATATTATTTTATTACATAAAAAGTTACATTGTCTTGGAATTTGATCAACAAACAGTACAATTGCCGTTCATGTTTTTATAATTACTAAGTCCCAAGTCCATCCTATGTAAAGCAATCAACAGTCATCATGAAATAAAACCTGAAACATATGTGAAAGTAAATACGTCAGCATAAAAATGCCTGTGAGTAACATAGGTTTTGTGAATTAGATTCATGGCTTTGGATCATATAAGAAAAGATTATATGTTTATAAAAGTAGCCATGAATCCTTGATAAAAGTTTGGTTTCTAGAACACTTTGCATTGATATAAAAGTTGTAGTATACATAAAACTATACCTTGGTTTTAAGAAAGTCGGATAAGTAAGATATTAAAATATATTTTAGTTTCAAAACAGTTAAACAGATAGTATATCAAATATACTTTAGTTGTTAAAATAATAGTTTTCGGTAGTATATCATAAGTATACTTTGGTCTTGTAAATAACATATCAACTATGTTTTGGTAAATAACAAAATATATGTTGGATTTGTACATAGTATATCAAATTATACTTTGGTAAACAATAGCATATCAACTATGCTTTAGCAAAACGGTATCACGTTGGTAGTATATCGAAATATACCATATATCGCGATTTAGTAATACATTCAAACCTTAGTGCATCAAACTACACTTTAGAGACTATAGAAATACCACAAAGGCAAATTCTATTTGGCTAAAATTTTGGTTTCTGACATTCCATACAACAGGAATGGGGTGTCTAGTCCTATAGCGCTATATCGTACTACCAATCGGCTTGATCATTGTTAATGAATGTATAAATAAACATATGAACAAACAAATAGTCGTAACAAACTTTGGAAATCAATGTTTAAACCATGTATAATAGTTCAATTCGTCAAAAGATAGTACTTATGCATGTGAAATCATCTGGTCGAAATCATGAAAATAATGAATAGGCACATATGAATCACCCCAAAACATTTGAAAACGTAAAAGATGGGACTATGTACTCATCTTTGGGTGCGTTTTTATATGTTAACGCAATCCCTCAAATTGTTTATTCATCCTAAATTAAATAAGAATGATTTAATAATCAAAACTCACAAAAATACCGAAGTTTCTCCGATACTTAGAATTTTCACATAACTTTGCGATCTTCTCGAAAAGTTATTATTCTTGACTATATTGGTGTATTTATGTATATATGAGTTCATATACATATTTTAAGAACTTTGCGACTTGAACGATTTTATTGGTGACCTTTATCCTGATATAAGCAATGTATCTATGATTTGCGCGTCGTAATATATATACTCGAACGTGACATACAAATAATAGCGTAATATGTACACATAATCTTGTCAACACTAACACATCATTATACACATATTGTAAAACACATAGCACATTGTAACACATAAATTTACCAATGAATAACCCATTATAGTGTATGTTGAAAAACACGTATTTTAGCGATTCGGTAACGTTTTTTGGCGCCGGAAGTCACGTATGACTAACCAAACACCAAGTAAACTTAATATAAGTTAAAATACTTATTTTTATATCAAAAATATCAGTTTACTTACTTATCTAAAACAGTTTTATAAAAATCCTCCGAAAAGCCGATTTTTAACCGTTTTACCGCATAGTTTTGCATCAAAAGTTACCCGAACCATCCCAAATCGAAACGACTTGATATTTTAACATAACCAATGTTATTTACTGAATAAAATATTGGTTATACTCATGATAGTGCAGGTCTCACATAAAGCACATAAATCATGCAAATTTCACATATTTTACCACTTTTTAAGCTATATGTACAACATGCAAAGCTATCAAACCTATGTCAAAGTTTCATGCCATTATAATATACCAAATAATGTTATTTTTAGTGTTTATAATTGATGCGTTGTCGAGTGTTATATATATTAGGTGTATATTTTAAGCCCCTTTAACACTTTTTAGTCAAGTTTTAAATTTATAAAACACGATATTTACTAACACTAGACACACATATGGGCAAGTGCACCCATCGTGAGCGTAGTATAGTGTTGGTAAGATACCGAGGTCGTCCAAGGACACAAGAGCTTTTAGTACCGGTTTATCCTCAACGTCTAATCAAATCAAAAAGTTTAGAAAAATGTTTTAACTAAGAAAAATAAAAACTAACTAAAATGCTGAAAATAAAAATAAAAGTAAAAACAAATAGACAAGATGAATCACTTGGTTCCGACTCGTATCTAGTGTAACCTTTGATTATTTCCGCACTTTTGCACTTATTAAGAGATTATCTTAGTTATTATAGTAGGCCCCTCTTTTGAAGGTGACGTTACCCTCACCCCAGTAGTTTGAGTCAGCAAGGATACAATCCTAAAAGGGTGGATTATTGGAAGATAATTAATTAAGTTATTAATGCAAATTATGGTAGGCCCCTCTTTTGGAGGTGACGTTACCCTCGACTAAGTAGTCTGAGTCAGCAGTGATACAGTCCTAAATAGCCGGGTTATAGTATTAATAGTAGTTAACTTATGAGGGGATCAAAGAGTTTGGACCCCCGCCATCCAATACCGTTAAGTATTGAAGGAGGTCCTACTAAATTTGACCCAGGTCCATTGCAGGACCTCTAAACGCTGAACAATGGCAAGACCTTTACCAAACCGTTCCCTTAACCCCCGACCAGGTAGCCAACATACCTCCATATAGACCGTGGAGATATGAATGGTGAAAATCTTTTATTTTATATAGACAGTAAAATAATGCCAAGACACCACGGACAAACGATAAGGAAAGATCACCTTCAACATAAGCAACTAGTTATTAAAGTCATTAATACAAAACCAAGTAAAAAGTGCGAAAAGATTAGAAATAAAAAGTATTACACTAGACACTTTGTCTTCACCAAGTGATGTAAGAGACTTAGGCAAACATGGCCTTGATTGTCAAGAACTCTTACGATCAATCTTGGATCCCGAGATGACTCACACACTCTACGATGGACAATGGATGATGGTGGTGGATGATGGTGTTATGGTGGTGGTGGGTGGTGGGTGGTGGGTGAAGTGTGAGAGAGGTGGTGTGCCAAGGGATGGTTTGAGCTTGAGCCAAGCAATCCTATTTATAGGCTGAACAGAAGCTCGGGCACGGCCCCGTGTCCAGTGGGCATGGTCCCGTGTCCACGTCCTTCTCTTTCTTCTTTTAATGCAACTTTGTCTTATTAGTTGACCACGCCCCCCGTGTCCGCTGAGCACGGCCCCGTGTACAGAAGAATCTTTGTACTATGAAGATTTGCCTAGATTGTGCGAATCTTATAGTTGACCATGGCCCCGTGTCCGCTGAGCACGGCCCCGTGGTGGGCAATAGAAGCTTCTACCACTTTGTCTTTTCTGCTGACACTTGGGCACGCCCCCGTGCTGGCTGAGCACGGGGCGTGTTCAGTCTTCTGTTATCTTGTTTTGCTTGGGAAGATGTTGTTGTGGGGTCGGGCATGTCACGTCTTGTTCCTTTTCTTGTATTTATGTTAGATTTTGATGTCTTTTTGCTTCTTTTGTTAATTTGAGCTCATTTAATCCTGAAAATACAAAAGGAAGACAAAAGCACACTTTTTCCAACATTAGTACTAAAAAAATGTTAGTTTTATGCCACAATTGATGAAATTTATATGTTGCATTTTGCACACATCAAATACCCCCACACTTGAATCTTTGCTTGTCCTCAAGCAAAACTCTTTATAATGTGGCTATTACACACCCAAATGGAATGGGTAGAGAAGAAGGTTTTTGGGCTTGTCATAGAGTGTCGGGATTTCCAAGATTCTTTATTTAGTTTTATTTTTATTTATTTACAATCCTATTCGTCATGATTTATTGAAAACTTTTCATAAGATAAATTACTTATTAGGGCATAGCATGCCTCTTTAAAATTCTATTTATATACAAGTTCACATACCTCACGGGGATCACTCAACACTCGGCCGAAAATGTATTTTTGTGGATCACTCGAGAGCGGCATGGAACTTACTCCTACCATAGGCTTGCCAAGCAATCAATCCTCCTCCTTTTTAACTTATATACCTTTGTAAATATCAAGAGGACTTTTGGGTGAAGGGTTAGGCTTGGGTTAAAGGTAGGTGGTTGGGTTGGTGGTTAGTGGTTAGTAGAAAAAGGGCGAAAAGCGTAACAAGCGTCGGTTTTCGTAAGACTCTTTATTTTTCCACTTTTATTTCTATGAAGCTATTTTCCAAACAAAGTCATTTTTGAAAAACTTGTTTGTTTATTTGCTTTTGCTTCATAATCAACAAATTTTTTTTTTTAAAAGTCATACGAAAGACCGACCTAGTTACTAAAACAAAGGGTTAAAAATGAAAAAGGTTTTGGTGGGTAAAAGGGTGTTTGGTTTGGGTTATGAAATGAAAAGGTTTAGGCTCAAAAGGGCTAACTAGGGGGATTTTGGGTAGGTGGTAAAAAAAATAATGGTGTAGAAATAAAAGGGGTTAGTCCTAATGCCTCCATCATTTACTTACTCGGGTTTAAGTTGATAAGGACCGGGAATGTATTGTTGTGGCAAGTTCTAGAGTCGTAAGATCCAAGCGGCTATTCACACAAGAAACGAAAGATGAGCATTTAGTCTAATGATATGTAATTGTATGCTCAATAAAGGCTCAAAACTCACTTTTGTGGGAATGGGTTTTCATGTGATCAAGTATATATAATCAAATTTTAACTAAGCTTGTCATGCCTTTTCATAATTTTCTTATGTTGGTTCTTTTTATCACGACGCTATCGGTTGTAAATTCGTAAAAACATAACCTTTTTAGAACTTGAAATTCCCGAGTTAAACCTAGACAAGAAAAAATGAGAAATTTTTGAAAAAATTTGGGGTGATTAGCGGTTCCAATAGAGTTTTGTGTAAGGCTTGTATTTAGGACTTGCAAGATTCAAGGTTTTAGCATCCCCCCACACTTAAATTACACATTGTCCTCAATGTATCCCAAAAATAAGTTTTTAGGTTGATTGAATGTGTAAAAAGGTGTGAAAAAGCAAAAAAATTTGTGTTACTGGGCGCTGAACACGGCCCCGTGTTGTCCGGGCACGGCCCCGTGTTCAAGTGCCAGTAACAAAATTGAATCAAGAGAAACAGAAGCCTGGACACGGGGGCGTGTTGGGTGAACACGGCCCGTGTCCAGTTACCTGAATTGGGTCTTTTTCTGCAGACTGTGCAGCACGGGGCCGTGTTGGGTGGACACGGCCCGTGCCGAACTTACTGTAAACGAAGAAAATTGTCGGACGGTCCTGTTTTCCTGCATGGGGTGCTGGTTCAAGTTTCCCTTGTATCCTTTGTCATCTCAAGTGTGTTTTATTCCTGAAAATTAAAACTAACTAGAAAACATGAAAATTAATCTAAACTAAACTAAGGATAGTTCCGCGGAATGCCTCCGTGGTGCGCCACGTTTATAAGGGTCCTTGGCTAGACCCAAAGCCTGGTCATATGTTACCCAAGTGGGATGTATTGCATCCCATGTTACACCGTCAAAGAGCGTCATCCAAGCTTGAGTCTATGACCTTCATGTAGTTGACCGGGTCTTCGTCCTCTACTCTCTTTCCACATTCAAACTTTACTTCCTTGTCCCCAAACTTCAATGTTAACGTTCCGTCATTCATATCCACCACTGCTTGGGCGGTGGCTAGAAATGGCCTCCTGAGGATGAGAGGGACATCGGTGTCTTCTTCCATGTCTAGGATGACAAAGTCGGTTGGGAAGACGAAGTTGTCAACCTTGACCAATAGGTTTTCAGCGACACCTTGTGGAAATTTGACGGATCTGTCGGCGAGTTGTATGCTCATCTTTGTAGGGCTTGTTGCTCCTAGGCCGAGTCGTTTGAACATCGATGTGGGCATGAGGTTAATGCTAGCCCCAAGATCGGCTAATGCATTACGAACGGGGGATTCCCCAATCGAGCAAGGAATTGTGAAGCTTCCGGGATCGATTTTCTTTTGTGGAAGTTTGTTGAGTACTAAGGCGGAACATTCTTCGCCTAAGTTAACTAATTGCAATGATTCAATTTTCCTTTTGTGAGTGAGGAAATCCCTCATGAATTTTCCATACCTAGGCATTTGGGTTAGGACCTCAATAAAAGGAATATTAACATGCAATTGTTTTAGTAAATTTTCGAACTTTGCGAACTGCTCATCGGTCTTTTGACGATTTAACCTACCGGGGTACGGAATTGGAGGAGCCTTGGTGGGCTCTTGAATTGGTGAAGAAGTCGTTTCTAGTTGAGGTGTGGGTGAAGTCATGCTTTGGCTGAGTTGACTTCCTTCAACCGATGGTAATGGGGCATCCTCGGGACCCACGGTTCGGTTTTTCAGTGTGATGAGGTGTACTTGCGCCTTTGGGTTGGTTTCGGTATTACTTGGTAACGCGCCTTGTGGTCTCTCAGAGAAATTTTGAGCTAGTTGATTTAATTGTTTTTCAACGTTTTGAATGCTAGCTTGTTGATTTCTAAAATTTGATTCCAATTGTTGAAATCGATCCGAGTTTTTCTTTTCAGTGTCGGAGATGAGGCGAGATATAGTATCTTCAAGCCTTTCTCTTCCACCTTGTTGTTGAGAAAAATTTTGTGGTTGTTGAAAGTTAGTTCGTTGGTTTTGTTGGTTACTACTATTGCCGGGATCTCTCCAACCAAGGTTTGGGTGATTACGCCATCCTTGGTTGTAGGTACCCGTTGGTGGACCCGACGGCCTAGGTCCATTGTCAATGTAGTTTACCGTTTCCGTTTGATCATCTGCTTCTTTCATACAACTCCAATTTTCATGTGGTCCACCACACCCTTCACAAGCCATAATCGAGGCCGTTTATGCCATTTCTAATTTTTTTATCTTTGAAGAAAGGGCCTCGATTTGGGCTTGTAAAGAAGTGCTTTCATCAACCTTATGGGCGCCCGGGGCAATAGACTTATTGCCTCGGGGAATGTGCCACTGAAAATTGGTTTGAGCAATTTCCTCAATTTGATTGTATATTTCATTTGGGCGACGATTACCTAAAAGTCCCCCGGAGCTAGAATCAAGTGTTCGTCTTGTGTGTGGCAACAACCCATTGTAGAAAGTGGATACTTGTTGCCACACTGCTAGACCGTGATGAGGACACTTTCTTAGTAACTCCTTGAACCTTTCCCAAGTTTCATATAAGGATTCCCCATCCTCTTGTGAGTATGTATTAATTTCAGTCATTAATTTAGCCGTTTTAGCAGGAGGGAAATACTTATATAGAAACTTTTGGGCTAGTTCATCCCAGGTGTTTACCGAGCCAACTAGGAGGGTGTTGAGCCAAGCCTTACCTCGGTCTTTTAGCGAAAATGGAAACATTCGAAGGCGGATGGCGCCATTTGATGCTCCATTGATCCGGAAGGTATCACATATTTCTAAGAAATTAGTAATATGTAGATGGGGATCCTCGTCCGCAAGTCCATGGAAGGTTGCGGAGTTTTGGAGCATTTGTATCAAGTGCGGTCGAAGTTCGAAGTTATTGGCTTCGACATTCGGCGCATTGATAGCGGCGCCTAGATTACCCACGGTGGGCCGAAGGTAATCCATGAGGGTACGTTGGTCCGCCATCGGAAGTGGGTCCCCCAAAACTTTCTCTTGATTTTTAGCTTTAAGTCTTTTTCTGAGAAAGCGTTCGGGTTCTTCTAGAGGTTCTTTTATGTCTCTACTAGAACTGGAGCTCATGCACTACGTAGGAAGTTCAAATGTGGCGCCTGGATTCCAAGTCCTGCAATAAAAACAGAAAAGAACTTTGGTCAGAATGTTCCCCACGGCCCCGTGCTCAGTGAACACGGCCCGTGGTCGGAGGTACAGTTATTGTTTTCCGGATCCCTGTTACTGGGAGTTGGACACGGCCCCGTGTTGCACCGACACGGCCCCGTGCTCAACTCTCTGTAACTCAGAAAATAAAAACTGCCAGTGATGGTGCTGGGCACTGCCCGTGTCCGACCAGGCACGGCCCGTGCTGAGCCCTGCAGAAACTGAAAAATTAAGAAAAAATCCTAAAAAAAATGAAAAATAAGAAAAAAGATTAGGCCGTTGATTCCTAACTTTCTTAAAATCCTTGTGTCCCCGGCAACGGCGCCAAAAACTTGATGCGTTGTCGAGTGTTATATATATTAGGTGTATATTTTAAGCCCCTTTAACACTTTTTAGTCAAGTTTTAAATTTATAAAACACGATATTTACTAACACTAGACACACATATGGGCAAGTGCACCCATCGTGAGCGTAGTATAGTGTTGGTAAGATACCGAGGTCGTCCAAGGACACAAGAGCTTTTAGTACCGGTTTATCCTCAACGTCTAATCAAATCAAAAAGTTTAGAAAAATGTTTTAACTAAGAAAAATAAAAACTAACTAAAATGCTGAAAATAAAAATAAAAGTAAAAACAGATAGACAAGATGAATCACTTGGTTCCGACTCGTATCTAGTGTAACCTTTGATTATTTCCGCACTTTTGCACTTATTAAGAGATTATCTTAGTTATTGTAGTAGGCCCCTCTTTTGAAGGTGACGTTACCCTCACCCCAGTAGTTTGAGTCAGCAAGGATACAATCCTAAAAGAGTGGATTATTGGAAGATAATTAATTAAGTTATTAATGCAAATTATGGCAGGCCCCTCTTTTGGAGGTGACGTTACCCTCGACTAAGTAGTCTGAGTCAGCAGGGATACAGTCCTAAATAGTCGGGTTATAGTATTAATAGTAGCTAACTTATGAGGGGATCAAAGAGTTTGGACCCCCGCCATCCAATACCGTTAAGTATTGAAGGAGGTCCTACTAAATTTGACCCAGGTCCATTGCAGGACCTCTAAACGCTGAACAATGGCAAGACCTTTACCAAACCGTTCCCTTAACCCCCGACCAGGTAGCCAACATACCTCCATATAGACCGTGGAGATATGAATGGTGAAAATCTTTTATTTTATATAGACAGTAAAATAATGCCAAGACACCACGGACAAACGATAAGGAAAGATCACCTTCAACATAAGCAACTAGTTATTAAAGTCATTAATACAAAACCAAGTAAAAAGTGCGAAAAGATTAGAAATAAAAAGTATTACACTAGACACTTTGTCTTCACCAAGTGATGTAAGAGACTTAGGCAAACATGGCCTTGATTGTCAAGAACTCTTACGATCAATCTTGGATCCCGAGACGACTCACACACTCTACGATGGACAATGGATGATGGTGGTGGATGATGGTGTTATGGTGGTGGTGGGTGGTGGGTGAAGTGTGAGAGAGGTGGTGTGCCAAGGGATGGTTTGAGCTTGAGCCAAGCACTCCTATTTATAGGCTGAACAGAAGCTCGGGCACGGCCCCGTGTCCAGTGGGCACGGCCCCGTGTCCACATCCTTCTCTTTCTTCATTTAATGCAGCTTTGTCTTATTAGTTGACCACGCCCCCGTGTCCGCTGAGCATGACCCCGTGTGCAGAAGAATCTTTGTACTATGAAGATTTGCCTAGATTGTGCGAATCTTATAGTTGACCACGGCCCCGTGTCCGCTGAGCACGGCCCCGTGGTGGGCAATAGAAGCTTCTACCACTTTGTCTTTTCTGCTGACACTTGGGCACGCCCCCGTGCTGGCTGAGCACGGGGCGTGTTCAGTCTTCTGTTATCTTGTTTTGCTTGGGAAGATGTTGTTGTGGGGTCGGGCATGTCACGTCTTGTTCCTTTTCTTGTATTTATATGTTAGATTTTGATTTCTTTTGGCTTCTTTCGTTAATTTGAGCTCATTTAATCCTGAAAATACAAAAGGAAGACAAAAGCACACTTTTTCCAACATTAGTACTAAAAAAAGGTTAGTTTTATGCCACAATTGATGAAATTTATATGTTGCATTTTGCACACATCAATAATCTGTTCTAAAACGTTTTTGTCATATAACCATTTTTTATCACTTCTTGAGCTTTAAATCAACATGTATTCTCAAGTACAAGTGCCTAAAGCACACTATCATGTCATCAACATTTCATATTAATCTAATTGCATCAAATATGCAACTTATTCATGTTTATTTGCTGATGTATTTGAAAATTTATCATATCATGCATAGATCATTAAACACTTGCATTTTAACTATTATTCAAGAACAAGCAACAACTTAAACAAGTACTTATCAAGAAATCAAACTTCAAAACTCATACACCCATATACATCACCATTTTTCATTTAGTATCAAGACCCATTTCTTTTAGTTTTCAAGTTTGTGAAAATTCCAAGATTCAAGAGAAACTTTAAATCATCAAGAACAACCAAGAATCAAGAGTATGATTTAAACATAAATGTTATACCTTCAAGATTCAAGTAAGTTGTTGGATGAGATTTTGATGATAGGAAGCTTGAAATCACTTGAAAGCACCTTGGAAACACCTTTGGATCTTCACACCAACTTGAATTTAGCTTGAAATGGGGTTGAATCTTGAAGAAACAAGTTGAAGAAATGAAAATGGTGATGGAGATGGGGTGGATGGTTGGGAGGAGAGAGGAGAGAAGGAGAGATTGAGTGGAGATGGTGTTGTGATCTTGGAGGATTATGTAAGATATATTAGGATATGGAAAAGATATTAGAGAATACATGAATCTACAAGTGTCAAACTAGAAGAGAAGTGGCAAAGGGGAGGCATATGAGGCCGCCACCTCCACCCTCCACCCTCATACTCATGCATTCTTTTATATAAATGTGTTATATGTAGGCTAAAACGGGTGTTTAACTGGATACCGGGTATTTTATCTAGTGTTTAAATCCCGGTTTATGGCGTTCTAAATTATTTTTATTATTCTATAAAAATAAACTCGCCAAAATATTACTGAAATAAATTTCAGTTGCTGAGACTGGCTGCGTTGTCTGCGTTTTGCAGTAGAAGCACTGTGTCGCGCTGTAACACGCGGTAAGCGCTTAAACTTTGAAAAATAACGTTTTTAAGCGTTTTAATTTATTTTTCAACACGAACCTGATTAAAAATAAAATTTTAATCATAACAGAATATTTTTGGGATTTAAATATTATCCGGGCGGTCACCAACGTTCGTTTCGCAGTTTTGTCGTAATTAGTTCTAAAGTTCGAACAAACATGTTTTTGCCATACCGAATTCTTCAAAACTTATTTCTAAGTTATGTAAAGGTTATTTAGGGTATGTTTGGCTTATTTCACAATTCCGGAGTATACGTCACGTTAAACTAATTACGTTCACGTAACGGTTTACGATTTCACCTCCAGAACAGGTTTGCGAGTTCGGAATTGAACAATGATTGAAAACGTACTAATGTCACAAATAATTAAACAAATATTGAAATTAACACACCATATTTTATTAAATACAAAGTTGTTCGGAGAAGTACAAGGGTTAAAATACACAGATGTCACAACATGTATGTATATGGCAAAAATCAAAAAGCAATTCAAGCCATTTAATTGTAATTCAGCATAGCCATTAAGCATTAATCATTGTCTAATAATTGTACGGAAGCATGCAAATTTGATAGTTGTCACATTTAACCCTCGTAAATCCAATTTCAAGGCTTTATAAGGATGTTAAAGCATAG
This sequence comes from Helianthus tuberosus, assembly GCA_030545235.1. Taxonomy (NCBI): domain Eukaryota; kingdom Viridiplantae; phylum Streptophyta; class Magnoliopsida; order Asterales; family Asteraceae; genus Helianthus; species Helianthus tuberosus. Next base: position 110,338,149 of record CM060413.1, on the reverse strand, counting down.
GGGACCAGAAATACGCTTGGAAATATTGTGGATGTCGGTTCGTTTGGTCGTACGATCGCGTTTTTCGGTTAATTACGACGAAACTCAAACGGACGCGAAAACGATCCAAATTATGCAACGAATGGTATTTTTTCATTCCCATCACTAAAATATAATATTTTAATGATTATAAAAATTTTTGGATGTCCGGATATGGTCAGAATGCAAGATATGCACTAATTTGCATACTTTCGCAGTTTTGACGCTTTTAGTCCCTATGATCAAATAAGCATATTTTCACTTACCGAACCCCTCAAAACTTATTTCTAAGCTATGTAAAGGGTATTTAGGTATATTTAGCTTAAGACCTTGTTCTAGAGTGTACGTCACTACGCGAATTGGCAGACTTTTGCAGTTTGTCGCAAATAGTCCTTATGGTCGAATAAACTTGTTTTTGCCATACCAAATCTTTCAAAATTTATTTCTAAGTTATGTAAAGGTTATTTAAGGTATGTTAAGCTTATATCACTGTTCCGGAGTGTATGTCGTGTTAAACTGATTACGTTTACGTAACAGTTTGCGTATAACTTTCCAGAAAGTGTTTAAAAGTTTGAAATCAAACAAGAATCAAAACGTGCAAATGTCAAACATAAATGAACAAATATTGGGATCAAAACTCATTTTTATTGATAATTGAATTGTTTAGAGTTGTACAATGATTACACAAGCACAGATGTCACAAATGTGGTGGTGAAATCCAAGAAAGCAGAGAATCACATCTAGGATCTAGAGTGTGCCTTCAATATACTGGACCAGTATAATATGAAGCTGAATCCTGCTAAGTGCCATTTTGGAGTGTGGGCAGGAAAGTTTATAGGATATATGGTAACCAAGAGAGGGATATAAGCAAGCCCGGAACAAATCAGAGTTAGCCTGGACATCAAGTCACCATCTAACATGAAAGATGTGCAAAGGTTAACTGGAAGAGTAGCAGCGTTGAAAAGGTTCATTTCAAGATCCTCAGAAAAGTGCAAGGAATTTTATGATATCCTGAAAAAGAACAAAATGTTTGAATGGGGAGAAAGACATGAAGTTGCTCAATAGAATTGAAGCAATGTCTTTCAAGTGCACCTCTGCTGATGAAGCCCGAAGATGGTGAACCTCTGTCCCTATATCTTGCAGTATCAGGGAATGCAGTAAGTGCTATTTTGGTAAAGGATCATGAAGGTCAGCAATATCTTGTTGTTAGTAAAAGTTTGTTAGATGCTGAAACTAGATACTCACACTTAGAAAAAATGATATTAGCTCTAGTCATGGCATCAACTAAGCTCAGGCATTACTTTGAAACAAATAGGATTCATATAAAATCTAATTATCCTATTAGAAATGTGCTTAGAAAACCTGAAATGTCTGGTAGGATGGCTAAATGGTCTGTAAAACTAAGTGCATATGATTTAGTATATGAACCTAGAAATGCTATAAAGTCTCAGGCTTTAGCAGACTTGTGGCTGATTTTAGTAGTGATATACAAGAAGAAGCTGACCTAGAAGTACAACAACTAGGTGAAAGTTCAGAATTTTGGATATTACACATTGATGGTGCATCCAACATAACGGGCGTAGGATTAGGGATCCTACTAAAATCACCACAGGGGGACATATTACCCTAGGCTATTAGATGCAAATTTTCTGCTACAAATAATGAAGCTGGGTATGAAGCTTTAATAGCAGGATTAGAATCGGCTAAGAATATGAATATTAAATGTTTACAAGTGTATGTTGATCTCCTGTTGATTACTAACCATTTCAATGGATCTTATGCAGTAAAAGGCGAAAAGTTAGCTGAATATCTTGAAATTGTTAAAAAAATAGTAGGATATTTCGAAATATTTACACTTGAACAGGTACCAAAGGAAGAGAATGCTAAAGCAGATGCTCTAGCAAACTTAGGATCTACTATCAGGATACCAAAAGGAACTCTGATACCAATAGTGTACATCTTGTATCCTGCGATGAAACATTTCAAATCTCAGGATAAAGAAGTCGCAAGTATCCAGGATCCTGGTGATGGATATCCTGAGAAGGATCCTGAATTCTGGTGGGCTCCGATTGTGAAGTATCTTAAAGAAAGAGATATCCCAAAGGATGAAAATCCTAGGGCTTTCAGGATAAAGGTATCTCGTTTTACTATAATAAATAATATCTTGTATAAGAAATCTCTTGCAGGTCCATACTTAATATGCCTGGAGGATCCTGAGACCAAGGAGGTACTTCAGGATATACATGAAGGAGATTGTGGCAACCATACTGGGGGCAGAGCTTTGTTCTCGAATGTGTTAAGAACAGGATTGTAACACCCCGTGTTTCTGAAGTCAAAGTCAAAGTCAAGATTGAAGTCAAAGGAAGACAAGATTGCTGATCGCGATCTGTCTCTCCTTGCTCAATTCCTGTTTTGACTTCTTGGACTTGTAATTAGTCTATTTTATTTTCGCCTTAGTTGTATTATGTGGAGTATCTATTAATAATCGCATATTAATCGCTATTTATCATGTTTAATCGCTTAATCGCTATTGAAATCACACTCGCAACTCGAAATACGCATTTTGGTTATTGTTATACGTGTGTGTGTGCCTTATGTGTTACTTGTGCATGTTTATTTATGTTATGTGTGGAAATCAATTGAATCGCAATCGAAACTCAAACACAATCGAACTCAATCGCAATCGAACTATGATAATTAGTGGAGAAGAGATAGCGCGAGATATGAATAGTTGGGATTAAAAGTAATTTGAATAGGAAACTCTATCGCATTCGCATCGCTCGCAATCGTAATCGAAATATCAAAAATCGCCGCACCTAACACTCGAACCAAGTGCCATCCGGCCGGATTGCCATCCGACCGGGTTGCCATCTGAACGAGGTGACATCCGACCGGACAGTCATCCGGGCGAGATGCCATCCGACCGACCCGCCCCCTTTCCACTTTGGGTATCCTATAAATACCCCATGTCACTTTCATTCTTTCCACTTTTGGCAAGTGACGTCCGACCAGCTCGTGCTCCTCACCTTTTCTTCGATTTCTCTTAATTTCGGTAAGATCTCGTCCTAAATCTTGTACTTCCTTAATCTACATGCACTCCTACACCTTTCTATCTTTTGAATCTTAACTTTTTACCGTGAAATCACTAGATTTGAGGTGTTCTAGGATGACGTCATCATGGTGTTCTTATGAACTTCATGTTTTGGCCTCAACCCACCAAGAACAACTTAGATCTAACCGATTTCCACACAAGTAAACTAAGATCTTGCATAGATCTAAACACATTCATGGTGAAAAAGGATTGAAAGATGGATTCTAACTTTCTTTCAACTCTTTTACACTCAATGCACTCCAAACCGATAGGATCGGACCTTGATCTAGTCTTCTACTCATTCTCAGTGTTGTGCTAGCTCAAGATCCGGATTCTACTCACGAGACCACCGACTTTGGGTTAACCAAGAACAACCGTCTTGAACCGGTTAACTGGTCGAACTAGGGTGATTCCTATTTGATCGGGTCACTTGGGCCAAGATGGGGTTCTGTTGGTTAACATGTTGTCAAAACGTCTCGATAAAACGACAAACAATCAAAACAGCCAAGTGAAAGACGAACGGAACAACCGGGACGGAATGCTATCCGACCGGACTACTCTCCGAACGAATAGCCATCCGAGCGGCCGGCTGTCCGAACGACCTACATCTTGGGTTCCACACTTAACCAATTTTATCTGAAGTCTGAGTGTTGAACGAGTTACTATCCGATCGGACTACCATCCGACCGAATTACCCTTTGGATCATGAGATACGTGGACTTTAACACTTAAACAATTTTCAACATGTTCAACAACAGGGTTACCACCCGATCGGATGGACATCCGACCGAGTGACCACCCTGCTGTGGATTGGTTCTCACTAAGTAACCTCGCCACTCGAGTCGCCGTCCGACCGACCGACCTGAAAGGTAGAGATACTTCAATGTTTTCAAAATGCTACAATGAAAACTTCAAAAGTCAAACCATCATACACCAACACATCCTTCTCAAAGGAAGAAACAATCCACTCGAATAGTCATCCGACCGGACTACCGTCCGACCGGATAACCATCCGAACGGATTGTCATCCGCACGACTGGCCGTCCGATCGGATTACCATCCGACCGAACTGCTGTCCGACTCACTCGTACACTGCATCGTTTTACGCGTCACTTATCGTTATGCTATCATTCTGATCAGGCTAACCCTACTCTCTAGCGCTCCCTTCAATCCATCAATCGCTATGAGTATACTCGATCCCTTTTTGCTTTACACACTTTTGGGTGTTACATACGTTACTTATACTAAATCACATCGAACACACTACGCAATACTTTAAACGCTAACCGTTACCGCATGTTATACGTGACTTAATGAATGCTTATTTGTTATGTTTACACATGGAATGTTGTCTACCTGCCTTAGCAACGATAGTACTATTAGTTTGGACTCAGCACCCGTTCACTCGGGGGTTATTAAGGACAATTATTTGCATGGATTACAGTGGTAATCATGTATTACGAACTGCCTTGGGCAGTCAACCCACAGTCATTGGTATCGATAGGTTCATGTCGATAACTAACATGCCTCATTTCACTCTGTGTACGTGCTGGTTATGCGTAACGCTTTCGAACTCTATATGCTATTATCAAACTTGTATGCTCACCTTTACACTATTTGTATTGACTTTTATTTTAACGTATGTGACAGGTGCTTAGGATGCTTATCTGCTAGGAAATCGAGGCTAGAATAAGGTCTTAGAGGCCAACAAATAGTTGTCTGTACAAATGAAATCTAAGTTGTCGGAACAGAACTATTTGCCTAGATTTTGTCTGTAATAATTGTATTATCTTTTGAGACATGGTATGGGACATGTTATTTTAAATTGATTAGTAATGATAATATTTATGGAAACTTCTGGACAATCTGTTTCGCTCAGTGCCATGCCCCGATGTTTCCGCCATCGGTTGGGGTGTGACAAGGATATTACTGGCCAACCATGAGAAAGGATCCTATTGAGTATGCTCAAAAATGTGATGCATGTCAACGACACAGTAACATACTCCATCAGCCTGTAGAATCGTTATATCCTATCATATCCCCTTGGCCGTTTATGAAATGGGGAATGGATATTGTGGGAAAACTCCCTAAGGCTCCAGGAGGAAAGGTTTTCATGTTGGCAATGACAGACTACTTCTCCAAATGGGTTGAAGCAGTAGCCTATGTCCAAGTTAGGGATCAAAAAGTGGTATCCTTCATAAAGAGGAATATCCTGACAAGATTTGGGGTACCGGCTGAGATAATTTATGATAATGGCTCCCAATTCATCAGCAAAAGAACTAGTGATTTTTGTAAAAGTTGGGGAATCAAGATGATTACGTCGACAACAGTGCATCCTCAAGCAAATGGATAAATAGAATCCTCAAACAAGATAATCATCAACATCTTAAAGAAGAGGTTAGGTGCCAAAAAAGGAAAATGGGTAGAGGAACTACTGTTTGTCCTATGGGCTGATAGAACAACTATGAAGAATGCTACTGGGCAAACCCCATTCTCTTTGGCATTTGGGGCAGAAGTAGTGATCCCGACAGAAATGGTGATACCTACAGCTAAATCAAGCCTATAGAATCCTGAATCAAATCCTGAAGTCTTGTGTCAAGAGCTAGATACTGTTGATGAAATGAGGGATGCAGCAAAGCTAAGGATGGCAACATATCAGCAGAGGATAGCCAAGTCATAAAACAAGAATTTAAGGATAAGGATATTCCAAGTTGGAGATTGGGTTTTGAGAAAAGCGTTTCAGAATACAACCAACCCTGCTGATGGGAAATAAGCCTAGGAATGGGAAGGACCATATGAAATTGAACCAGAATACGGAAACGGAGCATACCAGCTCAAGACCATGGAGGGGGATATGTTGCCAAGATCCTGGAATGCCATACACCTTAAATCTTATTTCAAGTGAGTTTAGAATTTGAATTCTAACTCAGGATGGTATGAATTCTATATTATTTAAATATGTTTGATTTAATTTATTTATTATTCTTTGAGACCTCGTACTGACTTAAGCATCGGAGGGGTCTTAGCCAAGTTAACACCCACCTTAGTTTGAAGGTGTTTTGTAGGATACATCTCAGGACAATACTCCAGGATATGTACTCAAGATGAATTGAAAGACTAGAGGATTGGCCTCCTCTCTCACGTTTAAGGGATTTATATCCCTTCAATGGTTTAAAGGTATTCACCTTTCTCTCAAATTGGGTTTAAACACCCCGCCTGGAGCGCAAGTTATCCAGGTATAGTTCAAGATGGTGGGACCAGTTCATGTAATAGTGGTTGACAATTTCGTTATTATTGGCTATATCCTGGATCCTTAAGGTATATGAGGATTGATCACCCTCTCTCACGAAAGGGTATTTTCATACTCTCTAAGGTTTAAAGGTTTTCACCTTTCTAAGTATTAGAGTTTATACACTCCCGCCTGTAGCGCACAAAAATATGGGTTTATCCCCGAAAATTTAAGGGTTTATCCCTACTGAACTAAGGGTTTATCCCCAGTAAAACTAAAGTTTTTGGACAAGTTCCAAAGATATTTGTGTTTACACACATTTTTCTATTGATGAAAAGTTACGAAGTTTAATCACTAAGTGGAGAAATACTCAAGTATGTTATATACTGATACAACATCCTGCACAGACTGGGAACATCTATACTGGGGACATTGCAAGTGATTTGAAGTTTGAAAATGAAGCTTATTGCCTAAATATTTCTGGTATGGATTTTTACTCTTCCTAAGTTTGAAGGCCTTATCTGAATAAGTTAAGTTTTTTAAGAAGGGTAGTGTTTAGCTAACTTTTTGTCAAAGATTTTTGAATAAAAAATGATAAAACTGTTAAGTATCATGCCAGTATCCTGATTAGGATATTTAGAACATATCTTTCAAAATAAAATATAACAACGCAGATAAGGTCGAAAGGTTAGTGTATTATTAATGGTTCAGAAGGTTATATTCTTGGCTTCATCTCAAAAACGAGACCCATCCCCCAAGAATATAACTAGTTCAAAAAAGATATTCACATAAACAATTGAAGGCTTCGTCCTGAAAACACAGGATCCCTCCACCTTCAACTGTTAAATTGTTCTAAGCATGTAGGTAATAGAAATTGTTCAAGTGCAGGAAAAGTAAAGTGCGGGAAATGTAAATTGTTTAGGGGTTACAGACCATTCAAATTTAAAAAAGTGGGCTCTGGCCTAAGCAATAATATCCATCATTGCCCACTTCGATGCTCTCACATAGAAGCATCCTCGCCAACCTTCTTAGCTCCATCACCACCAGCATCCTGACCAACATCCACTCTAGCATCAGCTCCAGCCTCCACCTTCTCTCCAGCTTCAACCGCCACCTCAGCCACCTTTGAAGGCTCACTAGATCCAGACTTCACAGGATGCGGCACAGGATTCCCTCCAAGATCCTTTAGCTTCGCCACCTAGGAATCAACCGGCCAGGCTGGGCATTCTAAGCCTGTGTCTCTGGCCTCATACGCCATCTTGATCCTGGCCTGGAGAAGGGAGATGACAGCTGAGTTCTTGACTGTTGATCCCAATTAGAGATACCCAAATACTTAATATGGCAAGTGATTTCAACTAATAGGAAAATATAGTGCAGAACTAGAAATCAAATTTCAAGAAACAAGTTATAGAATTTTTCAAGTGTGTTAAATGACTTTGTAAAAACAAAGTTATTGGATATTACAAATCGAATACTCAAAGAATTCTAAGTGAAGGGTAATAGAGTTTGTAGTGTGTGTATTGAATGCTAAGCACAACTCATTTAACCTCCAGGTTTGACATCTCTATTTATAGAGAGTCCAGATCAGAATAAACATTTGTTTATTCACTACTTGATCTGCACAAAGGGACTTCTTGGCATATTCATTGAGTCGGTTATTGCCAACTTGTTCCTTTTTGCGTTTGTGTCAGGGCTTATCTCAAAGACAAGTGGGTCTACCAGAATTTCTGGTGACTTCTTACCAGAATTCTGATGAACTTAATCATCAGATTTTTGGTGATCAGACTTTACTAGATTCTGATGATAAATACCAGATTTATCATCAGACTTCATCAGAAAGGTCTTATCTAATAGTCTTCTTTGTTTTGATCTTTTCATGATGCTTAGTTGAAGATGTATCTTTCTTTTCTTCAATACTTATACTTAAAGTTTCCTAACAATTTCCCCCTAAGTATTGTAAGAAAAATAAACTACCACATATCAAGTGAATCCTACATAAGAAAAATTTCCTAAACAATGGAAACAGAATTTGCAAATCAAACAAAGTACTTCTATTTTGAAACAGATTACATAATAGTAAAATTAAAGACATGCTTTCAAAATAGTTTCACACGTTTACACACATCTCCTGAATTCAATTTCTTCTTGTAGGAGATGTATTTCTTGCAAATATCATACATATCCTTGTACCAGGTCCTTGCTTGTATCCATTCATCAATCATCTGTTCAATCTCCTGTCTTTCCTTTTCTTTGTTCATTCCTCTCTTTCCAAGCTGTTCCTGCCTTTTGTTCATGCACTCCTTAATAAATCTTAGTGTTTGGTTGGAGTACTTGCAGATGTCAACACTTCTAAACAGAGCTTTGTTCTTTTCAAAATCTCTGTATACTACCGTTATGGGTGGTTTTCTGCTCATATATCCTGACAAATATTTTGACTATGTTTCTTTTGTTGTGATCAGGATACCGGATCAGGATATTGGTAACATCCTGATGCAGTATCCTGGTAGTAACTAATTAGTTCACGTGCAGGTTAACGAGGCAAATTTATAACGTTCGAATGGACTAGGTCTCCCAAAGACTCGGACTAATCAGTTGAAAAGGGGACGTTGAAGCCGGAAGAAGTGGTCTTCAACGTTCAACAAGGGAATATTCGCAGCATCCCGGTTTTATAGGATAGTTTGTTATTTTTATCTTACTATAAAAGGGAATGATCGGATCAGATAAGGACACACACAATCTCTCGAGCTCTCTTCCTCCCAAGCTGCAAACACTCACAGCACACTTACACTTGTATCGAAATCACATTGTAACACTTAGTTGATCCGCATCATATCCTGCACTGTATCCGGATATTTGAAGCAATAAGAAGAACAAGGCAGCTGCGATTGTCAGCTCCCGAGGTTTTGTGCCGGTGATCTAGATTGATCAAGGGCTTTCGTCGTACATCCCGTGTCACCCTTTACATTTTTGCTCATTGTTTGATTGTAGATACAGCTCGATATCCTGAGCCGTATCCTGAAAATTGTTTTTCCAAACAACTAAATTAGCATATTTTTTATACACATTTTTAGCACACTACCTCACTTACCTAATTTGATCACTTAATTGCTTCGGTAATTTTTGACCAAAACAATTTGGCACCCACCGTGGGGCAAGTGGTGCTATTTCTACTAAAAGCTTTTGTAAAATCATTACTTGGTTTTCTATTTTCAAAACATTTTGCTACACTATTTCCAATGGCCTCGATATCAAACATGAGCTCTTCTACCGTGTCTGCTACAACCTCTTCAACAATTGGGTCGGTGCTTCCACCACCTCCTTCGAGAACGCAAGCCTCTTCACAAGGAACTGAAATTCATGTAGCTCGGGATGTTATCCCCGCTCACAATATTCAGGGATCCGCTCCTGTTCTGGCCTCTAATGAAGAAATTCTACCTTTGTTTGGTAGTGTACAGGAACAGATGAGGCAACAGCAGGAGACCAACCAAATGCTGATGAGAGAGATACAACTCTTGAAATCCAGCTCAAGCAGGCCCGCTGAGGATACTATCACTCCCTTGCAACCCAGAGCTTTGAACTTCAGTTCTGCAGTGTATACTGAGGATAATAGGGGGAATATTGTGCCTAGCCATTCTCAGAATCATACTCCTGAGATACCCTCTTTGGTTAGGGTGTCAACTGTGAGAAGTTCAAGATATGCTTCAGGATATGGCCAGAATCCTCAGACTGGTAACGTATCTAATAATAATACTCTTGCTACTAATGGTATTGGATCTTTGCAGGATGCAGGTATGACATCAGCATTTTCTAGGGAGCTTCAGAAATTGAAGGACATGATATCCAGTGTACCTGGGGTGGTCCAGCCAATTTCAGAAGTATCCCAAACAGCCACAGGATATCCCGGTTTGCATATCCTATTTGTGATGCTGAAATCCCAAAAAGATTTCAGACCCCCAACATGAAGCTCTATGACGGAACTACGGATCCTGAAGAGCATATTGTCCAGTATAGGGAAAGGATGGAAATCAATCCTATCCCTCCAGATCTCAAGGAAGCATGCATCTGCAAGGGTTTTGGTTCTACCTTAACAGGATCAGTCTTAAAATGGCTCTTAAACGTTCCTCCTCATTCGATTATATCATTTGCTCATTTAGTGAATTTATTTAATAGTCAATTTTCTTGCAGTCGGAGTTTTGAAAAACTAACCAGTGATCTCTACAGGATAACTCAAGAACCTCAGGAATCCTTGAGAGATTATGTGAACAAGTTTAGCCGGGAATCCTTAGATATCCCACATCTTGATGTTGCAACAGCTGTGCAGGATTTCAAGATGGGATTGCAAAAAGATTCTCAATTTTACCAGGACCTTGTAATGAATCCCTGCAGGAACCTGGATGTAGCTCGTAACAGGGCTTTAAGATATATTCGACTGGAGGATGACAAAAAGATGCAAGAGAGGATGAATTAATCCACAACCTATGAGTCAACCAACAGGAAATCAGAATCCTCGTATAAACCATATCGCTCTAAGCCATATGGCAGGAATGACAACAAGAAAGTGAATGCTGTTGAAGATGAGGATCCTGAGGAGTATCCTGAGTTGTCAGAATATTGTTTTTCTGTTAATATACCTGAACTGATGTATGCTATGCAGGGTTTAGGAGACAAAGCAAGGTGGCCCCGGAAGAATTAACAAAAAGCTGATTGGAATGATAAGTCCAAATGGTGTGCCTTCCATGAGGATTTTGGACATGTTACAGAAGATTGCATTGCCCTGAGGAAAGAAATAAGCTATTTGCTGAGTAAAGGATACCTAAAGGATCTCCTGGGAAGAAAGAAGAATAAGGGTCAGGATACTGAGAAGGATCCTGAATGAGCAGCATCACCTCCTGCGGATGCCAAGATAATTAACTTTATTTCAGGAGGATCCGATATCTGTGGGACCTCTTATTCTACAGCAAAAAGACATGCAAAGGAGGCTAAGGCAGAGATGGGAGATAAGCCAACTAGGATGTCAACTCTCACGACTGATAAAGTGATCACGTTCAATAGTGATGATAGGGATATTGTCCAGGATCCTCACCATGATGCTTTGGTAATAGCTTTATATGTTGCTAATCATTTTGTGCGCAGGATACTGGTGGATAATGGCAGCTCCGTCAACATAATTCAGCTGGAAACACTGAAGAGAATGAATGTATCCCCGATGGATATTACTTTGAAATCCACTGTGCTTGTTGGGTACGTTGAAGGGGTCAACTCAATGCAACGATTTTGTGTCATGGACTCCTTATCCTGCTACAATATTATATTGGGTAGGCCATAGATCCATGATATGAAAGCTGTGCCATCGACCTGTCATCAATGCATCAAGATTCCTACCCCTTGGGGGGTAGTCAAGGTGGAAAGTGATCAATAGGAAGCAAAGGAGTGTTACTATTCTTATATGAAATCCTCGACAAAGCCTAATGCAACATAGCAATTAAAGATGTGAGCCCAGGATGTCGTGGAGGCTTCAGACTAGGATTTAAAGAAAATTATCCTGGATCAAGATAATCCAGATATCTCGGTGCTCGTAGGAACCAATATCCCTCAAGATATTGAAAATCAATTGACTAACTTTTTGAAATGCAAGGAATTCTACGATATCCTGAGGAAGAATAAGAAATTCGAATGGGGAGAGAAACATGAAGCAGCCTTGTAGGAATTAAAGCAATATCTCTCAACTGCACCTTTATTGATGAAGCCAGAGAATGGTGAACCATTGTCCCTGTATCTTGCAGTATCAGGGAATGCGGTAAGTGTTGTCCTCGTAAAGGATCACGAAGGTCAGCAATATCCTGTCTATTGTGTTATAAAAAGTTTATTAGATGCTGAAACTAGATATTCTCATTTATAAAAGTTGATATTGGCCCTAGTTATGGCATCAACAAAACTTAGACATTATTTTGAGACACATAGGATTCATGTTAAAACTAACTATCCTGTTAAAAATGTGCTTAGGAAACCCGAGATGTCAAGTTGGATGGCTAAGTGGTCAGTAAAATTAAGTGCCTATGATCTAGTATATGAACCTAGAAATGCCATAAAGTCTCAGGCTCTAGCTAACTTTGTGGCTGATTTCAGTAGTGATATTCAAAATGAAGTAGACCTAGAAGTACAACAGCTAGGAGAAAATTTAGAATCCTGGACATTATATACTGATGGTGCATCTAATGTAAGAGGTGTAGGCGTGACACCTGTGCCTCTGTGACCATCAAACAAATACCAAATCAACGAAATATCATGTTTCATACTTGGGATTTGTATAAATATGTGTATCATGTGCACATATCAATTCATGTTCGATTTCGAGCTTTAAATCGCCTTCTAGAAGGTTATACGGGAACTGATGCGTAAATATAACCAGTTTAATGAAAAAACACTCTGGAACAGTGAAATAGGCTTAACATACCTTAAATAACCTTTACATAACTTAGAAATAAGTTTTGGAGGGTTTGGTATGCCGAAATCAAGTTTATTCGATCACAGGGACTAATTTCGACAAACTGCAAAAGTATGCCGATTTATACTGTGACGAGCATTCCGGAACTTGATAATAAGTTAAACATTCCCTAAATATCCTTTACATAGCTTAGAAATAGGCTTTGAGGTGTTTGGTGCGCAAAAATAAACTTTCTTGATCAATAGGGACTAAAAGCGTCAAAAAGTTCATAAGTTGCATTTTCGCGCATATCTTACGTTCTGAATATATCCGGACATCCAAAAATTTATTTAATCATTAAAATATTTTATTTTAGTTATTGGCATGATAAAATTCCATTCGTCGCGCAATTTGGATCGTTTTTGCGTCCGTTACGACTTCCGTCATAATTAACCGAATAACGCAACCGTACGACCAAACGAACCGACATCCGATATATTTTTGTGTATATTTTAAGTTCCCTATACTTTAACTTCATTTTAGAGCCTTGAAATGGGGTTAACGGGCTTAAAAGTGTCAAAAATGCATCGAAAACCAAGTTTCTGGGCTGCAGGGACCATTTCTGACAATCTGCCAAACTAGGGCTCAGGAGGGGCGCGTAAGACTTCTCTAAGTCTTACGTAGGGCACGAGAGACCCCCAGTTCAGCAGAAAATTGATTCCAGCTATTTCCATGGTTTGCAAATGGTTTTAATGAACCTATGGGCTTGTTTTGAGGCTCCCGTGATTTTATAAATCAGTGGGTACACTTGTAAGGCCAAGATCAAAGCTCGTTTATCGAGGAACGATCCTAACGGTGGCCCGAAATCTATAAATACCCACTTCCATTTCATTTGCAACTCACACTCTGATCTGATTTCTCTAAGTTGAAGCTTAAAAACCTTCATACCTGAGAATTTTTAGATCAAAACTTCCTTGCTTGGACCCGTTGTAAGCTTCTTTCGTTCTTTTATGCGTTTTTAAGCGTGAAAGTCAAACAGTGTTTGACTTTCTTCTTTGACCAGTCAATGGTCAACACGAAGTTCGTTTGAACTTCGTAACGTGAGCATAATCACGATGGTTATAGTCTCTTGTGACTATACCTACTGATTACCACGTTATTTAGGCGTAGTGACGAGTCATAGTTTCGGTCAAAATGCGCGTTTATGCATTTTTTGTAACCAAACTATTCATGGGTATCAAAACCGTTTTTTTTATATCAAACTTGTTTTCAAACCTTGTTAAACATGTTTAACTCGTCACTTTTAGATTAGTGCTTATATAGGGTCGTAAGATAAGCAGTCTAAACAACCGCTTAGACTTTCGAACCCGGCCCATTTGGTCGATCGTTAGGATCCGACCAAGCATGTTTAGTGACCATACTTTTATAGGGAATAACCTTCCGAGGTTATACCTTATGGTCACTACGTTTAGTTAGTTGTATGATAGGTAATTTATATGCCTTAGGAAAATGACCAAAATGCCCTTTTTACGCATAAATTCATTTTAAGCATATGTAACATAAATTTTGGCATCTAAACTGATTAGGCAACATTATTAGACATGTTAAGGCATATAATACTTATCATAGGACTAGTTAGGCGGTCCGAACGCGTTTTACGCAAACGACACGTTAAAGTGGCGTAAGCTACCTTAACGAGTCGTAATGGGTCGTAAGCACTTAGGATAGGTTCCGTTTTAGTTTGTAGGCTTTGTTAAACCATATCATATGAGTTCCAACACTCATTTGGTTTACGAAACCTCATCCTATCCGATCTTCCGATTTAGGTCCGGTTATTAACATAGTTACCTATATTAGGTGCCCTTTGATTTCCGTGATCCCTCTAGCTTTGCTTGGTTGTTATTCAAGACTTCTAAGCATCCTCAAGTGAGTACATAGATCCCTCTTTTACTGCTTTCAAATGTTTTGGGGTGGAACACATGTTCCTACTTGTTACTCTCATGTTTTACGTGCTTTTATAATATATACTTGCTATGTTCATTAGTACACGTATATTACATGATTTCTTCCATGTTTTTGCTATGTATGTTTTATTAGCATGCTAGCACATTGATTACATTTTGTTGCATATGCTCATCCAGCAAATGGACACATTGTTTTACATTTTGAACCGTTTGGACCATTTTGAGTTGTTTGATCTATGTGAATTATTTGTACTGTTGGAACCGTTTGCAACTGATTGATTTATGTGAACCGTTTGGATCTGTTTGAACCATTGGGTTAGGGAAGTGATTAGGTAATGGGGCGAGTGTAATGTGATAAAAGGATGGTGGATACGCCGCTGGTACTTCCTATATATAAGTGCTTTTAACACATTATATATCGTTGCGTTATCTAGATCACTTGGGCAAGGTTATCAAAACAAAGTTATATTACAAGGTTTTTCTAACAATATAAAACATTCGAGTTTTATTACAAAAACGATTTACAATTTGGGTTTACTTAAACAAATGTTTTGAGTAAGATTCATGGTATCGAGGTTTTATAAAACAAATCTGTTTTGACGTGGTTATTTCAATTTACATTACAAGCATTTTACAAAACTTGGTTTTCTAATTATCAATTAACAAAGGTTTTCAAGTTATTTTCAAAATATAAACGAGCCATGAATCTGACACTCACATAAAACATATGTACTCGCCGGCATTTTTATGCTGACGTATTTTTGCATGTGTTTCAGGTACCATAGTTGGTGATGTTTTATGAGGATATTGATGCATGCTTACATAGGAATGGACAAGGCCTTAGTGACTTAATAACAATGAAAGTTAATTTGTTCATGTTCTGTTTCAAATTTCAATACAATGTAATAAACTTAATTCAATAAAACATAACTTTTATCCATGTGTTGTAAAACAATGATTCTGTTACGACACTCCCCGACGTTTCCGCCGCGGTTTGTTGTTTTAACGCTGTCGGGGTGTGTCAGAAAAGTTGGTATCAGAGCTCATGGTTATAGGGAATTAGGTTATTGGTAATGCTTTGACCTAGACTATAACCTTCCTAGGACCCTAACGCGAGTTTACTTGCGTTTAGTCATAAAACAATACAGTCGCCTATCTTTAGGTGACAACCACAACAAGAACACAAATTTCGAATCTGCTTTGAAAACCAATCATCTGTTCTAGGATGATTTATTATAAGGTTTTGAACCCTCAAAGTTTTCAAAAATTCCGTCAAAGTTTAGGTCTTATTAATGTGAACACGTGCAATCTGGAAGGGTGGGTACCTGTATCCTGAGTTTTCTGTCTAAGGCTAGAGTGTTCGTACAAATCCACATAATCGAACCAGTCACTCTTACCTGGGAACTCTTAGGGTGAGTGTCCACTTATAGGCTAAAGCATGTCTTCGCGATACATTATGAGGACCTATTTACTTTGATTCAGCTTTTGTGTATCGTTTGTTTGCTTCGTGGTTCGAACAAATGACCATCACCCATACCTTTTGGTTGAGAATTGTAACATCCTTACCCAATGCCATTTCACTTGTTTTCTCTCTTGTTTCACCTTTTAGAATGGCTCCATGACGCGACAATCAGGTACCTAATGAAGAACTGGCAGCTATCATTACGCAGCAAATGGCTGCTGCAATCCCAAACATCATTGCTCAATGTAACCAAGCCCTCAATAACAACAATAATGTCTCAAGGAGCGACTACACTTCTGCAATGGTTTGAGAGTTTAGAGAGCACCTTCAGACATGTTTAGTGTCCAAACGAGAGAAAGGTAGAGTTCGTATCTAGTGTTTTTGAAAAATTAGATTTAACATGGTGGAATGGTGTGATGAGGGATAGGGGTGCCGATGTGGCACTGGCTCAGACCTGGGAAGAGCTTCGAGCTCTAATGATGAGGGAATTATGTCCTCGTCATGAGATTAGGGCATTGGAAAGGGAATTCGACGATCTTAAGCAAGATAGCGGTGAGCATCATGCTTACACAGACCGCTATGAGGAGTTAAGTCTGTTATGCCCGAACATGGTTACGCCTTTGGATAAGGCAATTGAAAAGTACATTGATGGCCTCCCTGACTCAGTACAAGACATTGTGACTGGTAGCAACCCCACTACAGTTAGACAGGCCATTGAGATATCTGCTACCTTGACTGAATCTCAGATCAGGAAAGGTAAACTTTTCCGAAAGGGTGATAAGAAACCGATCGAAGAATCGAAACCAAAGGATGAGCAGACTGAATCCTCCAAGAAGTCAAAGAAGCAAAAGGCTTCTAAGAACTTTGCCGTGGTTGCTCACAATGATCAAGACATCCCCAACCAACCAGCTCAACCCCCTGCTAGGAAGCCATACAACGGAACTGCACCCTTGTGCAACCAATGTAGCCTTCATCAACATGCTAGTGTAAAGTGTCGCAAATGCCAAATTTGTGGACTTATAGGTCATACCGCAAGGGTTTGCCAAGTTGCAGCTGCACCAAATCAAGCTGGCAACAATCCTGCTCAAGCTCGTTTTCCATCGGGGTCTTGCTACAACTTTGGTGAGATGGGCCATTTTCGAAGGAATTGCCCAAAGCTTGCTAATGCAAATCCAGCGCAGGGATGAGCATCTGACCGACGGGAAGACAACACTGTTTAGAAATAATCAAGCTTTATGTATTATTTTCTTTTGTTGTCAAGGTCTATGAAACAGTTGTTGTTGTTGTTTATAAATAAATCTTTTATTTACATTGCAATGTGCTTGCGTGGTTGCATGTATAAACAACATATCCCCTACGATACCGACAATCAAGGAACCGTATTCCTTGTAAAACAGACTACTCCCAAAATTCTTCCATTTTATGATCTCTTGCGTTTTCCATGAAAATCCTAAGTACCCGTTCCTTCCAAGGAAATGGAGTACAAGGCGCAAGTTACAACTCTGGACAAATACCCAATCCTTAATAGGGTACCTAAGGGCATTTTCGTAAGTCCTTAATTGTTGTACCTTAATTCGAATGTTATGATTCTTTGTAATCAAAAATCAAATTTTTGGAAGATCATCCTATCTTTTCAGATAGATTCTTGAGGACGTTGAAGTCCATCGACTGGGTTCCTGGTATACCTTGAATACCCATGTTCAATTCGATAACAAGTTAATAACAATTAATAACAAACTGATAACAAATTAATAACCAAGAAAACAATTATGTGCTTATGTGTTTATGTGTTGACCCAATCAAAGTTATCTCAAGCTTGTTCAAATTCTATCCCTTTCACATTATAAAACAAACTGTGCGAACTGTGCAAGAAATTACGTAATTATGGATGCATACATAGTTATGGAATTTAGTGCACGGAAACCACAGCAAGTTTTGTCATGTGTCTGGAGTTATTCTATTCATTTCCATTTCTGATGAAGCAACCGTTGAAAATGACTCCGTCCGTTCATTTCCGTTTCTGAAGAATGTTCGTTGAGGGAAATGAATATCCTGTTATTCTATTCATTTCCATTTCTGATGAAGCAACCGTTGAAAATGACTCCGTCCGTTCATTTTCGTTTCTGAAGAATCTCCGTTGAGGGAAATGAATATCCTTTTATTCTATTCATTTCCATTTCTGATGAAGCAATCGTTGAAAATGACTCTGTCCGTTCATTTTCGTTTCTGAAGAATGTCCATTGAGGGAAATGAATATCATTTTGATTATTCTATTCATTTCCATTTCTGATGAAGCAACCGTTGAAAATGACTCCGTCCGTTCATTTTCGTTTCTGAAGAATGTCCGTTGAGGGAAATGAATATCCTTTTTATTATTCCTTCATTTCCATTTCTGAAGAACCCGTTGAGGAAAATGACTCCGTCCGTTCATTTTCGCTTCTGAAGAATATCCGTTGGCGGAAATGACAGGATTATGCCTTGCATATATTTGATGGTTATTTAACACAACGTCACAGACAAACTCCTACGAATAAATTTCGGGACGAAATTTCCTAAAGTAGGGGAGATTGTGACACATGTGCCTCTGCGACCATCAAACAAATACCAAATCAATGAAATATCATGTTTCATACTTGGGATTTGTATAAATATGTGTATCATGTGCACATATCAATTCATGTTCGATTTCGAGCTTTAAATCGCCTTCTGGAAGGTTATACGCGAACTGATGCGTAAATATAACCAGTTTAATGCAAAAAACACTCTGGAACAGTGACATAGTCTTAACATACCTTAAATAACCTTTACATAACTTAGAAATAAGTTTTGGAGGGTTTGGTATGTCGAAATCAAGTTTATTCGATCGCAGGGACTAATTTTGACAAACTGCGAAAGTATGCCGATTTATACTGTGACGAGCATTCTAGAACTTGATCATAAGTTAAACATGCCCTAAATATCCTTTACATAGCTTAGAAATAGGCTTTGAGGTGTTTGGTGCGCAAAAATAAACTTTCTTGATCAATAGGGACTAAAAGCGTCAAAAAGTGCATAAGTTTGCATTTTCGCGCATATCTTACGTTCTGAATATATCCGGACATCCAAAAATTTATGTAATCATTAAAATATTTTATTTTAGTGATTGGCATGATAAAATTTCATTCGTCGCGCAATTTGGATTGTTTTTGCGTCCGTTACGACTTCCGTCGTAATTAACCGAATAACGCAACCGTACGACCAAACGAACCAACATCCGAGATATTTTTGAGCATATTTTAAGTTCCCTATACTTTAATGTGACAACTGTACTCTGTAATCGATGTACGATGTAAAACAATGTGCTTTGGTGTTATTATATGTGTTTTGATGTCTTTATGTGTGTGTTTATGTTTGGTGATTTTACAATTCGATTCGATTCCGATTTCAAGCTTTAAATCGCTTTCTGGAAGGTTATACGCGCACTGATGCGTAAATATAACCAGTTTAATGCAACAAACACTCCGGAATAGTGACATAGGCTTAACATACCTTAAATAACCTTTACATAACTTAGAAATAAGTTTTGAATGGTTTGGTGTGTTGAAAACAAGTCTATTCGATCACAAGGACTAATTGTGTCAAACTGTGAAACTATGAGGATTTACACAGTAACGAACATTCCGGAACTTGATCATAAGTTAAACATACCCTAAATATCCTTTACATAGCTTAGAAACAGGCTTCGAGGGGTACGGTATGCTAAAATAAACTTTATGCTCATTCAGGGACTAAAAGTGTCAAAAAGTGCACAAGTTTGCACTTTCGCGCATATCTTACGTTCTGAATACATCCGGACATCCAAAAATTTATGTAAGCACTAAAATATTTTATTTTAGTGTTTGGCATAAGAAAAATCCATTCTTCGCGTCATTTAGATCGTTTTTCGCGCTTATGCGCATTCCGTCGTAATTAGCCGAACAACGCAACCGTACGGCTAAATGAACCGACATCCGAGATATTTTTGAGAACATTTTAAGTTCCCTTTACTTTAATTTCATTTTAGAGCTTTGAAATGGGGTTAACGGGCCTTAAACGCGTCGGAAAAGGCCTTATTACACTACAGGGACCAAATCTGCCATTTTTGAAACTTTCTGTGCAGAAACATTGAATCTGGCCTATACCACCTTTGCACATGGTTTTGGGCAATACTAGGGGCTGGTTTGATGTGCACATGGTATTACAATACCATGGGTGCAAATGTATGGCCAAGATTGAAGCACGTTTTCCAAGAAACGATCCTAACGGTTCGGGAAATCCTATAAATACCCCATGCCTTCAATTACAAAACCCACTAGAATTTTGATTTGAGATACTCTAAGTTGAAACCATTGTTTCATACCTGAGTTACTTGAATCGAGATTAGCATTCGGGGACCCTTCGTAAGTATTCCTTCGTTCTTTTATTGCTTTTCGAGTCTGAAAGTCAAACTTTGTTTGACTTTCTGCGTTGACCAGTTTATGGTCAATGCGAAGTTCGTTTGAACTTCGCAACGTGATTGTAATCACGATGGTTATAGTCCCTTGGGACTATGCCTACTGATTACCACGTTGTCTAGGGTCGTAGGGTAAGCGATCTAATAAATCGCTTATACCTTCGAACCCGACCCATTTGGTCGATCATTAGGATCCGACCAAATACATTAGGTGACCATAGTATATAGGGAATAACCTTCCGAGGTTATACCTTATGGTCGCTTCGTTAAGTAGTTGTATGATAGGTAGTATATATGCCTTAGGTAAATTACCAGAATACCCTTTTCATGAATAATTGGTAATTAAGCTTATGTAACCTAAACCTTTGTACATAAATGATTATACAACATGATAAAACATGTATAGGCATATAACACTTGTCATAGGGCTAGTTAGACGTCTCGAACGCGCTTTGCGCGCACAACGCGTTAAAGTGGCATAAGCTACCTTAATGGGTCACGATGGGTCGAAAGCACTCAGGTTAGGTTCCGATTTAGGATGTAGGCTTTGTTAAACCATATCACATGAGTTCCAACACTCATTTGGTTTACAAGACCTCATTCTGTCCGATCTTCCGATTTAGGGTTCTGTTGTTTGACTAGCGGTTCGATTACTAGGTATTGTTTGATTTCACTGGTTTGCTCGAGTTGGTTGAAGTTCGATTGATTGACGATACCTTTCACTACTGTGAGTACATAGTTCCCCTATTTTACTGCTTTCAATTGTTTTGGGGTGATTCATATGTACTAAATGTTTTCAAGGTTTTAACGATGGTATCAAAACGATTTTCGATGTTATAACGATGGTTTCAAAAACGATTAAGACGATTTATACAAAACTAATAACGATTTCGATAATGTGAACGAACTTGTTGGTTGGGTTACATAATAAATGACATTCATTAGCAATGATCAAGCCGACCAGTATTAGGTTATGGTACCATAGGATCTGACAAATCCCGTTATCATACTACACCCATGGTTATGTGTGGGAGTTGTGGGTAGCGACTGAATCTGAAATTTGTTAATTTACCCTATAGTGGTTTATTAATGCGAGAAACGAGGGACGAGTCACAAAGGTTTGAATGTTATTAGCGAGGCGACCATATATAAGTTATTCACAATTAAAACGAGGACGATTTGGACGATGTAAACGATTTGTAAACGATTTGGACGATGTAAACTATTTGTAAACGATTTGGACGATACGATGTTAAACGATTTGGGTAAACGATAGCGAAACGATGTCACACAACGATGTTTTCGAAGTAACATACGAGTTTTATTAACGAGTTAATACGAGATGTTTTACAATTTGCTTTACTAAAACAAAGGTTTTTGGGTTAGGAACCATGGCTACGAGGTTTCATAAACTATAACCTGCTCGATTTGAGTTGGTTAATAAAGTTGCAATATTATACTCTTTTCAAAACAAGGTTTTTTAATAATGTATTGCAACATTTAAACTAGCCATGAATCCAATACCCCTATAAAACCTATGTACTCGCCAGCATTTCTTTGCTGACTGTATTTTTACTTATGTTTCAGGAGTTGATGCTTGATGATGATTTGCTAGGATGCATGCGTCACGTAGGATCTGGACGAGGCCTTAGTGACATAAAACAATATTAGTCGATATGTAACTTGTTTGTTCTATTTTAAGACAATGATAATGTTTAATATTCAATAAAACGAAACACTTTTGTATCCATGGTTGTGAAACGATAATTCTGTTGCAACACGCCACGATGTTTCCGCCGCGATTTGTTGTTTTACGCGGTCGGGGTGTGACAGAAGAGTTGGTATCAGAGCCAATGGTTATAGGGAATTAGGTTATTAGTAATTCTTTGACCTAGACTATAACTTCTAGGACCCAACACAAGTTATCTTGTGTTTAGATTTTAAAACAAAACTATCACCTACCCTTAGGTGATAACCACAATGAGAACTCCATTTCGAATCTGCCTCAAAAATTAATCATCCATTCTAGGATGATTGATTACTAGGTTTTGAACCCTCTTTTATAAGGTTTTGAACCCTCTAAGTTTTCAAAAATCTCGTCTAAGTTTGGGTCTAAATAATGTGAACACGTGCAAACTGGAAGGGTGAATGCCTGTATTCTGGGTTTTCTGTTTAGGCAAGCACTTCGTATATATCTCATCAGACGCGAGACCAGTTGTGCTTACTTGGGAATTCTTGGGATGAGTGTTCACTTATAGGCGAGCATGTCTTCGCTATACATTATTTTGACCTATTTACTTTGATTAGTCAATGCGTGTCGTTTGTTTGTTCGAGGTAACAAACAAATGATCGCCTTCATTGTGTTTTGTCAATACCTCTTTTGTTTTTCCTAAATTTCAACCTCACTCGATTCTCTTGTTTCCTTGTTAGACAATGCCTCCTCGACGCGATGCTCAAACTTTTACTGCTGAGGAGATCGCAGCCCTTGTCTCTCAGCAAATGGCTGTTGTACTCCCTGGCGTTGTTACCCAAATCCACGAGTTATACAACAACGGCAATAACAACAACAACAATAACGCACACTGTAATTTCAAGAATTTTAATTCTGCGAAGCCGCTTAAGTTTTCTGGGTCACAAGGAGCAACTGCGCTCCTACGGTGGTTTGAGAGTATCGAGAGCACATTCATACATGTGCAGTGTCAGAATGCGCGTAGGGTTGAATTTGCTTCAAGCGTGTTTGAGAAGCGAGCGCTTACCTGGTGGAATGGTATTAAGCACGATAGGGGTGCCGAAGTGGCGTTGGCACAAACATGGGAAGAGCTTCGGGCTCTCATGATGAAGGAGTTTTGTCCCCGTCACGAAATTCGAGTTTTGGAACGAGAGTTTGACGACTTAAAGCAAGATGGGGCTGAACACCGTGCTTACACGGATCGTTTTGAAGAACTCAGTCTATTGTGTCCCACCATGGTTACCCCTCCGGATAAAGCAATCGAGAGATATATCGATGGGCTACCCGATTCTATTCTGGAGATTGTGATCGGTGTTAATCCTCCTACCCTTCGCCAAGCAATAGAGTTGTCTGCTACCTTAACTGAGACTCAAGTCAGGAAGGGTAAACTCACCCGCAAGGGTGATAAAAAGAAGGCAACTGATTCTGAGAAAAAACAAGAAAAAGGGTAAGGGCAAGGAAGGAGAGACGTCGAAGAAATCGAAGAAGCGAAAGGTTGCCGAAAATTTTGCTGTTACAGCCCAGACTGCTCAGAACCCGCAGAACCCACCGGCTCAGCCACCTGCAAAGAAAGCATATGCTGGTAACGCACCTCACTGTGCTCGTTGCAATGGTCATCACGTTGCACAACAAGCTTGCAGGCAATGCAAGACGTGTGGTAGACTTGGGCATATGGCCAATGTTTGTCGTTTGGGACAAAATCAGGTTGCTCAGGGTCAGGGGAATGCTGCGAGATTCCCACCGGGTTCATGTTTTAATTGTGGGGAGTATGGTCACTTCCGCAACAACTGTCCGAGGCTGGCGAATGCAAACGCGAATGCTAACGCAAACCCGAATGCAAACGTCAATGTGAACCCCGCTCGTGGTCGAGCGTACAATTTGAATGCAAACGAAGCGAGGGTCAACAACAAAGTGGTTAACGGTACGTTTCTTGTTAACAATCAACCTGCGTCTATTCTTTTTGATTCTGGTGCCGATAGAAGTTTTGTTTCATTGTCATTTGAGCCTTTGCTTGCGATACCTAGAACTAAACTGAGGAAACCCTTATCTGTTGAAATTGCCACTGGTAAACCTCTTATTCTCGATTCTGTTATTCATGGTTGTCAGTTGAACCTTGATAACCATCTTTTTCCTATTGACCTCACACCGATGCAACTTGGAAGCTTCGATATTATCATTGGAATGGATTGGCTAACCAAACACCATGCTGAGGTGGTTTGTTTCAACAAGATTGTTCGTATTCCTTTGTCTTCTGGCGATGTTCTGGAGATTCGTGGTGAGAAACCATCTGGTGGTTTGAAGCTGATGACGTGTACGAAAGCCCAAAAGTATTTGAAGAAAGGATATGTTGCTTTTCTGGCACATGTCACCGAGGAGAAAGACAAGAGCAAGAGCAAGAGTATTTAGGATATTCCGATTGTTCGGGATTATCCAGAGGTGTTCCCTGATGAACTGCCTGGTTTGCCTCCAGTTCGTCAAGTCGAGTTTCATATTGACCTTGTACCCAATGCCAACCCGATTGCAAAAGCACCTTATCGACTTGCACCTTCTGAGATGCAAGAATTATCGAAGCAGCTTCAAGAGCTATCTGATAAAGGATTCATTCGACCAAGCTTCTCACCTTGGGGAGCTCCTGTCCTCTTCGTGAAAAAGAAAGATGGATCTTTTCGAATATGTATCGATTATCATGAACTTAATAAGCTCACCATCAAGAATCGATATCCCCTACCTCGAATTGATGATCTCTTCGACCAGCTGCAGGGTGCTTCATGTTTTTCCAAGATCGATCTGCGTTCTGGGTATCATCAACTTCGTGTTCTCGAAGAAGATATTCCCAAAACTGCTTTCCGCACAAGATATGGGCATTACGAGTTCACAGTCATGCCTTTCGGTTTGACTAATGCTCCTGCTATTTTTATGGACTTAATGAATAGGGTCTGCAAGCCTTATTTGGATCAGTTCGTCATTGTTTTTATTGATGACATCTTGATTTATTCAAAGTCTCGATCCGAGCACGAACAACACCTTTGCTTAACATTGGAACTCCTGAAGAAGGAACAACTTTTTGCTAAATTCTCCAAGTGTGAATTCTGGCTTAAAGAAGTTCAATTCTTGGGTCACATAGTCAATGAGCAGGGTATCCATGTGGATCCATCCAAGATTGCTGCTATTAAGGACTGGAATACACCGACGACGCCTACAGAGATTCGATCTTTTCTTGGTCTTGCGGGTTATTATCGGCGATTTATTTCAAATTTCTCGAAGATTGCGGTTCCACTCACTGCTTTGACTCAGAAGAAAAAGCCTTTTGAGTGGGGACCCAAGCAAGAAGAAGCGTTCCAAACGCTGAAGCAGAAGTTATGTAATGCTCTTGTTCTATCTCTGCCCGAGGGAAGCGATGATTTCGTTGTCTATTGCCATGCATCCAAACTAGGCCTTGGTTGCGTCCTCATGCAACGAGGTAAAGTTATTGCATATGCATCTAGACAGCTGAAAATTCACGAGAAGAACTACATGACTCATGATCTGGAGTTAGGAGCTGTGGTTTTTACGCTTAAAATCTGGAGACACTATCTCTATGGAACGAAGTGTGTGGTTTTCACAGACCACAAAAGTCTCCAGCATATTCTTAATCAGAAAGAGCTGAATATGAGGCAACGACGTTGGGTTGAACTCTTGAACGACTATGATTGCGAGATTCGCTACCATCCTGGTAAGGCGAATGTCGTAGCTGATGCGCTTAGTCGAAAAGAACAAGTCAAGCTTCATTCTATTCAAACGCTATCTGATCTTCAAACTCGTGTTCTTCAGGCTCAGCAATTTTGTGTTGCACAAAATTTGATAGGTACGGAATTACCACATCAGCTTGAGCTTAAACTCGAAGCGAAAGACGATGGTTTGCTCTATTTCATGGATCGTTTGTGGATTCCGAATCAGGACGATCTTCGCACCTTGGTAATGGACGAATCTCATAAGTCACGATATTCTATCCATCCTGGTGCTGATAAAATGTACAAGGATCTTCATACTTCGTGCTGGTGGCCTGGTATGAAGAAGGATGTTGCCTTGTATGTATCAAAATGCCTAACTTGTCTCAAAGTCAAGGCTGAACATCAACGACCTTCTGGCTTGCTTGTACAGCCAGAAATACCGGTTTGGAAGTGGGAGAACATTACGATGGATCTCATCACTAATTTACTGCATACATCTAAAGGTCACGATGCTATTTGGGTTGTTGTCGATCGATTAACGAAGTCAGCTCATTTTATTGCGATCCGCGAGGATCTATCTGCTGATAAACTTGCAAAGATTTATGTTGATGAGATTGTGTCACGACATGGTGTTCCTTTGGATATCATTTCTGATCGTGATGCTCGATTTTCATCTCATTTCTGGAAGGCCATGCAATCTGCTTTGGGAACCCAATTGAATCTAAGCACTGCTTATCATCCCCAAACAGATGGCCAATCTGAGAGAACGATTCAAACTTTGGAGGATATGCTTAGAGCATGTGTAATAGACTTTGGTGGTAGTTGGGATTCTAATCTGCCACTGATCGAGTTCTCTTACAACAATAGCTATCATACTAGTATTAAAATGGCACCATTCGAAGCTCTCTACGGTCGAAAATGTCGTTCACCTGTCTGTTGGAACGAGACCGGTGAAGCTCAGCTTACTGGACCTGAACTCGTTCTGGAAACAACAGATAAGATCAAGAAAATCCGCAATAATCTTGTGACAGCTAGATTACGTCAAAAGAGATATGCGAATTTACGACGCAAGCCCTTAGAATTTCAAGTCGGAGATCGTGTCCTACTCAAGGTTTCACCTTGGAAGGGAGTCGTGAGATTTGGAAGGAAAGGAAAACTTGCACCACGATACGTTGGACCATTTAATATTGTTGAAAGAATTGGAAAGGTTGCCTATCGACTAGAGCTACCTCCAGAGCTTGGAAATGTTCACCCGACTTTTCACGTGTCCAATTTGCGAAAGTGTTTAATTGACGCTGATCTTCACATTCCTCTCAACGAGATCCAAATAGATGAAACGATGCACTTTGTCGACAAACCTGTGGAGATAGTGGAACGTACTTATAAACAGTTGAAGAACAAACGGATTCATTTGGTCAAAGTTCGCTGGGAATCCAAACGTGGTCCTGAGTTTACTTGGGAACGTGAGGACCAGTTGAAGACGAAGTATCCGCATTTGTTTTCACAAGCTTCCTCTAGTTAAAAATTTCGGGACGAAATTTCCTGAAGTAGGGGAGACTGTGACAACTGTACTCTGTATTCGATGTACGATGTAAAACAATGTTGATTATTAATAAAACAATGTGCTTTGGTGTTATTATATGTGTTTTGATGTCTTTATGTGTGTGTTTATGTTTGGTGATTTTACAATTCGATTCGATTCCGATTTCAAGCTTTAAATCGCTTTCTGGAAGGTTATACGCGCACTGATGCGTAAATATAACCAGTTTAATGCAACAAACACTCTGGAATAGTGACATAGGCTTAACTTACCTTAAATAACCTTTACATAACTTAGAAATAAGTTTTGAATGGTTTGGTGTGTTGAAAACAAGTCTATTCGATCACAAGGACTAATTGTGTCAAACTGTGAAACTATGAGGATTTACACAGTAACGAACATTCCGGAACTTGATCATAAGTTAAACATAGCCTAAATATCCTTTACATAGCTTAGAAACAGGCTTCGAGGGGTACGGTATGCTAAAATAAACTTTATGCTCATTCAGGGACTAAAAGTGTCAAAAAGTACACAAGTTTGCACTTTCGCGCATATCTTACGTTCTGAATACATCCGGACATCCAAAAATTTATGTAAGCACTAAAATATTTTATTTTAGTGTTTGGCATAAGAAAAATCCATTCGTCGCGTCATTTGGATCGTTTTTCGCGCTTATGCGCATTTCGTCGTAATTAGCCGAACAACGCAACCGTACGGCTAAACGAACCGACATCCGAGATATTTTTGAGAACATTTTAAGTTCCCTTTACTTTAATTTCATTTTAGAGCTTTGAAATGGGGCTAACGGGCCTTAAACGCGTCGGAAAAGGCCTTATTACACTACAGGGACCAAATCTGCCATTTTTGAAACTTTCTGTGTAGAAACATTGAATCTGGCCTATACCACCTTTGCACATGGTTTTGGGCAATACTAGGGGCTGGTTTGATGTGCACATGGTATTACAATACCATGGGTGCAAATGTATGGCCAAGATTGAAGCACGTTTTCCAAGAAACGATCCTAACGGTTCGGGAAATCCTATAAATACCCCATGCCTTCAATTACAAAACCCACTAGAATTTTGATTTGAGAAACTCTAAGTTGAAACCATTGTTTCATACCTGAGTTACTTGAATCGAGATTAGCATTCGGGGACTCTTCGTAAGTATTCCTTCGTTCTTTTATTGCTTTTCGAGTCTGAAAGTCAAACTTTGTTTGACTTTCTGCGTTGACCAGTTTATGGTCAATGCGAAGTTCGTTTGAACTTCACAACGTGATTGTAATCACGATGGTTATAGTCCCTTGGGACTATGCCTACTGATTACCACGTTGTCTAGGGTCGTAGGGTAAGCGATCTAATAAATCGCTTATACCTTCGAACCCGACCCATTTGGTCGATCATTAGGATCCGACCAAATACATTAGGTGACCATAGTATATAGGGAATAACCTTCCGAGGTTATACCTTATGGTCGCTTCGTTAAGTAGTTGTATGATAGGTAGTATACATGCCTTAGGTAAATTACCAGAATACCCTTTTCATGAATAATTGGTAATTAAGCTTATGTAACCTAAACCTTTGTACATAACTGATTATACAACATGATAAAACATGTATAGGCATATAACACTTGTCATAGGGCTAGTTAGACGTCTCGAACGCGCTTTGCGCGCACGACGCGTTAAAGTGGCATAAGCTACCTTAATGGGTCACGATGGGTCGAAAGCACTCAGGTTAGGTTCCGATTTAGGATATAGGCTTTGTTAAACCATATCACATGAGTTCCAACACTCATTTGGTTTACAAGACCTCATTCTGTCCGATCTTCCGATTTAGGGTTCTTTTGTTTGACTAGCGGTTCGATTACTAGATATTGTTTGATTTCACTGGTTTGCTCGAGTTGGTTGAAGTTCGATTGATTGACGATACCTTTCACTACTGTGAGTACATAGTTCCCCTATTTTACTGCTTTCAATTGTTTTGGGGTGATTCATATGTACTAAATGTTTTCAAGGTTTTAACGATGGTATCAAAACGATTTTCGATGTTATAACGATGGTTTCAAAAACGATTAAGACGATTTATACAAAACTAATAACGATTTCGATAATGTGAACGAACTTGTTGGTTGGGTTACATAACAAATGACATTCATTAGCAATGATCAAGCCGACCAGTATTAGGTTATGGTACCATAGGATCTGACAAATCCCGTTATCATACTACACCCATGGTTATGTGTGGGAGTTGTGGGTAGCGACTGAATCTGAAATTTTTTAATTTACCCTATGGTGGTTTATTAATGCGAGAAACGAGGGACGAGTCACAAAGGTTTGAATGTTATTAGCGAGGCGACCATATATAAGTTATTCATAATTAAAACGAGGACGATTTGGACGATGTAAACGATTTGTAAACGATTTGGACGATGTAAACTATTTGTAAACGATTTGGATGATACGATGTTAAACGATAGCGAAACGATGTCACACAACGATGTTTTCGAAGTAGCATACGAGTTTTATTAACGAGTTAATACGAGATGTTTTACAATTTGCTTTACTAAAACAAAGGTTTTTGGGTTAGGAATCATGGCTACGAGGTTTCATAAACTATAACCTGCTCGATTTGAGTTGGTTAATAAAGTTGCAATATTATACTCTTTTCAAAACAAGGTATTTTAATAATGTATTGCAACATTTAAACTAGCCATGAATCCAATACCCCTATAAAACCTATGTACTCGCCAGCATTTCTTTGCTGACTGTATTTTTACATATGTTTCAGGAGTTGATGCTTGATGATGATTTGCTAGGATGCATGCGTCACGTAGGATCTGGACGAGGCCTTAGTGACATAAAACAATATTAGTCGATATGTAACTTGTTTGTTCTATTTTAAGACAATGATAATGTTTAATATTCAATAAAACGAAACACTTTTGTATCCATGGTTGTGAAACTATAATTCTGTTGCAACACGCCCCGATGTTTCCGCAGCTATTTGTTGTTTTACGCGGTCGGGGTGTGACATTTAACTTCATTTTAGAGCCTTGAAATGGGGTTAACGGGGCTTAAACGTGTCAAAAATGCATCGAAAACCAAGTTTCTGGGCTACAGGGACCATTTCTGACAATCTGCCAAACTAGGGCTCAGGAGGGGCGCGTAAGACTTCTCTAAGTCTTACACGGGGCGCGAGAGACCCCCAGTTCAGTTGAAAATTGATTCCAGCTATTTCCATGGTTTGCAAATGGTTTTAATGAACCTATGGGCTTGTTTTGAGGCTCCCATGGTTTTATAAATCAGTGGGTACACTTGTAAGGCCAAGATCAAAGCTCGTTTATCGAGGAACGATCCTAACGGTGGCCCGAAATCTATAAATACCCACTTCCATTTCATTTGCAACTGTAACACCCACCCCGTAACCTGGGTGATTGTGCACAATTGATACACTTACAGCGGAAACAAACTAAACTTTCATTAAAACTTATAATAGTCTGAGTACAACACTTTATTTATTTACAAACTTTTGGCAACTAAGAACTCCTTGATCTTCTAAAACTCCACAACTGTCAAGTGGTTCCTATAGCTTTCCTCATGACTCACCTGAGATAAGTATACTCAAAACGACGTCAGATATATACTGGTGAGCTCATACTATACAATTTTTATAAAGACAGACCACAGTTTACATTATATGCATACACAATATGGGCATGTGAGCACATTATAGTCAGGTTGGGCCTCATTGAACCTTATAGGTCACATTTGACTTGTCACAAACCACCGTACAAGAGACATACTGGTCCTCCAGCTGTGTCCCCCTACGGCCGTCACATAGGTATGAGTGTGTGTCCCTGGACCTTATAAGCACGAAGTGCCTGTGGGTACAACACCTTATTACCCTTCCCAGAGTGACACACCTCATTAAGCATAATAGGATCCCATATACCCCTACTGACACATGCATACTGCAACATTCTCATTATTACCAGTTATGGACGAGTATACTATCACAGTTTAAAAGACAAGTATGATGACTCACCTGATTAGCAATTGCTTAACTGCCGCTAGTACGACTGGGTTATGTCTCAAGGTCCTGACATAATTACATTTTCCTAGGTTGGGTAATGGTACACCTAACTAGTCATTATCATGGTTGGATATTGGTTAGTGCTGCCTTGTTTAAGCATGGGTGATCAGTCCATGCCTAA
The DNA here is from genome assembly GCA_030545235.1 of Helianthus tuberosus. Classification (NCBI taxonomy): domain Eukaryota; kingdom Viridiplantae; phylum Streptophyta; class Magnoliopsida; order Asterales; family Asteraceae; genus Helianthus; species Helianthus tuberosus. The sequence goes on along the minus strand of CM060413.1, from coordinate 110,306,296 downwards.
CTAAGGCTAAGCTACCCAATACCCGCCCCTGACAGTAACCCTAGTACCTAAAAATAATACTAACACTACTACTACTAATATATTATTACTAATAATAAAACTAATATTAACTACTAAAAATAATAAATAACTAAACATAAACTTAAACGAGAGTATACCTCAAAACTATCTACGGCACGTTGATGTAGAGTTTCCCTACTCCTGCTCCAAAAACGACTACTAACAACACCCAACGGGGTATCGTATACTCGGGATTCTCAATACTAGAGCGTTCCCGTTAAAATTTTGGTGTATCTAAAATCCTACAATTTAACTCCTATATATATGTGAAGCAAGCAAGCACCTCAATGGCTTGCTGGGCGATGTGGGACAATTGACGTGCTAGCTAGCTAGCTTAGTTATATTATTTCAGCTGCTTCACTCGTTTTTCTTGTATAACTTTTAAAATATGACGTTTTATAAAACGACGAATATGTCATTAGAATGAGCATATTTTTATCTACGTTTTAACCTAAGTTTCATTAAAAACGGGGTAAGGTCAAAAATAATATATTTAATTATTAATATTAAACGGTCTCCTATACTAGCTAAGGCTTGTCAAGATATTTCTCCTTTCACACCATCATCTTACTCGTTTAACAATATATGAAATATAAATTACATATTTCATACGTTTATAAACAGTATATTAAGGTTCGGGGTATTACATCCTTCCCGCCTTACAAAAATTTCGTCCTCGAAATTTGTCATCACTTAAAAAGATGAGGGTACTTATCTTTCATTATGTTTTCTAATTCCCATGTAAAGTTGGGTCCATGACGTGCGTTCCACTTGACTTTGACTAACGGGATTTCCTTCTTGCGTAACTTTTTAACCTTCTAACTTCGATTTTAGTGGTTCTTCAATGAAGTTGAGTTTGTCGTCAACCTGTACGTCTTCCAGGGGTATTTGTTGGGCTTCGTCCACTAGGCACTTCCTTAAATTTTATACATGAAAAGTATTATGTATTCCTGCCAGCTGTTCAGGAAGTTTTAGCCGATAAGCCACTGGTCCTACTTTGCTTGTTACTTCAAACGGCCCAATGTATCGGGGTTTCAACTTTCCCTTCTTTCCAAACCGAATCACTCCTTTCAGAGGTGATACCCTAAGCATTACTTTATCCCCTATTTTGAACTCTAGGGGTTTACGCCTCTGATCTGCATAACTCTTTTGTCGATCTTGAGCACTTTTCATCCTTTCTTTGATTTGCTGAATCGTTTCGGTGGTCTCCACAATGATTTCTAGTCCTGACAGTTGACTTTCCCCTACTTCCGTCCAACAGATAGGAGTTCGGCACCTTCTTCCGTATAAAGCTTCATAAGGTGCAGCTTTGATGCTGGCGTGATAGCTATTATTGTAGGCGAATTCGATGAGTGGTAGATGAGTGTCCCAACTTCCACCAAAATCAATTACACAAGCCCGAAGCATGTCTTCTAATGTCTGAATAGTCCGTTCACTCTGCCCATCCGTTTGAGGATGATATGCAGTGCTTAGATTAAGCTTGGTTCCCAACTCTTGTTGGAAACTTTGCCAGAATTTAGATGTGAAATGACTATCTCTGTCTGAATGATCGATACAGGCACCCCATGTCGCGAGACTATTTCTTTGATGTAAATTTGAGCTAGCTTGTTCATCTTATAGTCCTCACAAATTGGCACGAAGTGTGCAGACTTGGTCAGTCTGTCCACTATTACCTAAATAGTATCATAACTGTGACTTGACCTTGGGAGCTTCGTGATAAAATCCATGGTGATTTTCTCCCATTTCCATTCTGGAATCTCTGGTTGTTGCAAGTATCCAGAGGGTTTTTGATGTTCTGCCTTCACCTTAAGGCATGTAAGGCACTTTTCCACATAATGGGCAACAGATCGCTTCATTCCCGGCCACCAATAATCTCTCCTTAAATCCTTATACATCTTGTCACTGCCAGGGTGAATGGAATACTTAGACTTATGAGCTTCCTCTAAGATTGTATCCTGCAGTCCTCCAAAATTAGGAACCCATGTCCTATTGCTGAACCTAAAGATATTATCATTTCCCATTGTCAGTAGCTTCAGTCTCCTAATCATTCTTTCTTTTACAATATGATTCTCTTTTAAGGCTTCTTGTTGTATATTCTTAACTTGTTCTAAGAGACTAGTTTTAACCTCTATTCTGGTTGCACGAATTCTTATTGGTTGAGGTTTCTCTTTTCTACTTAGAGCATCTGCTATTATGTTTGCCTTACCTGGATGGTATTGGATCTCACAGTCGTAATCACTTAATAACTCCATCCATCGTCTCTGACGCATATTGAGCTCCTTCTGCTCAAATATATGTTTTAAACTTTTATGGTCACTATAGATAGTGCACTTTGTACCGTAAAGATAGTGCCTCCAAATTTTCAATGCGAATACTATGGCACCAAGTTCCAAATCATGGGTTGTGTAGTTCCGTTCATGAATCTTCAACTGTCTAGAGGCGTAGGCAATTACTTTGCCTCTTTGCATGAGTACACATCCCATACCATAGTGAGATGCATCACAGTAGACGGCAAAATCTTTTATTCCCTCAGGAAGTGACAGTATTGGGGCGCTACATAACTTATGCTTTAACGTGTTAAAGGCTTCTTCTTGTTTAGGTCCCCAATTAAACTTAGAGGCTTTCTGGGTTAGTGTGGTTAATGGTGTTGCAATCTTTGAGAAGTCTTGAATAAACCTTCTATAGTATCCTGCTAACCCCAGAAATCTTCTGATTTCAGTGGGATTCTTCGGTACTTCCCATTTCTTGATGGCCTCGATCTTTGCAGGGTCAACTTGTATTCCACATTCATTTATCACGTGGCCTAGGAATTGCACCTCACGTATCCAAAATTCACACTTAGAGAACTTTGCATAGAGTTTTTCTTTCTTGAGCAATTCAAGGACTGCTCTCAGGTGTTGTTCATGTTCTACCTCGTTCTTAGAGTAGATAAGGATATCGTCAATAAAAACGATAACAAACTTATCGAGGTAAGGTTTACAAACCCTGTTCATGAGGTCCATGAACACTGCAGGTGCATTGGTTAATCCAAATGGCATTACCAAAAATTCATAATGACCATACCTAGTCCTGAAGGCAGTCTTAGGTATGTCTTCTAGTGCAACTTTCACTTGGTGGTATCCAGACCTCAAGTCTATTTTAGAGAAATACCTTGCCCCTTGTAATTGATCAAACAAGTCATCGATCCTGGGCAAAGGGTATTTATTCTTTATAGTGGCTTTATTCAAGTCTCTATAATCGATGCACATGCGCATCGTCCCATCTTTCTTCTTGACAAATAAGATGGGTGCTCCCCATGGCGACGAACTAGGTTGGATAAACCCCTTGTCAAGCAACTCTTGTAGTTGCTTCTTGAGTTCTTGCATTTCTGTCGGGGCTAGTCTATACGGCGACTTAGCAATCGGTGATGTACCGGGAACTAGGTCAATGCGAAACTCAACCTGTCTATCCGATGGTAGTCCCGGGAGCTCATCGGGAAACACTTCGGGGTATTCTCGTACTACTGGCACGTCCTCGACCTTCTGCTTTTCTGTAGTGTTTACGAGATATGCTAGAAAGGCAACATACCCTTTCCTTAGGCATTTATGTGTTTGTGGTATCGTGATGAGGTTCTTAGTCTTGTCAGTGCGGTCTCCCGATACAGTTAGTTGTTTGCCGTTGGGTAATCGGAGTCGGACGATCCTTTTATCACACATAACTTCCGCATGATATGGTGTCAACCAGTCCATTCCTATGACTATGTCGAATTCTCCAAGTTCCATAGGCATTAGGTCTATAGGGATAACATGGTTGTTTAAGCTTATTTTACAATTCTTAACAATGTCAATTATCTCTCTTTGACTTCCATCAGCCATTTCTACTGTAAAGGCATGATCTAGGTTTTGGGACGCCTGGTTCAAGTAAGGTCTAAAGGTAGTCGACACTAGACTTCTATTTGCACCGGTATCAAATAACACACGCGCATATACATCATTTACGAGATACGTACCCGTGATAACGTCTGTATTGGTCTTGGCTTCTTCCGTGGTGAGTACAAATGCACGCCCTTTTGGCTGATTTGGTTGTGTCCTATCATTTCTTTTGAGTTTGGGACATTCAGATCTCATGTGGTTAGGGTCTCCACATTTGAAACACTTCTTCTTTTCCTTGCATTCTTGAAGAGCATGACCCGTCTTTTTACAATTTGGACAAGGAAAACGACATTCCCCCGTATGAAAGCGTTTGCAAATTTGACATTGAGGAAATGTTTTAGGCCTTTTAAAGTTGTTATTCCGGGTGTCCCCCTTTCTTTCTTCCCACTTCCTTTTTGGTGCGGGAGATTCAGCCTGTCACATAATCATCTCGGCAGCCATGACGGCGCCAGCCTCAACAGTTTCTGCAAAAGTCTTGGGGGATTTGGATTTGATAAACACCCTCATTTCAGAGGGTAGACCCCAAATAAACCTATTGATCAGTTGTTCCTCAATCAATGCTAAATAAGAAACCAGTCGAGATATGTCGTTGAAATGAGAAACATACTCTCAATAGGTTTTATTTCCCATTTTTAACTGAAAGAATTCCACTTCCAGTTGCTCAGTCTCACTAGGAGGGCAATACTTAGCAAGAAACTTATGAAGAAACTCCTCCCACTTCATCTCCTTAACCTTTTTGTTTCCCTCTGTTCGGACCACAATGTTCCACTAGTGAAGGGCTTCAGCTTCAAACATATGTACGGCGAACCGTACTTTGTTGCGGTCATCACACTCACATATGTCTAATACTGACTCCATTCTGTTGAGCCAGTCTTGAGCTTCTAGTGCTCCCTTTCTTCCGTCAAAGGACTGGGGTTTACAGGACATGAAGTGCTTATAAGTACACTCCTTTGATTTGGAATATTCACCTTTTCCTTCTAGTGGCATGGTTGCAATAGTGTTTTTCCTTTCGCCCATTCCTTCCCTTTGTACTGGCATGGAGGCTGCTGAGCTTTCTTCATGTCGTTCACCAGATTGGTTAACATTACCGGTTTGTGCATTCTTCATTACCTTAGCCACTTCCACAGCTATATTGTGGATATCCTCAGTATTTAGACGCATGCTTGTACTAGACCGGGACCTGACCTTGTGAGAGGGAGTTCGAGTCCTATAAGAGCCTTCCTCTCTCCTTCTGTTATTCTGATTATTTCTAGACCCTTGTTCATCTCTATGTTCAGACATTGTCCCGTTCCTATAGTAATATGAGTATAAAGAGTTACTAGTATATATGATACATTATTATAATATAACAACTATATACACCACATAGAGATATATATATATACGTATATATATAGCACATAAAAAGGCACAACATAGTTTTACTTCTTCTAGTGTCACTCAATTGACTATGCAAGTACTTTTCCTGAGAACATGTTATTTGGCCTAGTCTGAGTGTGCTATTAATCTTTAAAGAACTATTGGTTAAAGTTTAGGCATTCCTGCAATACCTAATTCGCTAAAACCTCGGGCTCTGATACCAACTGTAACACCCACCCCGTAACCCGGGTGATTGTGTACAATTGATACACTTACAGCGGAAACAAACTAAACTTTCATTAAAACTTATAATAGTCTGAGTACAACACTTTATTTATTTACAAACTTTTGGCAACTAAGAACTCCTTGATCTTCTAAAACTCCACAACTGTCAAGTGGTTCCTATAGCTTTCCTCATTACTCACCTGAGATAAGTATACTCAAAACAACGTCAGATATATACTGGTGAGCTCATACTATACAATTTTTATAAAGACAGGCCACATTTTACATTATATGCATACACAATATGGGCATGTGACCACATTATAGTCAGGTTGGGCCTCATTGAACCTTATAGGTCACATTTGACTTGTCACAAACCACCGTATAAGAGACATACTGGTCCTCCAGCTGTGTCCCCCTACGACCGTCACATAGGTATGAGTGTGTGTCGCTGGACCTTATAAGCATGAAGTGCCTTTGGGTACAACACCTTATTACCCTTCCCAGAGTGACACACCTCATTAAGCATAATAGGATCCCATATACCCCTACTGACACATGCATACTGCAACATTCTCATTATTACCAGTTATGGACGAGTATACTATCACAATTTAAAAGACAAGTATGATGACTCACCTGATTAGCAATTGCTTAACTGCCGCTAGTACGACTGGGTTATGTCTCAAGGTCCTGACATCATTACATAATGCTAGGTTAGGTAATGGTACACCTAACTAGTCATTATCATGGTTGGATATTGGTTAGTGCTGCCTTGTTTAAGCATGGGTGATCAGTCCATGCCTAACTAAGGCTAGGCTAGGCTACCCAATACCCGCCCCTGACAATAACCATAGTACCTAAAAATAATACTAACACTACTACTACTAATATATTATTACTAATAATAAAACTGATATTAACTACTAAAAATAATAAATAACTAAACATAAACTTAAACGAGAGTATACCTCAAAACTATCTACGGCACGTTGATGTAGAGTTTCCCTACTCTTGCTCCTACTCGTGCTCCAAAAACGACTACTAACAACACCCAACGGGGTATCGTATACTCGGGATTCTCAATACTAGAGCGTTCCCATTAAAATTTTGGTGTATCTAAAATCCTACAATTTAACTCCTATTTATATGTGAAGCAAGCAAGCACCTCAATGGCTTGTTGGGCGATGTGGGACAATTGACGTGCTAGCTAGCTAGCTTGACGTGCTAGCTAGCTAGCTTAGTTATATTATTTCAGCTACTTCACTCGTTTTTCTTGTATAACTTTTAAAATATGACGTTTTATAAAACGACGAATATGGCATTAGAACGAGCATATTTTTATCTACGTTTTAACCTAAGTTTCATTAAAAACGGAGTAAGGTCAAAAATAATATATTTAATTATTAATATTAAACGGTCTCCTATACTAGCTAAGGCTTGTCAAGATATTTCACCTTTCACACCATCATCTTACTCGTTTAACAATATATGAAATATAAATTACATATTTCATACGTTTATAAACAGTATATTAAGGTTCGGGGTATTACAGCAACTCACACTTTGAACTGATTTCTCTAAGTTGAAGCTTAAAAACCTTCATACCTGAGAATTTTTAGATCAAAACTTCCTTGCTTGGACCCGTTGTAAGCTTCTTTCGTTCTTTTATGTGTTTTTAAGCGTGAAAGTCAAACAGTGTTTGACTTTCTACTTTGACCAGTCAATGGTTAACACGAAGTTCGTTTGAACTTCGTAACGTGAGCGTAATCACGATGGTTATAGTCTCTTGTGACTATACCTACTGATTACCACGTTATTTAGGCATAGTGACGAGTCATAGTTTCGGTCAAAATGCGGTTTATGCGTATTTTGCAACCAAACTATTCTTGGGTATCAAAACCGTTTGTTTTGATATCAAACTTGTTAAACATGTTTTAACATGTTTAACTCATCACTTTTAGATTAGTGCTTATATAGGGTCGTAAGATAAGCGGTCTAAACAACCGCTTAGACTTTCGAACCCGACCCATTTGGTCGATCGTTAGGATCCGACCAAGCATGTTTAGTGACCATAGTTGTATAGGGAATAACCTTCCGAGGTTATACCTTATGGTCACTACATTTAGTTAGTTGTATGATAGGTAATTTATATGCCTTAGGAAAATGACCAAAATGCCCTTTTTACGCATAAATTCATTTAAAGCATATGTAACATAAATTTTGGCATCTAAACTGATTAGGCAACATTATTAGACATGTTAAGGCATATAATACTTGTCATAGGACTAGTTAGGAGGTCCGAACGCGTTTTACACAAACGGCGCGTTAAAGTGGCGTACGCTACCTTAACGAGTCGTAATGGGTCGTAAGCACTTAGGATAGGTTCCGTTTTAGTATGTAGGCTTTGTTAAACCATATCATATGAGTTCCAACACTCATTTGGTTTACGAAACCTCATCCTATCCGATCTTCCGATTTAGGTCCGGTTATTAACATAGTTACCTATATTAGGTGCCGTTTGATTTCCGTGATCCCTCTAGCTTTGCTTGGTTGTTATTCAAGACTTCTAAGCATCCTCAAGTGAGTACATAAACCCCTCTTTTACTTCTTTCAAATGTTTTGGAGTGGAACACATGTGCCTACTTGTTACTCTCATGTTTTACGTGCTTTTATAATATATACTTGCTATGTTCATTAGTACACGTATAGTAAATGATTTCTTCCATTTTTTGCTATGTATGTTTTATTAGCATGCTAGCACATTGATTACATTTTGTTGCATATGCTCATCCAGCAAATGGACACATTGTTTTACATTTTGAACCGTTTGAACCGTTTTGAGCTGTTTGATCTATGTGAATTATTTGTAATGTTGGAACCGTTTGCAACTAATTGATTTATGTGAACCGTTTGGATCTGTTTGAACCGTTGGGTTAGGGAAGTGATTAGGTAACGGGGCGAGTGTAATGTGATAAAAGCATGGTGGATACGCCGCTGGTACTTCCTATATATAAGTGCTTTTAACACATTATATATCGTTGCGTTATCTAGATCACTTGGGCAAGGTTATCAAAACAAAGTTATATTACAAGGTTTTTCTAACAATATAAAACATTCGAGTTTTATTTCAAAAACGATTTACAATTTGGGTTTACTTAAACAAATGTTTTGAGTAAGATTCATGGTATCGAGGTTTTATAAAACAAATCTGTTTTGACGTGGTTATTTCAATTTACATTACAAGCATTTTACAAAACTTGGTTTTCTAATTATCAATTAACAAAGGTTTTCAAGTAATTTTCAAAATATAAACGAGCCATGAATCTGACACTCACATAAAACCTATGTACTCACCGGCATTTTTATGCTGACGTATTTTCGCATGTGTTTCAGGTACCATAGTTGGTGATGTTTGATGAGGATATTGATGCATGCTCACATAGGAATGGACAAGGCCTTAGTGACTTAATAACAATGAAAGTTAATTTGTTCATGTTCTGTTTCAAATTTCAATACAATGTAATAAACTTAATTCAATAAAGCAGAACTTTTATCCATGTGTTGTGAAACAATGATTCTATTACGACACTCCCCGACGCTTCCGCCGCGGTTTGTTGTTTTAACGTGGTCGGGGTGTGACAGTAGGTTTGGGTATACTACTAAAATCGCCACAGGGGGACATATTAGATGTGAATTCCCTGCCACTAATAATGAAGCAGAATACGAAGCTTTGATTGCAGGATTAGAGTTGGCCAGGAATATGAATATTAAGAGCTTACAAGTGTTTGTTGATTCCTTGTTAATTACTAATCATTTTAATGGGACCTATGCAGTTAAAGGTGATAAGTTGATCGAGTATCTCGAAATTCTCAAAAAATTAGCAGGATATTTTGATATTTTTACACTTGAACAGGTACCAAGAGAGGATAATGCTGAAGCTGATGCCTTGGCAAATTTAGGATCATCAGTCAGGATACCGGAGGGAACCCAAATACCAATATTACATATCCTGTATCCTGCGACGGATCTTCTCATCCAATTCCTTGGCAAATTTAGGATCATCAGTCAGGATAATGCTGAAGCTGATGCCTTGGCAAATTTGGGTAGGAAGCCTAGGAAGTAATCTTGACCATCCATTTATTTAATCAAGGGCTAAGATTAAATGAGTGAAATTGAAGGAAAAAAAGGAGGCGTGTGGGTTTGTCTAGTGGCATTCTAGTCAATCCAAGGCAATAGTTTCTCTCTCATCCAATTCCCCCCCCCCCCCCCATCTTTTAAACGTTAATAACTGTTTCATACGAAATTATTTTTTTATAAAAATTGCACCAAAAAAATGAGCGTTTAAATGAGTATACTATTGCTATATTTTCAAAAAAAAAAATTCGAAAACCCAGTTGCGTAAAACGCAATGGAAAAAAAAAACCTAAAAATGACATTTTTCTAAAACGCAATGCACCAAAAACACAAAGAAATGTCTTATTTGTAAAACGCAATGGCTAGAAAACACAAAGAAATGTCTTGTTTCTAAAACGCAATAGCCTAAAAACACAAAAGAAAGTGTACTTTCTAAAACGCAATGGACTGAAAACACATAAAAATGTGTTTTACCTAAAACGCAATGCACCCAAAACACAAACAAATATCTTATTTCTAAAACACAATGGGCAGAAAACACTTAAAATGTCTGTTTTCTAAAACGCAATGGACTGAAAACACATAAAAATGTGTTTTACCTAAAACGCAATGCACCAAAAACACAAAGAAATGTCTTATTTATAAAACGCAATGGCCAGAAAACACTTAAAAATGTCTCATTTCTAAAATGCAATGGACTGAAAACAGCTAAAAATGTGTTTTACCTAAAACGCAATGACTAAAAACACTTCAAAAATGTGTTTTTCTAAAACGCAATGGCCAGAAAACACATAAAAATGTCTTAGTTCTAAAACGCAATGGCATAAAAACACCAAAGAAAGTGTTCTCTCTAAAACGCATTGAACCAGGACAATAGTTTTGTCTGTGAATTGTCTAAACCAGGAATGCAGTCCTAAAACGCAATGGCATAAAACTGTCTACGAATGCAGCTCGACCCCAGCCAGGGGTTGCCGCCCCTTGGACCCCGCCAGGGGCTGCCGCCCCTTGGACCCTGCTACCAGGGGCGCTGCCCCCGGACCCCCGTCAAGATCGTAAAACGCAATGACTAAATCAGAAACCCAGATCGTAAAAATGAAATTAAAGAATTTCTTACATGGATCGAAGCCGATTCTTCAACGATTGACGAAATTTGAATGATAGAAACACTTATCAGCGATCGAATCGAATGGATCGAGTGATTATATTCAAAATCACGGAAAAAACGAGATTTTGAATGAAATTAAACTGGGTTTTCTTCAAAAAAAAAAAAAAAGCTGAAGAACACGTTGATCGGGTGTTTGAATCATTGATTGGTGATGAAAATCGCACTATAATGTAGTGATTATTAAGATAGAAAGTGAAGAAATGGTTGAAGATTGTGGGTTTTGAAAATGATGGGTTTTGAAGTTACTGGGGAGAAGAAGAAAGGATATGATTGACTAAAATACCCTTCCTCTTTATTTTAAATTTTGCCACATGTCATAATCCTATCGCTTCCTATCCTTCCTAGCCAAAATAAACTTTCTATTTGATCCTCACCCTTCATAATTAATGTAAAAACATATTTTATTCGCTATTAAATAAAATGTACTTAAACATTTAGTTTATTTACCGGATAATATAAGAAAATAACCACTTGATACAATATGTATTTATATTTATATTTATATATACTACAAAACTAATATAGGGAAATAGTGTCAGGCTGCTGTCTGACACTCCCCTATTGGTCTGCGTATATTACGATTTTACTCTCCAGTTTACAATTACGAATTTCCCCGTTTTCAAAGTTACGATTTTGCCCCTGGTTAAAAACTACAGCATTGTCCTCGCTTTAGCTTTTGGCAAATTACGATTTTACACAATCCCAAAATTACAATTGTGCCCCTAGTTAAAAATTACAGTATTGCCATCATTTTAATATTTTTTAAAGGTGTGTGGGGGATTAGTGCCAAGTTGTTTCCCCGTGTTCAAAGTTATGATTTTGCCTCTGTTTAAAAATTACAGCATTGCCATTGCTTTAGCGTTTGGCAAATTACGATTTTACCCTATCACAAAATTACAATTGTGCCCCCATTTAAAAATTACAGTATTGCCATCGTTTTAATTTTTTTTAAAGGTGTGTGGGAGATTAGTGACAGGTTGTTGCCTGACACTCCCGGTATGATACGCTTTTACCCTAGTTAAAAATTATGAATTTGCCCCTGTTCTAAGTTATGATTTTGCCCATGGTTAAAAATTAAATTATTGTCATCGTTTTAGTTTTTGACAAATTACGATTTTACCACTCAACCAAAAATTACAATTTTGCCCTCAAAATTACAGTATTGCCATTGTTTTAGTTTTTTTAGCAAAACTATAGAAGTATTTTATTTTAAGTGGTTGACTCGATTTAATTTTTTATTTGTGTCAAGGTTAAACAGCTGTCTAACACTTGCTTATTAGTCCTGACAAATTACAGTTTTGTCCCGAGATCAAGATTACGGTCTTGACATCGTTTTTGTTTTTTTTTTCTAACAAAACTATGATAGTATTTTTTTTTAATAGGTTGAGAAATTTCAACGCGGGCGCGACATCAACTAGTTAATTGGCAAATACAAGTATTCACCAGTAAATACTTTTTACATATGTGTATATAACGTATATAAACATTAACGATTACCTATATTTACCAATGTATATTCTTGATCGTTATTTAATTGCCATTTTAGTCCCTGAGATTTGTCCAAATTTGTCATTTTAGTCCAAATAGTTTTTTTTCGCCTCTGGGTTCCTGACTTTTCCCTTTTGTTGTCGTTTTGATCACATACCCTAACTCCATCCAAAAACCCCATTTTTAACCAGGGGTATTTTGGGGATTTTCATTTTAAATCTTTTCAATTGCCATTTTGATCCAATTCTAAAAAATTCTAAAAAATCAAAATAATTCTAAAAAATCCAAAAAATCAAAAAAAAAATCTAAAAATCAAAAAAAAAATTCTAAAAAATCAAAAAATTCTAAAAAATCAAAAAAACATAAAAATCAAAAAAATTCTAAAAATCAAAAAAAATTCTTAAAGTCAAAAAAAATTCTAAAAAAAACATAAGAATTCTAAAAAATCAAAAAAATTCTAAAAAATCATAAAAATTCTAAAAAATAAAAAAATTCTAAAAAATCTAAAAAAATTCTAAAAAATAAAAAAAAAATCTAAAAACTCAAACAAACATATTTTAAAGTTTCAAATTCAAAAAATGACAATATATTCCTCCTCCGGACTAATATATTTTCAAGGTTTATCTATTTTGTTGAGTGAATGAGTGGTTATGGTGAGATAGAACCACTAACTATCGAACATGCATGCTATGTTTTAGTTTATAAAATTTATATTTCATGATATTTATATTTAGTAAATTATATTAATTGATACAAACTAAAGATGAAAATATTATTGAAATAAATAGTTTTGCTATGAAAACATATATAAAAAAGGCCCAAATGGTGATAATTAATGTGGAAATTTAAGAATGTTTGTGAAAGATGTCAACTTAAAATGAAATTTGTTTTTTTAAATGGAGAAATGGTTATATCTCATCATGACCACTCATTCACTCAACAAAATAGATAAAACTTGAAAATATATTCTTCTGGACGAGGATTATATCGTCATTTTTTGAATTTGAAACTTTAAAATAGAGTTAATTGCCATTTTAGTCCCTGAGGTTTGTCCAAATTTGCCATTTTAGTCCAAATAGTTTTTTTTTCGCCTCTGGGTCCTTGACTTTTCCCTTTTGTTGCCATTTTGATCACATACCCAAACTCCATCCAAAAACACCATTTTTAACCAGGGGTATTTTAGGGATTTTCATTTTAAATTTTTTCAATTGCCATTTTGATCCAATTCTAAAAAATCAAAAAAATTCTAAAAAATAAAAAAAATCATACAAAATAAAAAAAATTCTAAAAATAAAAAATTCTAAAAAGTCCAAAAATTCTAAAAAGTCAAAAAAAAATTCAAAAAGTAAAAAAATCAAAAAAATTCTAAAAAATCAAAAAAATTGTAAAAAATAAAAAATCATAAAAATTCTAAAAAAATTAAAAAAATTCTAAAAATTAAAAAAAAATCTAAAAACTCAAACAAACATATTTTAAAGTTTCAAATTCAAAAAATGACGATATAATCCTCGTTCAGAAGAATATATTTTCAAGTTTTATCTATTTTGTTGAGTGAATGAGTGGTCATGATGAGATAGAACCATTTCTCCATTTAAAAAAACAAATTTCATTTTAAGTTGACATCTTTCACAAACATTCTTACATTTCCACATTAATTATCACCATTTTGACCTTTTTTATATATGTTTTCATAGCAAAACTATTTATTACAATAATATTTTTCATCTTTAGTTTGTATCAATTAATATAATTTACTAAATATAAATATCATGAAATATAAATTTTATAAACTAAAACATAGCATGCATGTTCGTTAGTTAGTGGTTCTATCTCACCATAACCACTCATTCACTCAACAAAATAGATAAACCTTGAAAATATATTAGTCTGGACTTTTTGATTTTTAGAATTTTTTTGATTTTTATGTTTTTTTTTATTTTTTAGAATTTTTTATTTTTGATTTTTTATAATTTTTCTAATTTTTTAGAGTTTTATTGATTTTTTTAGAATTTTTTTTATTTTTAGATTTTTTTTTTTTTTTTTTGGATTTTTTAGAATTTTTTTGATTTTTTAGAATTGGATCAAAATGGCAATTGAAAATATTTAAAATGAAAATCCCCAAAATACCCCTGGTTAAAAATGGGGTTTTTGGATGAAGTTAGGGTATGTGATCAAAACGGCAACAAAAGGGAAAAGTCAGGGACCCAGAGGCGAAAAAAATCTATTTGGACTAAAATGGCAATTAACTCTCAATTTAATTACAAAAGTATCATTACGTAAGAAAAAATATTCATCAAGCAAATGAAACAGAATAAAAAATGAAACAGAATAAAAAAGATTCTCTAGTTTTATTATTCAGGGAACCCTTATGAAATTTGGATTTAAAAACTAATTGGGCCAAGGCATCTTGCAATTCCAACTGTCCAACCCAATCACCAATCAATACACACCTTTTATTTTCTTTATATTTAATAACCCTTAGGTCATTCACAATCAAACTTCTGTTTTTACGTGTATCATTTATATATTTTTTTGGTGGTAATGAGTGGACAAGAGAGAAAATATTACTTTTTATCGGTAATTATTACTTTTCATCAGTAATTTTAAAGAGTCACTACTCATCCTCTATTAGGCTGGAGGGTGTGGTATAAAGCCCTTAGGGGCTTTATCACGCCACCTCAGCGCCACCTTATCACCACGTCACACAGGGGCTTTCAAGGCTCGTCCTTTAACTTGCAAGGTGTAGTTTAAAGCCCCCCCCCCCCCCCCCCTTAAGCTATAGCGCCCCCTCTAACCAATCACAGCCTTCATCCCCTCAATTCTGCTCATTAACACAATGGCGAGGACATGATGGCTCCCCCTAATTCCGGCGGTATGGTCGATGGCGCCCCAGGGGCGCTATGATGGCTGAGGTGGCGGGGTGGCATTAAGCCACACCCACCAGCCTTATGTTCTGGTATTTTTTTTAAAAATGGTTATTAGTAAAGGAGAAACAAAAGGTAATGATAAAAGTATATAAAAATATATTTTATTGAAAAGAAGAGAGAAAATATAGTGTTTATTAGTGTAACTATAAAGATGGAATAGAGAATCGATTGTGATATGTAAATGACATAAAAAAAGAATCTAGATGACTTCATGGTGGTTGGATATTTTAGATGCTTAAGAAATAATCATCAGTTCCTTGTTCTTTAAAATAATTTTATAAAATTCTTTTGAGATAAAAGGAATAACGTAATGTTTTAATACATAATTACAGAACCTTAATCATCAGCATTAAGAATTGGTTCTAATGCTAAAATATCAAAAGTAGCCGACATTTATTTCCTTTTTAGGGATGGAACCCCACTACAAATTGTCCAATGTTTTTTTGCTTAATTTTGTACCAACAAATGTCAAACAAGCATATAATTAAAATCAATGCTCCTCAATATACTTAGACCGCGTGGTCTAGAGAGGTATGAAGCGTTATGTGACAGTCATGTTAGCATGGGACATGGTAAAAAAGCATAGGGTGAAAGACGCTTGTAAGGGGGTGTTTAAAAAATTAAAATAAAGAAATAAAATCCAACCAACCAATCAAAACAAACTCAAACAACACTCACCAATCGCATGCCTCCATGTCACTTTCCTCCCTCCCCTCCACGCCGGTGAAAAAGTCGACGCCACCCCCTCCACGCCACAACCACTTTGGGCCACGAGGTGGTGTGCCGGCGTGGTTGAAGCCTTCACGCTGCAACACTGTCTAGTCTTAGGGTTGTTTGTTTTTTAACTTTTTTCCCTATATGTTGGGAGTATAGCATAAAAACGGAGTTCAATAAAAAGAATTAACTGTAAGCAAATAACAATAAGAAATGCATTAACATCTTTATCTTTTATTTTAACTTACGCCCCGCTTGTGGTATGCTCATATAATGTATATATGTGTGGGCGCTCGGGGGGCAAAAGTGAAAGGGCACTAATTTTAACGTTATTTTACTAATTTCGTGAAAATAACGTTAAAAGAGGGGGATGGTTAATCATGCATCATGTGGTGGCGTTGATAGCCAAAAGACAAGGGGGTACATGCACTAATCGGTGTTTGTCTCAATTGCCGAGTGTTATGTGCCTTATGTCCAAGGCTTGATGCAAAACTACAATCGAGCCGGGGGTCTCATTGGAAGCAGCCTCTCTATTCCTATGGGGTAGAGGTAAGGCTGTCTACATCTCACCCTCCTCAGACCCTACCTTAGCTTTGCTATTGGTGGGATATACTGAGTATGATGATGATGATGATCTTTTATTTTAACTATGATATATAAGACCGTTATATCACTGCTTATTCTAGTCTCTCTCTAATTCCCGTTGTATCTAGCAAGCACTTTGTATAATTGTACGAGTGAAAAATTCAATTTACGCAACTCTCTATAATCGACACCCCTCTACCATTTAAAAATCATATATGAACACTACGAGGTAATATATGGAATCTTGCTATGGAACAATTAAGAGTGTTCATTTATAGACGAAATAAACATATGAACTCGCGCTAGGTTTTCTTTCTCTTTTTGAATGTTAACTAGAACATTGGCTTGCGCGCGTTGCGCCGCGTCCAACGAAATTGACACGCACTTGATCAGATTCACATTTACAATGTGTTAAAGATGTTTTTGTCGGTTAAGTCTGTATAACTATCTTATACAACTAAGTAATTCATCAAATAAGCTCAATACAATTAATGGTATCATAATAACTACGTTACATGACTTGTATCCGTATAAATAACCTATCGTGTTAAGCCTCTGCATTGCGACGAGGGCATAAGACCGTGACAAATAGCACCAACGCCACACTATAGTCAACAACCACCAACATTGAAGTTGTGGCTTTTTTACGTGGAGAAATTAGACCGACATATAAAACATAGAAAATAATAACTAACTCGATTTAGGACTTACGCGTTGTGACGAACTTATTAAACGGGAAAAAATAGACGGCGTAAATACACTGAACCACACACGTACGTTAGGCCATGTTCACTCGCAAAATTTAGAACGAAGCGTATAACAAAATGTAAAATCGTTGATCCACACACAAATTGTGCCGTGTTAACTCACAAAATTTAGAACCAAAGGTAAAACGAAAATTTTTGCAAAATATGAAAAACATAGGGGATCAAAGTTGAAAGTAAACAAGTTATGAGGTTAAATTGGAAAAACAAAAAACTTTGGGTTAAACCTACAATATCAAGTAGTTTTGGGTTTAAAGTGAAATATCAACAATTTTTTTTTTTTTGAAAAAACCCCCAAAACATAAGGTACAATACCTAATGCCTCCATTTGTTGCTAATTTATATGATGTAAATGTTGTTTTCAAAAACCTATCAAGCAAAGCTGTTTGTTTGTTGGTTACGAGATTTACCAGACTTACTTGATTTTTTTACTTTAAAAGAGTGAAATGTTAAGTGTCACACCTCGATCCATATAAAATCCAATATTTAAATTCATCAAATATAAAATAAAATCCAATTTATTAATCTAAGGCATGTTCTACGTGTCTTTGTCTTCAACTCTATCTCGTACTTGTTTATCTATATCATGCGTAAAAAAGTTTTTGGGTCAACATAAAGTTGATAAATACATCTAAATTTAAATAAAAATAATTTGCATTATTACTTGATTTATTTCATTTTTAAAAACAATATATAAAAATAATTTAACATGCAACTTTAAGTGTAGTAAAAACATCCATATCATCTTACAATAACAACAATCACCACAATAACAAAAACAACAACCAACCACATCAACAATCGTGAAACAACAGAAACAATGATATCCAAGCCCCGAAGAGCGAATCTAATGCTGACGATACTAAGTTCAAACCATGGTCGTAGGGAACCCAGTCAGCCGTGAATTGACAATAACTTGTGATACAAAGCGAGTAAACAAATAGATACTGATGTGTGTAAAATGAAACATATAAATTACATCAAATGAGACATAAAACTAACCTTTTTTTAGTACTAATGTTGGAAAAAGTGTGATTTTGTCTTCCTTTTGTATTTTCAGGATTAAATGAGCGTAAATGAACAAAATGAGCAAATATACAGCAAAATCTAACATAATTACAAGAAAAGGAATAAACGTGGCATGCCCGACCCCTTGGCAGCATCTTCCCAAGCAAAAACAAGGAAACAGAAGACTGACCACGGCCCCGTGCCCAGCGGATAGGGGGCATGGCCAGATGTCTGCAGAAAGGATTAAGTCTAAGAAGCTTCTATTCCCGACACGGGGGCGTGCCCAGCTCAACACGGGGCGTGGTCAACGCTAAGATTCGCAGAATCCAAGCAAATCTTGATAGTACAGATACGCTTCTGCACACGGGGCCATGCCCAGCAGACACGGGGGCGTGTGGAGCTAATGTAGACAAATTGAAATTAATGAAGGAAGAGAAAGTGGATGGACACGGGGCCGTGTCCAGGCTTCTGTGCAGGCTATAAATAGAGGTACTTGGTTCACTTCAAAAGCATCCCTTGGCAAACCACCTCTCCCCCACTTCACCCACACTCCACCACCACTACAACCCACATCCACCACCATCATCCATCATCCATCATAGAGTATGTGTAGTAGTCTCGGGATCCAAGATTGATAGTAAGAGTTCTTGACAATCAAAGGCCATGTTTGCCTAAGTCTCTTACATCACTTGGTGAAGACAATCATTTAGTGTAATAATTTTGATTTTTAATTTTTTCGCACTTTTTATTTGGTTTTGTATTAATGACTTTAATAACTAGTTTCTTATATTGAAGGTAAAACTTCCTTATCATTTGTCTGTGGTGTCTTGGCGTTATTTTACTGTCTATATAAAATAAAAGATTTACACCATTCATATCTCTACGGTCTATATAGAGATATGTTGGCAACCTGGTCGGGGGTTAAGGGAATGGTTTGGTAAGATTCTTGTCTTGTTCAGTGTATAAATCCTGCAAGGACCTGGGTCAAGCTTACTAGGACCTCCTTCAATACCCACTGGTATTGGAAAGCGGGGGTGCTAATGGCTTGATCCACTCATATGTAAACTACTATTAATACATTAACCTGGCTACTTGAGATTGTATCCCTGTTGACTCAAACCACTTAGCCGAGGGTAACGTCACCTTCAAAAGAAGGGCCAACCACATTACGCATTAATAACTTAATTAATTATCTTTCAATATTCCTACCCTTTAGGATTGTATCCTTGCTGACTCAAACTACTGGGTTGAGGGTAACGTCACATTCAAAAGAGGGGCCTACTACTATAATTAAGATAATCTCTTAAAAAGTGTAAAAGTGCGGAAATCATCAAAAGTTACACTAAAGGCAAGTCGGATCCAAGTGATTCATCTTGTCTATCTGTTTTTTTCTTTTTCTTTTTATTTTCAGCATTTTTAGTTTTTAATTTTCATATTTAAAACTTTTTCTAAAACTTTTGATTTGATTAGACGTTGAGGATAAACCGGTATTAAAAGCTCTTGTGTCCTTGGACGACCTCGGTATCTTACCAACGCTATACTACGTTCACGATGGGTGCACTTGCTCATATGTGTGTTTAGTGTTAGTAAAATATCGTGTTTTATAAATTTAAAACTTGACTAAAGTGTTAAAAATGGCTTAAAATATAACAAAAAAAATATATCACGCTACACGCACATCAATACACGTATAGAAAACGACGGATACTAGGAACAATAGAAACATAAATACGAAACACGTAGCGCGATGTTATTTATTTAAATAGAAAACAATAGAAGCAAGACACATAATACACCCCAAAAATATTTAATGATCAAATAGAGGAGAGAAATATATCTACTCACAAGTTGCGAAGCGATCCACAAATAAAAATAATACCGCACGAGAAAGGAATACCCAGACGTTTTTAAATTTTTTTTTTTAAATATTTTTTTTTTGCTACTAAAAGTAGCGATTTTAATGTAAAAAATATTAAAAAAATTGTGTGTTTTTTTTTATTTTTTTAGGTTTTTTAGGGGTTTAGTTTTTAGCATTTTAGCTTGGGGGAGGGGGTGGGGGGTTTAGGTTTGGGGGGGGGGGGTTAGGTTTTTTTAGCTATTTTAGGTTGTGTTCACATTGGTTCTCGTGGTTCTCGCAATAAAGGTGGTTCTCGCATGAACCTTACCCTATATATATATATAGGGGAAGGTTCAAATGAAAACCACTAGTTACTATGAAAACTAATTAAAAAGCCAAAAAAACATACCAATTTTTTTTTTTGCATACCAATTTTCGCCACCTTTAGTATATAAAAAAATTTCAAAAAAAAAAATTTGTAGTGCACATGTGTAAAAAAAGTTTTTTTTTATTAAAAAAACCTGCGATTTTTTATAAAAAAATTGAAAAAAAAAAATTGTGTGTTTTTTAGGCTTTTTTTAGTTAGTTTTCGAGTTTTCACAATAAAAGTGGTTTTCATTTGAACCATCCCCTATATATATATATAGGGAGAAGATCATGCGAGAACCACCTCTTATTGTGAGAACCGCGAGAACCAATGTGAACACAACCAAAAATGCCTAAAAATAGCTAAAAATCACACAAATTTTTTTTTTTTTAATATTTTTTATATAAAAATCGCTACTTTTCGAAGCAAAAAAAAATAATAATAAATTTAAAAAAAAAAAAAAAAAAATTTGCCACTAAAAGTAGCGATTTGAACATAAAAAATATTAAAAAAAAAATTTAGATTTTTTTATTATTTTTTTAGGTTTTTTGGGGGTTTAGTTTTTAGCATTTTAGCTTGGGGGGTTAGGTTTTTGGGGGTGGGGGAGGGGGGTTTAGGTTTTTTTTTTGGGGGGGGGGGGGGGGTTGGGGTTAGTTTTTTTTAGGTTTTTTTAGCTATTTTAGGTTGTGTTCACATTGGTTCTCGCGGTTCTCGCAATAAATGGAGTTCTCGCATGAGCCCCTCCCTATATATATATATATATATATATAGTTAGAGTTTAGTATTTAGGGTTTAGGGTTAAGAGATCTTAGTTAGGGTTTGACGAGCCGGTTCCAACGCCGCTGGAATGAGTCCAATCGGAGTTCGTTTGAGCCGGTTCCCCACTTTTTTAGTGTTCCCCAATGAATCTTCCCCTACATATATATATTCTAAATAATCAAAACAAGGGTGGAGATACAATAGGAAGTTTATTTGGCTAGGAAGGCTAGGAAGTGATCTTGATCATCCATTTAGTTAATCAAGGGCTAAGATTAAATCAGGGAAATTGAAAGGAAGAAAAGAGGCGCGTGAGTTTGTTTAGGGGCATTCTAGTCAATCCAAACCAATAGTTTCTCTCTCCTCCAATTCCCCCCCATTTTTTAAACGTTAATAACTCTTTCATACGACATTATTTTTTTATAAAAACTGCACCAAAAAAACGAGCGTTTTTTTATCTTTAAAACGAGTATACTATTGCTATATTTTCAAAAAAAAAAAAAATTAAAACCCAGTTGCGTAAAACGCAATAGAAAAACCCCCAGTATCGTAAAACGCAATGAAAAAAAACATAAAAAATGACATTTTTCTAAAACGCAATGCACAAAAAACACAAAGAAATGACTTATTTGTAAAACGCAATGGCCAGAAAACACAAAGAAATGTCTTATTTCTAAAACGCAATAGCCTAAAAACTCAAAAGAAAATGTACTTTCTAAAACGCAATGGACTAAAAACACATAAAAATGTGTTTTACCTAAAACGCAATGCACCAAAAACACAAACAAATGTCTTATTTCTAAAACGCAATGGCCAGAAAACACTTAAAATGTCTGTTTTCTAAAACGCAATGGACTGAAAATACATAAAAAAGTGTTTTACCTAAAACGCAATGCACCAAAAACACAAACAAATGTCTTATTTGTAAAACGCAATGGCCATAAAACACTTAAAATGTCTGTTTTCTAAAACGCAATGGACTGAAAACACATAAAAAAGTGTTTTACCTAAAACGCAATGCACCAAAAACACAAAGAAATGTCTTATTTGTAAAACGCAATGGCCAGAAAACACTTAAAAATGACTCATTCTAAAACGCAATTGCCTAAAAAACAAAAGAAAGTGTTCTCTGTATGTTGGGATTGAACCATACCAGAGGAACAGATAATTAAAGCCAAAATTGGGTTAGAGCAGTGGATCCAGAATAAGCAGATGTTATATACAAGTTTCTCCCCTTGAAAGTGATTTCAACATCTGCTGACCTCCTATCTACTGATCATACAATCTGGTGACCGTCAAACTGCTGTTCAAGTAAAGACCTGATGCAAGACTAAAGCTCTGCTGGTTCAATCTACTGCCTTGAGTCAAGCTCTGCTGATCCGGATAAGTACTGCTGGGTTCACATCAGTGGAAGGATGCAGCAGTAGTTTGTTATGTCTTTATGTATTGTAATGTAATAGCAGTAGTTAGCATAGCAGTGTTTGTATTGGTCAGAGGTTAGAGTTTGTTAGGAGGTTAGATGTCACTTTCATGGTGACGTCAGCATTAGATGCTCAGTGGTTTGCTAGTGCCTATAAATAGAACAGTGCTCTGTACTGTTCTATTAGCTCTGTGCAAAATCGTCTTCTCTGCACGAACAAACACTGAGCTCTGGCTGAGGGGGAGTTTGCATTAAGCATTGCATTGTAATCGTTGTTGAAATTAAATTCAATCTTTCGGTTCTTTGTGAAAAGTGTTTGATCAAAGTAATACTCTCGTTTGATTGTATGCAAAGTTTGTTTCCATCTTAATTCCGCTGCACAACTCATCCATCTTCATTCTAATTCAAACGAAAAATACAATCAAAACCAAACTCAGATCCAACAATTGGTATCAGAGCTTGGACAGTCAAATTTGATTTAACAATCATTTTGACATAAATAGTTCAGCTCGTAATCGTTGATACTGATAGTTTGTTCGTTTGTGTTGAAAACAGAGCAAGGGTTAATCACCATCAAAGTTGATTGATCAGTGCCTGTAAAACAACCAGGATGACGTCACAATCACAAGATGATAAGAATAACATTGGCTCGCTTTTTAAACCACCCATGCTTAAACGTAATGAATACAACATCTGGCAGAGAAGGATGGGTGACATCCTTGCTCAACAGAACACTGGATGTTGGAGGTCTGTTGTTTTTGGTCCCCATGTTCCTATGGTGCCAAGTGCTGAGGATGCAAAGAAGTTCGTACCTAAACCATCTGAAAACTATACTGAAACTGATTTTCAAAAGTTCGAACTCGATGCCAAAGCATTTAGCATCATAGCATCTGCATTACCCAATGAGATATATGCTGGACTGTTACATTGTAACAGTGCCAAAGAGCTATGGGATGCATTGAAGGAACAGTTTGGGGGAACCGAAGAAGTCATTGAAAACAATAGGGAAATTCTGAATCAACAGTATGAAACCTTCTGTCACATTAAGGGTGAATCATTGACCCAATAGTTTGAACGTTTTAGCTGTCTCATCAGTGAACTAAGGCTTGTTAACGTTGAGTTTCCAAAATCAACACAAAATAATAGGTTTCTTAGATCACTACCTGATAAATGGGACACAATTGCATTTGTGACTAGAAACTCTGTTGAGTTCAAAGATCTGACCCTGACCCAACTTCATGGTAGACTCCTGACCTATGAAAGGGAGTTGAACCAGAAGAAGAAGTTGCAAGAGTCTGGCAAAGTTACTGATGATTATTCATTCGGTAGCACAACTCTTTTTGGTCAGGAAGAATCTGGTAGCAGTGGTAAGGATCAGGGTTATGATCACTTCATTGATATAACTGCTGGTGGAAATTTTAACAACCCTGATCCTCACTCTGCAAATTATGCTTTTACTGCAAATTGTGAAAACCAGATGTCAGATAATTTGTGCTTTGAACTCAATGATCTGCAACACTTTGATCCCACTGACTTAGAAGAGATGGACATTTTGCATCAATTGGCTTTGCTTAGTGTAAGAACAAGCAAATTCTACAAAAGAACAGGGAGAAAATTCCCAGGGTTACATGGGAATTTAAGGGTGGGGTTGGATAAATCGAAACTCAAGTGTTACAAGTGCAATAGGCTAGGTCATTTTGCTAGGGAATGCAGGAGTCAAACTACTGGTCCTATAATCACTCATCCCAGCTCAAACCCTAGACCACAAAATCAAAGCACTGTGCACTATACCCAATATACCCCTGCAGCTCATGTTAACACTGCTTACTATGCTGCTGCCCCTGTGCATTATGTCCAAACCACTGTTCCACAAATTTAGTATGTTCAAACCCCTGTCCCCCAGGCATAAGTGCTACCTGTTGCACCTCAAATAGCTGCTCCAGCAGTGGTACAACCAGATCAGCAAAGCTTTTTCACGCAAGGCTTTGTTGACTGTAGCAGCATGCCTGATGAGATTGGTGATGAAAATTTTGCACTCTATGCTTTTAATGAACCTTCTAATGATGAATTCTGTTTAATGGCATTAGAGTCAATACCAGAGGGGGTAGAAACTGAAGGTGAACAGCTAAGTGATGAAACAGTGGATGAGGTGACTGAAGCAGTTGTTAAAGCAGTTGCTGGTGAACTGTTGTTGGGAGAAAATTCAGAAACCCTGATTGAACCACTGACAGACCCCTGGTCCAAAGAGGACAAAGAAGAAGAGGAAGAGAAGAAAGCAGGTAAGAAAGAAGTAAAAGCTGATGATGAAGAAAATCATCAATGTGATTGTGCAATGATGGCTGCTGCCAAGGTATCTCCTCAAGTTCTTGAAAAACTGTGTTCTGACAATTGCATTATTGCTTTTGCTAACATCAAAGAGGTAAATGAAAACCTTCGGGATAAAATCTTAACTGATGAAGTCAAATTTGAAAGATCTTTAAAAGAACTTAAAAACAAATTGACTGAAAAGGAAAAGGAAAAAGAGATCAGCAGTCTGAAAGAAGAGCAGAGCATAACCAAAACCCAACTCCAAACTATGGTAGAAAAATACCAAGTCTGCAAAAAGGAGTTGGAGTCCACCCAGATCACCTGTGAAAAATGGGTGGAATCATGCAAAGGGTATGAGGTTATGCTTGAAAAACAGATTAAAAGCAATGTGAAATTTGGTGTTGGTTATAGAAAACATGATGATGAAAACATTGCTTTTGAAAAATCTGTTCAAACCACTGATGTAACCACTGAGTTCATCCCCACAAACAAGAATGGCCAAGAAGTGAAAATCACTGATAAACTTGGTAACAAAATCACACTTGACAGACCAATGGGATCCTCTACTTTTGAGGAGATTGAGAAATATCAGTTTAAACCCACATGGTCTGATGAGTGTGACATTCTAGAAAATTTCAAGCCCATGGACTTTACAACCACTGATGGTGTTAAAGCTCCAAAAGTTAAAGTCATTCCTCTTAAGGACATCCCAACAGAGGTTAAAAACTCTGTTGCAAAGGAGTCTGAGAAGAGAAAGAAGAAAGAAAGAAAAGGTCAATAACTTGTTTTGTGAATTTTGTGAGAAAAGAAATCATCAAACAAAAGACTGTTTTCATTTAAAAGCATACGATCTAAACAAAACAAGTGTCATTGTTCCTACTGAAAGTTGCATTGTCTGTGGTAAATCAAACCACAAAACTCAAGCATGTGTGTATCTCAAAAACTTTGATGTGAAAAAGAATGAATACACTGCTAAAACATCCTTGAGTCCATCAACATCATCTGTCAAATTCACCAAGAACCAACCACTGTTTGTGCCAGTTCAAACAGCTGTCACAAAACAGCTGAACCAAACATCTGTCAAAAGAGATGTTCAGGTTACTGATGCACCCCCTGCCAACCAGTTCAGAAGAGGTAAGGGACAACCACAACCATCTTACCATAGGATTCCACACGTTTATGAGACCTACAAAAGGCCCTCTAAACCTAAAGTGAATAGGCATCCTTTTGGTTATCAACAGGTGATTGGTCAAGACCCCCAACAGTGGTTAGCTAGAAACAGTCCTAAAACTGACCTAACCACTGTCCATCAATGTGCATCCATCCCAGACACTGTTGAGACCCCATCCAAAGCCTTATTGGCTTTGGAAACCCTAATGAACTAATCCTTTTACTTCATGTGCAGGGAGCTTCTGCCTGCCTAGATAGCCTTTGGTATGTTGATAGTGGAGGCTCCAGGCACATGACTGGATGTAAAGCCCTACTCAAAGATTTCAAAATTCATGGAGGGGTTGATATATCCTTTGGGAATAATAGTAAAGGGAAAGTTCTGGGGTCTGGTACAGTACAGTCTGGCAATGTAAAATTTGAAAATGTCAATCTGATAGACAGTCTAAAATTCAACCTCCTGAGTGTTTCACAAATGAGTGACAAGGGGTATGGGTCATTCTTCACAAAGGCATGTTGTAGGATTGTTGGACCAGAAATGGTCAAAAAGATTGAAGCAATAATCAAAACTGGTCAAACAAAACTTGTTGCTCAAAGAAGTGGCAATGTTTATGTTGTTGATATGTCAAAAGAGTGTCTCAGAGCTGATGCATGTTTGTTCTCAGCTGCCTCAAACAAAGAGACAGAACTTTGGCATAGAAGACTGGGGCACACAAATCTTAAGACAATCACTGAAATTTCAAAAAATGGTTTGGTAAGAGGCCTACCACAAAAATTGTTTTCATGTCTTGAGCATTGTGTTTCCTGTTTAAAAGGAAAACAGCATAAAAGCTCTTTCAAGTCCATTGAAGAGTCCAAAACAACCCAGTGTTTGCAAATGCTGCACATGGATTTATTTGGCCCAGTTCAGGTCATGAGTCTCAAGAAGAAAAGATATTGTTTGGTTATTGTTGATGACTTCTCTAGGTTTACATAGACTTTCTTTTTACACTCAAAAGATGAGACTGCAGACATTTTGCAAGACTTTGTGACACAGGTTGAAAAGCAATTTAACCTTCCAGTGAAAGTCTTCAGGAGTGACAATGGCACAGAATTTAAAAATAAGGAGTTGGATGCCTTCTGTGTGAAGAAAGGGATTGTAAGGCAGTACATCATCCCTAGAACACCAGAGCAAAATGGGGTAGTTGAAAGAAAGAACAGAACTTTGATTGAGGCTGCCAAAACCATGCTTGCTGATTCAGGCTTGCCATTAACTCTTTGGGCAGAGGCAGTAAACACTGCTTACTATGTCCAGAACAGAGTTTTAATAAACCCCAGGCACAAAAAGACTGCTTATGAAATTCTGTATAAAATCAAACCACTGATCTCATATTTCAAAGTGTTTGGCTGCCCATGCTTTATTTTGAACTTAAAAGATTCCATTTCAAAATTTGCAGCCAAAATTGATTGTGGTTATCATCTGGGATACTCAACCACTGCCAAGGCCTACAAAGTGTTTAATACACGGACCAAGACAGTGGAGGAGACCTTGAATGTAAAGTTCAATGAACTTTCATCAATGAAAATCCCAGCAAATCCTGCAGATCTGTTTGATCTTGATAAATTCACTTTTGAAAATACTGTTGTCAAGACTAACAGTGCAGGTCCATCAGAGGATTCAACACCAGACTATGGGCATGAAATCATCATCCCTCAAAGGTCTGCCAAAATGGGAAGAGTAGCAGATGTTCAAAACAGCTGTCAAAGCTCAACCACTGCTACCTCAACAGTTGTTGACCAAAGTAGCCCATCAACCACTGCTTCCACATCAACAAACGCTGCTGACAAAAGTCCCCAAACAGTGGATAAAAGTCAGCATGTGTCCTCACCATTGCCTCCTATTCCACCACCTTTTGAAGCCACTGTTGGGTCATCAAAGTCACCAGCAGTGGTTAGCTCAGATGATACACATTTGCAGCCTTCACCAACAAATGCCATCATTCCATATCAAGGAGATTTAATCTACTTGAGATCTCATCCACCTGAACAAATCATTGGCAACATCAATGAAGGGGTGCTCACAAGAAGCCAAACCCAAAACATTTGTCTTTTTGCTGGTTTTCTATCACTCCATCAGCCAGTCAAGTACCAAGAGGCACTGAAAGACAACAGCTGGGTAGAAGCCATGCAAGAGGAGCTCCAACAGTTTAAAAGACAACAAGTATGGGAGCTTGTACC
The DNA here is from genome assembly GCA_030545235.1 of Helianthus tuberosus. Taxonomy (NCBI): domain Eukaryota; kingdom Viridiplantae; phylum Streptophyta; class Magnoliopsida; order Asterales; family Asteraceae; genus Helianthus; species Helianthus tuberosus. The sequence goes on along the minus strand of CM060413.1, from coordinate 110,277,882 downwards.
ACTGCCAGAAGAGGTTAGTCCCATTGGCACAAAGTGGGTCTTCAAAAACAAAACTGATGAAAGGGGTATTGTTGTCAAGAATAAAGCCAGGCTTGTGGTTCAAGGTTACAGACAGGAAGAGGGGATTGACTATGATGAAACTTTTTCCCCTGTAGCAAGATTGGAAGCTATAAGACTGTTCCTGGCCTTTGCTGTCAACCACAACATGAAGGTGTTCCAAATGGATATCAAAAGTGCTTTCCTCTATGGTACAATTCAAGAAGAGGTGTATGTATGTCAACCTCCAGGTTTTGAGGATCCATTTTATCCAGATCATGTCTACAGGCTAAACAAAGCCCTGTATGGCCTGAAACAAGTACCTAGAGCCTGGTATGAAACTCTTTCCAACTTCCTACTCTCAAATGGATTCAAAAGAGGTACCATTGATAAAACACTATTTCTAAAATGGAGAGGGAAGGATTTAATGATTGTCCAAATTTATGTGGATGACATTATTTTTGGAAGCACATGTAACAAAATGTGTGAAGAGTTTTGGGAACTCATGACAGCTGAGTTTGAAATGAGTGCAATGGGTGAGCTGCAATGCTTTCTTGGTCTCCAAGTTCAGTAAATGCAAAATGGTACTTTCATTCATCAAAGCAAATATGCAAAAGAACTTTTAAACAAAGTTGATATGAATGATTGTAAACCATGCGGCACACCCATGGCAACAAATAAGCTAGTCATGTCTGATGAAAAGGATGAGCTGATTGACCAAACACTTTATAGAAGCATGATTGGGTCTTTATTGTACCTAACTGCATCTAGACCAGACATCATGTTTGCAACATGTGTCTGTGCAAGAAGTCAATCAGCTCCCAGAAAATCAAATCTCATTGCTGTAAAAAGGATCTTCAGATACATAAAAGGTGCTCCCACACTTGGTATCTGGTATCCAGCTAATGGGAATATCAAGCTTTCAGGTTTTTCAGACAGTGACTTTGCTGGATGTCACACCACAAGGAAGTCCACTTCAGGAGGGTGCTAGTTTCTAGGTGATTGCTTAGTCTCTTGGCAAAGCAAAAAGCAAGCAGCTGTTTCAACATCCACTGCTGAAGCTGAATACATTGCTGCTGCAAGCTGTACAACCCAACTTCTGTGGCTTCAAAATCAGTTGCTGGATTTTGGTATCACTGCCTTAAAGACACCACTCATGTTGGATAGCCAGGCAGCAGAAAATATCATCAAAAATCCAGTTTCCCATTCAACCACCAAACACATCGACATCAGACATCACTTCGTGAGGGATTGCTATGAAAAAGGTTTGATTTCTCTGCATCATGTTCCAACTAAATACCAGCTGGCAGATGTGCTCACAAAAGCATTAGATACTGCCACTTTTGAAAGCCCGGTCTCTAGGATTGGCATGCTAAACATGGAATAACAAGCAACATCTTGTTTTTCTATGAATAAAAGCATTAAAATGTTTTTAGAAAATCAAAAATCCATCCTTAAAAATAGCTAAAAATGAAATTTTCATTAAAATCCTTAAAAGTCTGCCATAACCACTGCTTGTTCAAAAGTCTGCTCTACTTCAAAGTCTGTCCACTGCTGAAAGCCATCCTCTGTTCTCTTATTTCCTTGATAAACTCTGTTGTTCAAAAGCAGTGTCTTATCCACTGATATGCTATCCTCTGATAGTGAAAATCATCCACTGCTTCCATTTTACCGTTGTAACCACTGCCTTCATCGGTATCTTTCATAAAAGTACTGTCCTTCATTTCACCAGGGGTTGGCATGTGGGCAGTACATTGTGGTCAGACCTTTTGTAACCGCTGCCACGTCAGCATTCACTTTTTCTCTTTAAAACCCCCACTTCACACCAAAAACAGGGATTTACTGTCGAATTGAATTCTCAAAAATTCTCTTCTCAAAGCAGTTTTTCTTCAAAACCCTTCACAACTTTCTTCGATCATCATCTCCAAAATGACAAAATCGAAGTCATCTGCAAAACCCACTTCCAAATCAACATCCAACCAAGCCTCTCAAAAGGCAAAACCCACTGAAATTCCACACAAACCATCCCACAATCTTCTGGGTCTTCTCACAAAACCCAGCAACACAAATATCTTCAACTCCATAATTGATACCATCTCCGCATCAAAGTACAAAACTTTGTTAACAGCGGATGCACCAATTTACTTGACAACCCAAAGAGAGTTTTGGAAGAATGCAACCCTTGAAAAACAAGGAGACACAGTAATAGCCATCAACTCTTCTCTAAAGGGTAAAACCGTCAAGATTACAACACAATCCATTTCAGAGGTCTTTCAACTTGACGATCAGGAAGGTAAAATTACTTTTCCCAAAGACGAGTTAAAAACTGACTTTCTGGAAAGTGGGTATAATGCAGAAGTCAAAAAGGACACCTTACAAAAAGGTTACTTCCCTTCTGCAACAAGGTTTTTATTTCATACCCTTCTAATGTGTGTTTCAAACAAAACCACTACTTTTAATGAAATACCATTGAAAATTCAAAATCTGGGATATGCTATTCTTCAAGCAGAAAATTTTAATTATTCCCGGGAAATTTTTAATGATCTGGTTAAAAATGTTGAAACAAAATTATTCTTACTGTTTCCCAGGTTTTTAAGCTATTATTTTGAAAAGAAATTCAGTAAGGATGATATTGCTGCAATAAACCAAGGTGACTCTTTACAAATGCACAGCTTAACTGCTGAAACTTTTACAAGAATGTCAACACCTTGCAAAACACAAGCAGAGGTGCCTGAGCAGAATTTAGCAACTACCACTGCTCCTCAGGTATCTGCTACTGAGCCCACTGCTCAAGGTGATCAAAGTAGCACCACCACTGCTTTGAAACCCACACCTAAAATCACCAAAAAGCCACATAAAAAGAAAAATCAAAAACCCCCCAAACCTATCAAAAAGGCAACTCTGGAGGATGAGAGACCAGAGCAACTGCCTATGACAAAACAAAAGTCACAAGAAACCACTGATGCTACTTCCTCACAGCAGATGGTACAAATATCTCAAACCTTAACCGAAACTCCTCCTGCTTCTTCTCAAAAAGAACAGGTTGTACACATAGGGACTCCACATTATGATGCTCTGGAATCACTCGCTTCCATCATCCACAGCCCAATGCCCGGGGCAAATTCTCTTTCAACGCCAAACATCACCTCCACAATTCCCCCACCAACTAAACTTTTGTTGGATGCAATTGATTTGAACCAGGCACTAACCAGTCCTTCTCAATCACCCATCAATGAGAACATACCTCAACAAATGACTGGGTCTGATGTATCAATCTTTGCTAACCCACCAACACAACCTGAGGAGGTTACACCCCTTGAGTTACAAGTAACTCTTGGTGGTAATCCAAGTGAAGCAGCCACTACAAATGTTGAACCCACTGGTTTACATTTGGACAGTGGTTACATTAATAAGACTTCCTTGGAGGCAATTCCTTCCATAGCACCTCTGACATCTACCAGTGGATTCTTTTTTACCACTGGCAACATCAAAAGATTGTCAAGTGTTGAAGGAAGAAGACCCCAGTACCAAGAAAAAAGGGGCATCAGTGGTTAATGTTTGGAGTACACTCCCTACTTCAACCACTGATAAAACCACTGCTAGTGGGAAATCAAATGATCCCATTAAATTGGGTGATGGTTTAAAATATTTGGATTTGACGGAACGTGTTGATAAACTGGATACTTCAGTTGCAGATATTAAAGAAATGCTGCAACAGTTGTTGAAGGTACAGAAGATGCAATCCACTGTTGTTCCACCTCAAGCACCTGCTCCACCACAAGCACCTGCTACAAATGAGCTCTGGAATCTATTTCACCCTTTTCTCCAACAACAAAAGCAGATGGCTGATCAGCAACATGAAATACATGTACAAAAGCTGAGAAACATCATGGAGTCTAGGTTCAAGAACACACAGGCAAACATCAAGGCACTCAAGGCCCATTTATTGAAAACCACTGGCACTGCTCCTCCAACAGTTCTTTTTATTGATAAACTCCCCCCAGATGATGCCAAAAAGGGGGAGAAAATTCAGGAGTGGATAAGGAAGGGGATAGATGATGGTCTTTACATTGAACCAGAAAAAGATGCTATGACCAGAAATATTCCTTTGCCAGATAGTAGCAAAAAGGTTGATGTTACCCAAGAAGCACTTGATGAAGGAGTAGCAAGTGTAAAAAGGGATAGAGCGGCAAAGGATATTTCAAGATGGAATGAGGAGAAAAGAGCTTACATGGAGCTGTATGAGCAGGGTTGTTCTGGGCTAAAGGATGTTCAAAATCCTGAGCTAAAAAGAAATATCACTAGAAAAGTGAAGAAACCCAAGTCCACACCATCCAGAATTCCAAAGCATACTCCAAAGCCATCATCCAAAAGCCACCAACATCAAACCTCCATCCAAACAACTGTTGTAACTCCTGCTGGTACTTCAGAGGTTTCAACATCTGTTATCACTTCAACACACACCACCTCAACACACACCACAACCACTGTCTTACCACCACCACCATCACCACCAAAAACAACCTCACCACCATCTTCTCCTGCCAAAAAGCAGAAGACAACAGATATTACAACATCTGCTGTAATGACAACAGTGGTTGAAGCACCAGTTGTTTCAACAGCTGTTAGTCAATCACAAACGACTGCCACTCAAACTTCCACCACTGTTCCACCCAAAGCATCATCAGTCCCTCCTCAAACAAAAAGGAGAAGGCTAATCCTGAAAGATAATGACACTTCACCACCACCAACATCTTCAAAATCTCTGTCACTTGTCACAATTCCAAAACCCATGCCTTTCTCTTCAGCTCAAATTCTAAAGCCATTACCTCCTGTTGGTGTCTCATTTCCTCTGGAACTCATTGCAGTTAGGGAAGAAATCAAATCCTTCTACTATGAGGATGACCCAGCTAAAAGGAGTTTGCCATCAGTTGAAGGATATCCCAGGCCTAACAATATTGAAGAATATTTGAAACTCAAGGCCAAGCAAGCAGAGGATATCTCAATCAAAAATAAACAAGGGAAATCTGATAGAGAATTTCAGCAAAACTATCAGTTTCTACTCACACAGGTCAGAGCTATGGAGCAATTTGCCAAAAATGTATGTCAGCAAATCTCAGAAAGGGCAGATGAGTCCTTGAGAAAAGACTACATTGAGAACATCATGACCTACAAGAAATACAAGGGGGAGAAACACATGTACAAAAACTGGACCATTCCTGAGCTTGAAAAAGAGGCAGCCAGGATTCAAGAGATGATAAAAAATAAGGTCAAGCAAACTCCTCCTGAAAAATTCAAACAGTTTGAAGCTGATAAGGCCTTAGAGTTGAAGAGAATGAAAGAGGAGCTGATATCAGCTGATTATGGGTCAAAGAATTCTGTGACAAAGTGGGGAGAAGATAGGGTAAGGGCTACCTACAAAAAGTTGGAGGAACTTAGAAAGAAAGATCCAACAGTTCCAAAAAGGCCTGACTACTCCAAAGCAGAGGTCTCAAAAAGACCACCAAAGCTGCAAGTCAAAAGAACCACTGCTCCAGCTGGTGCTACCATCTACAAAAGAAGGAGTCAAAACCAGTTAGGTGCTGAAACAGTTCAAGATCTAAATGCAGGAAATGTTATTGTAAAAGAGGGCATTAAATTAATGATAAAAGAAGATCTTGAATTGGAACAACCTGCAAGTACTGCTCAGACAGTTCTAAATAGGCCAGCATCACCAAATACCTCATCCAATAAAAATCTCCCAAGAAACCCACCAGGCTCAAAAGTACTAAAGTGGGAAACTGACAAACAGACCCATGTATTAACTATGTTCAGGTCTGGTGGAGAAGTGAAGAAATTAACAAGGGAACAAGCTCTTGGCCTGAGTCTTGAAGATATGCAGGATCTCCTTGATCTTCCACTTGGTAGGGATGAAGATGACACAGATGCCCTAGACTTTGAGCTACAACTTAAAGGTCAAATAAGGGAACTGTTGATGAGGCAATAAAGTTCCACAATAATGAAGAGTTTTGGCATTATCTGTTCCAGGGGGAGATTGTTAGGATTGAACCCTACCAGAGGAACAGATAATTAAAGCCAAAACTGGGTCAGAGCAGTGGATCCAGAATAAGCAGATGTTATATACAAGTTTCTCCCCTTGAAAGTGATTTCAACATCTGCTGACCTCCTATCTACTGATCATACAATCTGGTGACCGTCAAACTGTTGTTCAAGTAAAGACCTGATGCAAGACTAAAGCTCTGCTGGTTCAATCTACTGCCTTGAGTCAAGCTCTGCTGATCCGGATAAGTACTGTTGGGTTCACATCAGTGGAAGGATGCAGCAGTAGTTTGTTATGTCTTTATGTAATGTAATGTAATGTAATAGCAGTAGTTAGCATAGCAGTGTTTGTATTGGTCAGAGGTTAGAGTTTGTTAGGAGGTTAGATGTCACTTTCATGGTGACGTCAGCATTAGATGCTCAGTGGTTTGCTAGTGCCTATAAATAGAACAGTGCTCTGTACTGTTCTATTAGCTCTGTGCAAAATCGTCTTCTCTGCACGAACAAACACTGAGCTCTGGCTGAGGGGGAGTTTGCATTAAACATTGCATTGTAATCGTTGTTGAAATTAAATTCAATCTTTCGGTTCTTTGTGAAAAGTGTTTGATCAAAGCAATACTCTCGTTTGATTGTATGCAAAGTTTGTTTCCATCTTAATTCCGCTGCACAACTCATCCATCTTCATTCTAATTCAAACGAAAAATACAATCAAAACCAAACTCAGATCCAACAATGTAAAACGCAATGGACTGAAAACACCTAAAAAGGTGTTTTACCTAAAACGCAATGCACCAAAAACACTTCAAGAATGTGTTTTTCTAAAACGCAATGGACTAAAAACACCAAAGAAAGTGTTCTCTCTAAAACGCATTGAACCATGACAATAGTTTTGTCTGTGCTGTGAATTGTCTGTGCTGTGAACTGTCTGAACCAATGCAGTTTCCAGAGGCAATTTACAGAAAATTAATTTTTCTGATGCATTTTTATTACAGCTCAACCCCAGCCAGGGGCTCTGCCCCTTGGACCCCGCCAGGGGCTGCCGCCCCTGGGACCCCGCTACCAGGGGCGCTGCCCCCGGACCCCCCGCCAAGATCGTAAAACGCAATGACTAAATCAAAAACCCAGATCGTAAAAATGAAATTAAAGAATTTCTTACATGGATCGAAGTGATTTCTTCAACAATTGACGAATTTTGAATGATTGAAACACTTATCAGCGCTCGAATCGAACGGATCGAGTGATTATCTTCAAAATCACCGGAAAAAAACAAGATTTTGTATGAAATTAAACTGGGTTTTCTTCAAAAAAGCTGAAGAACACGTTGATCGGGTGTTTGAATCATTGATTGGTGATGAAAATCGCACTATAATGCAGTGATTATTGAGATAGAAAGTGAAGAAATGGTTGAAGATGGTGGGTTTTGAAGTTACTGGGTTTTGAAAAGGAAGAAGAAATGGTTGGATTGACTAAAATACCCTTTTTCTTTATTTTAAATGTTGTCACATGTCCTAATCCTATTGCTTCCTACACTTCCTAGCCAAAATCAACTTCCTATTTGATCTTTTCCCAATAAATCAAACGCCAAACATATTAACCTTAGAAGCTCCAAACAAAATTAGATAAACAAGAATTTGAAAATATAATAAGATAAAGAAAAAGTTATATAATAAAAAACGAATAGATAAGAAATTAGAGAATAACAATATAGATAGTTAAATAAGAAACTAAAGAATAAAAGTATAACCCTAGCCTTTTGCTATATTAATTACATATGTATATCTACAAAGACAAGAATACACCACCCTACAAATTTGCTTTTATTTGTGTTCATATTTTAAAACTTAACACTGATATTAAAATCAAACCAAATTAAAATGGCAAAAGATGATTCAAGTCAAATGTCTTTAATCAATCATTTAAACCTATTCTACTTTAACTAACAACCATACAATTGTGTCGATATAGAAATACAAAATAAACTTCCTATACTAATAAATGAAAATCTTTTTTAGACATATATCATTTCTTTGTATATTCTTACTTTATTTTACTATTTTTCCCTCATATTAAATAATAATAACAATTTTAAACAAAAAACTTCCTATAATAATAAATGAAAATCTTTTTTAGACACGTGTCATTTCCTGGTGCATTCTTATCTTATTTTGCTATTTATCTCTCGTATTAAATAATAATAACAATTTTAAACAAAAAATTAGATAAGAATAACTATTTGTTTTTCTATAATTAATTTTAAACAAAAATTTAGATAAGGATAAACATTTGTTTTTATTATGATCATATTAAATAATAATAATAATTTTAAACAAAAAATTAGATAAGAATAAATATTTGTTTTCTATAAATAATTTTAAACAAAAATTTAGATAAGGATAACCGTTTGTTTTATTAGGAATAGATTCAAAGTTCATTTTAAAAGTTAAATATTGACAACTATATGTGTTAACATATAACATTATATTTTATTCAATACGTGCAATATAGGAGTTTTTTTTAAAGATATATTTTTTATTATATAAAAAATTACATTTATGAAAAATAAAAAAAAACAATGTAAAATGTTAAAATAAGTATATAGTACATCAAAGTTCATTTTTAAAAGATAAACTCGACGACTTTGTGTGTTAACATATGACATTATATTTTATTCAATACATGCAACATACGAGCTTTTTAAAGATATATCTTTTTTATTATTTATTATATAAAATTATATTTATGCAACGATATCAACACTTATTTAGGTGGTATTAAGATCTTCTATGGTCTATAGATGGTTAAACACCACCACACACGACCACCGTCCACGTCCACCACCCACCACCACCGTCGACCACCACCACCATCACCCACCACCATCGTCCATACACCACCACTAGTTTATTTAAGAATTCTGCATACGTTAAAAACAAACAACTTTCTTCTTGGAGACTGTAGAGGTTTGGTCCACTTTTTTTCTACAGATGTCTACAGTTGTGCTCCACAGATTGCAGACATTTAACTCTTAAAAACAAACTGCACCTTATTTTAACAACCTTTTACATCTGAATACTATCTAATCTTACACTTGCAAGAATTTGAACCCTTACCATTTTATGAAGAGAACACTATATCACTAGACTACTAGGTTACACGTTCTTATTAATTCTTATTAGGGTTATTGGATTTTAATAATCCTAAGTTTCACCAGTTGGCCGATAATAATCCCAACTTTAAAAATTCCCTCTAATAATCCCAACTTGTAAAAGTATGGCCGCCATTGATCCTTTTCTAACATAGGTGCACTTAAATCAATTAAGGAGTCTCTAGGTGTAATTGAATCTATTGAGGAGACCAAATTCTTATATGTTTGAAAATGATCAATGGCGGTCAAACTTTACAAGTTAGTATTATTGGAGGGAATTTTTAATGTTGGGATTATTATTGGCCAACTAGTGAAACTTAGGATTATTAAAATCCAATAACCCTTTTTATTAATACATGATTTTTATTCGTTTCCTGATCGAAGTTTTCTTTTGGAATTTACCAACGTACAACATTGCATTGTGATCGTGTTCAATTAACGATGATAATGACTCAAATTAACAGAAAAAAGAAGAAAATAGGTCATTATATATTTATACAGACACATATTTTCGTAATTCTATTATCATAAAAATAATTATGTATTTCTAATTATTATTCGCTGCATTTATAATTATACTTTATGCATCCGTTTATAAAAACAAATATTTTTGAAGATCGACAACGGAAAAGTTCATTTGACAAACTTAGGGGTGTTCAGAATTCGTTTCGAATTCGAAAAATTCGAAATTCGATTCGTTTGTCAAGAATTCATTTCGATTATAAGAATTCGAATTCGAATTCAATTCAATTCGAGTCAAGTAAATCAAATACGAATTTATAATTTCAAATTCGATTCGATTCGAAATTCGAATAAAAATTATACATCTTTTTTATTGTTTTTATATATAATACATATATAACTTTTATTGGGCTATACTATAAATTATTTTCAAAATTTATTCCAAGTATTAAAAATACCCATTACCAAACCCACTACATGGCTCATAACTAAAACCTAAGTTACAAATCTATCAATAGATTTCTAACCCTAAAAATATTAACTTGTAATGTGGAGTGGTTATTCCTGACTTCTCGTTTTGAATGTTACATTTATGGTACTTTATTTGGAATCTTTTAATGTGATATCGTGTTTATAGCTGCTTTAAAATTTATGATTCATTTTGATAGTTTTTTACATGTTTTAAAAGAATCTGAATCAAATCGAATTTATTCGAATTCAATTCGAATTCGAATTTTTAATCGAATACGAATTGGTTTTTTATTCGAATATGAATTCAAATCGAATTGGGTAGGTTTTAATTGAATACGAATCGAATTCAAGGGAAAATAAAAACTATTCGAATAATTCGAAAATTCGATATTCGATTCGATGAACACCCCTACCCACAAGGTCACAAGAGACTCGCCCTAAGCGTGGCCCAAAAATCCTTGCCTCTTTGTTGATAGGCCAGTGCCCTATAGGTTGCAGTTGAGCTCTATTATTCGAATAAAAAGCCCAATTAGGTTGAAACTTTGTTTTTGTCTCAAACTAGTTTTATACCTTGCTCACGTCGCTGGGCGCTAAACCCAATATTTCTCAATTTCATAATATGTACCCACTTGTTTCAGTTACTTGTACATGCTGCTGAAAACATGCATCTCAATAAAAATTACATCGAGTCAACCAATCAAAACAAAATACTATCATAGTTTTGCATAAAGCTAAAATGATAGGAAAAGTGTAATTTTAAACTGCGGGCAAAATTGTAATTTGTCAGGACCAATGAGCGAGTGTCAGAAAGCTAAGAAAATTACATCAAGTCAACCAATTAAAACAAAACATTACCATAGTTTTGCAAAAAAAAAAAAACAACCTAAAACGATAGCAATACTGTAATTTTGAATTGGGGGCAAAATCGTAATTTGTTAGGGCCATGAGGAAGTGTCAAGGGCTAAACATGTATATTAGCAAAGTTAAATGTTTAAAATTAGAATACAAAAAGCCATGATCATTGAGGGTAGGGGTGTGCACGGTTCGATTCGGTTCGGTTTTTGGGCAAAACCAAAACCGAAACCGAAATGTCGGTTTTTGGTTTCGTAAAACCGTTCGGTTTCGGTTTTTTCGGTTTTTATGTCGGTTCGGTTCGGTTTTTCGGTTATTTCATTTTTTTTGGAACAAAACTATGTAAAATTCAAAAAATAAAAATTATAATTTAAAATATAAGAATCGTTCTTATATGTTTACATTTAAGATATAATAGTTACCTCTTTAATTAATATTGCTTACATAAATCTAATCTTCTAATCTATTTTTATATTTCTCCAAAATTTCTATCAAGACAATTTTTATAATAATTTGAAGATCATTTAATTTTTATATTAATATTTGTTATTTATTGTAGGTAATAAATAAATCATTTCAATTATAAATAAACATATAATGTTTTTATTATAAAGACTTAACTTTCAAGAATAAAATTAATAATATCTACAAGCATTGGGTTAAACACTTAAACAACTTAAACTTAAACATAAAAATATATGTATTGTAACTTATCGGTTCGGTTCGGTTTTTTTTCGGTTATTGAAAATGGTTATCCGAAAACCGAACCGAAATTTTCGGTTATTAAAAATCCGTAAACCGAACCGTCGGTTTTTGTTTCGGTTCGTTTTTGTTGGTTATTTCGGTTTTCTGCTCACCCCTAATTGAGGGGGTGTCAGGCAGTTGCGTGACACTATTCCCTCTGGTGGTGATTGCAGTATATAGAAATATATTTTTGTTCATCATGAAACCATTAAAAAACCGATTTCGTTTTTTTTTTTTCGATTCTAGGTACGGGTCTTTTGTGCACCACTAATTGGAGTCTTAAGTTTTGGTTTATTTGTTTGACCTTAAAAAATGTATTAAAACTTAAAAGTATATTATTTAACTAGTAATCTATCTATCTATCTTTATTATAAAAGAAGAAACTGCAATGACATAAGAAAAGCTTAGTTGGCAGCCATAGAGGTTGTCCAACAAGGCTTTTCTTATGTCATTTTTACATCATAAACCTTAATATTAAAAGACTTTAAAATTCAAAGCTCTGGCCCACATTTAACTTTCAAAGGTCTGCCCCACATTCAAATTCAACCACTGCCCATCTCCAAAAAAACATATGTTGTAAATTCAAAGCTTTGCAATCAAAACCACTGCCCATATTCAAAATCTTGGCTCCAGATTCAAAATTCAAAAGCTCTGTCCACATTCAAAATTATGGCTCCAGATTCAAAATTCAAACCATAGAAATATAAGATACTCTCTTCTACAATCAATTACTCTTTCTCTCTTTGTTCAATCACCACTTTCTCTCTCTCAAATGTCCCATAAAAAAGTTCATAATCAAGACTTTCAACAACAACAAACAAGAAACCAGTGGTTATGGATCCAGAGACGACGTTCTTAGCTTCCAAACAAGAAACTGAAAAGGAATGGGAACTCTTCAAAGAGAATGTCATGGATTCAAATGCTCTGTACAATCTGCCCTAATTTCTTGATCGTGAAGGTGAGTTTATACAGTAATTATATATTATCAATTTGCAATAAGTATATGCCCTAATTTCATGGATTCAAATGCTATGTACCTCCTGCTACACTCTCTGTCTTATTTCTTAAAACTGTTTTCTCCAGAATTTTGACTTGAAACGTGTGAATCAAAGAAGTTTAATTAGGGTTTATGATTGAAATTTTGTTCATCTTTGCCAAGCGAGTATGAGGATGAGCTTGGTAAGACGACGCGACGGTGGTGTGTTGAGGATCTAAATGTCGCCTCCAACAATGGCGGCTAGGGTTTCTTACAGATCTGACGTTTAATTTTTGGCGAGTTTTGGTAAATCGGTGACCATATATACGATATCAGGTGAGTTTTGATTTCGATTGTTTAATTTCCGGCCATATAAGTTTTGCTTTACGACTTTGCTTTTTGTTCTAAGCAATTGTACGTCTCTTCTCTAGCCTTTCTCAAGAACCAGGTACTATTCTTGAACATATGTGTCTTATTGTTTTATATAATAAATCAGATGTTTAGATCTTTAAATATATTTATATGAAGAGTTATAATGGTTTATTTCATATTTTTTATATAGAGTTTGGGTGTATTTCAGATCTGTAAAGTGATGATTTGTGTTGTTACAGGATGAAGGTCAACCAAAGCGTATTAGAAGGGATATACGTAGGGTGAGCGATGGGAGTTGGTAAAGGTAAAAGATGTGTTTATTTTGTTATAAAGTTATTATTTTGTTAATTTTTCGTGTTGTGTTTGATTTCAGATAATCACCAACGCTGCACAACAGCTGACCAACGCTGCACAACTACTGCACAACTGCTGCACAACGTTGCACAACGCTGCACAATTGCAGCTGTTCATTCTGCACAACAGGTTCCAAACTGGTGAGAACGGAAACGAACAGATCCGAGCTGGTGAGGTTGTTACGAATGGAAACGGAGAGAAGATGGAGCAGAAGAAAGGAGTTGAAAGTGAGACGAGTGTGTTGCGTTATGCGTATCGGCCGTCTTCTCCGGTGCATATGAGGATTAAGGAGTCTCCTCTTAGCTCTGATGCTATCTTCAAGCATGTATATTGTTTAGTTGTTAGTAATTGTTGTTTTAGTCATTTTTGGTGAATTACTTTGCTGTTTAATTGCTAATTCTACATACAGTTACGTATTGTTTTTATTATAGGTATTGATTGTGATAAGTGAGGTGTGTTGTTAATGTGAAGAGAATGTATCATGATTTTAGGCTAGCTAAAGGACTGAGTAGCTTTGAAATTGACTTTAATTATCTGGTTGTAAACTGCGATATTGTAGTTTATGTGTAGTTTATGCTTTATGTGTAGATAATCACCAACGCTGCACAACGCTGCACAAGTGCAGCTGTTCGTTCTGCACAACAGGTTCCAAACTGGTGAGAACGGAAAAGAACAGATCCGAGCTGGTGAGGTTGTTATGAATGGAAACGGAGAGAAGATAGAGCAGAAGAAATTGAAAGTGAGACGAGTGTGTTGCGTTATGCGTATCGGCCGTCTTCTCCGGCGCATCTGAGGATTAAGGAGTCTCCTCTTAGCTCTGATGCTATCTTCAAGCAGGTATATTGTTTAGTTGTTAATAATTGTTGTTTAAGTCATTTTTGGTGAATTACTTTGCTGTTTAATTGCTAATTCTACATATATACAGTTACGTATTGTTTTTATTATAGGTATTGATTGTGATGAGTGAGGTGTGTTGTTAATGTGAAGAGGATGTATCATTATTTTAGTCTAGCTAAAGGACTGAGTAGCTTTGAAATTGACTTTAATTATCTGGTTGTAAAGTGTGATATTGTTTGAGTGCAACTGTTTGTTTTTTAAATTTGGAACTGCAGTTGTTCGTTCTGCACTTGTATGTGAGGTAGAATGGGTTTTGTTTATAAAAGGATGGGCATATGTAATAACCTGTTAAAAAAAGGTAAATTAAATAAATTAAAAGAATGACCAAATTACCCTTCTATCAACTTAGCATTCTTAGAATATTAGTCATTTTGGATGGATTTAGCAACTTTTTTGAAACCTCAGTGGTTCCTATGAGAAAAAAATCTTTTTTGGATGGATCTAGCAAATGTGAACAAACGTCAGGGACGATTTTAGGAATTTACTCTTATTAAAATGACTAAAATAAAGTTTTGACATTTTGGTCTGGTTTCTGGAATGTAGAATAGAAAAATAGTTTTATATTAATTTAGGTGGGTAGGTATACGGGTAAGACCATCTATCAAGTTATCACAAGATCAAGAAACAAGACACCTTGGAACTATTGTTTTTGCCTTTTTTGGGTTAGTTCAATTAACTATGTCATATGATAATATTGAATTAGATCTGTATTTCGAATTCTTAGATTTGTTTTTTGAATGTTTTTTGGTTTATACTAATAGGATACCACTGTTGGAAACCTCATTTATGTTAGGAAACCTCTGTTTTTAAAACCTCTGCTTGGGTAAAAATTCATCCACTGCTGAAATGTATCCTCTGTTCTACAACAGTGGTTAGGATAAACATAGGTTATGAGAACAGAGGATACATTTCAGTAGTGGATGAATTTTTACCCAAGCAGAGGTTTTAAAAACAGAGGTTTCAACAGAGGTTGCTGCTAACTGAATTATAATCGTATTGTGTTTAATGAAGGTTGATTTATATGCTCTGGAACTTGAAAGAAGAAGATGATGAAGATTCAATATCTCGATCCACTTCAATAAAAGAAGGTGTTGATTCGCAAGGTCAGTGATTTGATCCGATCAAAAGATTCTTGTATAATTTAATGGGGAAAGTTTTATAGAAAGTTTATTAAATTTGGGCTTATGTCTTTGAGCTAATCTGATTGAGTTCTTGGTTAATCTGGTACTTAACTTGAAGCCAACAATTTCGACAACTATTCAAATCCGTTTAGGGTTAATGAAGAAGAAGATGAGGTTAGGTTTTTTCCTGGATGTTTGTTGTTGAAATGTTTGTTGTTGATAGATCGTTTTGTTGATTTGAATTGTAAGTTGCTTTGTTAGATCATGTAGACGTCCCAGAGGTCTTCTTGTGACTCACGAGAGGACGAAAGAGATATATTTTGTATACTGTTTATTTTCACTTATTGCTTGATTACAAACATAAACCAGAACTGTTAACTTGATGCTTATTAATTGTTTTATGCTTTTTTTCCTCATTTCAATTGTTGGATTCTGTATGCCCAAGACACATATTAAATTGATGTGGCTAGTACTGTAACACCTGTGTCATTTCAACCATCAAACAAATTCCAAACCAATGAAACATTGTATTTCATACTAGGGATTTGTAAAAATATGTGTATGGGTTGCACATATCAACTCTTGTTCGATTTCAAGCTCTAAATCGCTTTCTGGAAGGTTATACACGCACTGATGCGTAAATATAACCAGTTTAATGCAACGAACACTCCGGAATAGTGAAATAGGCTTAACATACCTTAAATAACCTTTACATAACTTAGAAATAAGT
The DNA here is from genome assembly GCA_030545235.1 of Helianthus tuberosus. Taxonomy (NCBI): domain Eukaryota; kingdom Viridiplantae; phylum Streptophyta; class Magnoliopsida; order Asterales; family Asteraceae; genus Helianthus; species Helianthus tuberosus. Next base: position 110,261,683 of record CM060413.1, on the reverse strand, counting down.
TTTAAAGGCTTTGGTATGGCAAAAACAAGTTAAATCGCTTACAGGGACTAAACTTGACAAACTGCGAAAGTATGCCAATTTGAACTGTAACAGACATTCCGGAACATGACCATAAGTTAAACATACCATAAATATCCTTCACATAGCTTAGAAATAGGCTTTGAGGGGTTCGGTATGCTAAAATAAACTTTTGGGTCATTCAGGGACTAAAAGTGTCAAAAAGTGCACAAGTTTGCATTTTCGCGCATAACTTACGTTCTGAATACATCCGGACATCCAAAAATTTATGTAAGCATGACTATACTATGCTTTAGTGTTTGGCATGCCAAAAATCCATTCGTCGCGCATTTTGGATCGTTTTTCGCGCTTATGCGCATTCCGTCGTAATTAAGCGAACATCGCGTTCGTACGACCAAACGAACCAACACCCGGCATATTTTTGAGCATGTTTCATGTCCTCAATGTTTAGGCAACATTTTAGGGCCTTAAAGTTGGCTTTACGGGCCTTAGAAGTGTCGGAAATGGCCTTAAACACGTGCAGGGACTGAAACTGACATTTCTGAAACTTTGTTCTGATCTGTGACTCCTAGGCGGCCCGCCTCAGGATCTTAACATCCTTAGGCGGCCCGCGTCAGTCCTTCTGACCAGATTAAATGCATTTAACCACAAGTTGCAGTTGTTTGATCCTCCACCACATGTTCTAACTTGCTTAGTCAGATGATAAGCATCAATTTTAGCTTCCATAACCTTCCAACAAGTGTACGGCCTTGATCGTTTCCCCTTTTCCAAGAAACGATCTCAACGGTTACCCGAATCCTATATATACCCATCCACCCCATTGCATAAATCACTAGAATTCTGATTTGAGAACCTCTAAGTTGAAACCATTGTTTCATACCTGAGATTCTTGGATCGGGATTAGCATTCGGGGACCCTGGGTAAGGATTCTTTCGTTCTTTTATTGCTTTTCGAGTCTTTCGAGTCTGAAAGTCAAACTTTGTTTGACTTTCTACATTGACCAGTTATGGTCAATGCGAAGTTCTTTTGAACTTCGCAACGTGAGTGTAATCACGTTGGTTATAGTCCCTTGGGACTATACCCACTGATTACCACGTTGTCTAGAGTCGTAGGGTAGGCGATCTAATAAATCGCCTATACCTTCGAACTCGACCCATTTGGTCGATCATTAGGATCCGACCAAATACATTAGCTGACCATAGTAGGTAGGGAATAACCTTCCGAGGTTATACCCTATGGTCACATCGTTTAAGTAGTTGTATGATAGGTAGTTTATATGCCTTAGGTAAATTACCAGAATACCCTTTTCATACATAATTGGTAATTTAGCATATGTAACCTAAACTTTTGCCACATAACTGATTATGTAACATATTTAGGCATATAACACTTGTCATAGGACTAGTTAGACGTTCCGAACGCGTTTCACGCGCACGATGCGTTAAAATAGCATAAGCTACCTAAACGGATCGTAATGGGTCGATAAGACTTAGGTTAAGTTTCATTTAGCATGTAGGCTTTGTTAAACCATATCACATGAGTTCCTACACTCATTTGGTTTACAAACCCTAATGCTACCCAGTCTTCCGATATAGGTCCGGTTTATTAACATAGATACCTATATTAGGTGCCGTTTGATTTCGTGATCTCTAGCATTGCTTGGTGATTATCCTAAGACATCTGAGCAATCTCAAGTGAGTACATAGACCCCTCTTTTACTGTTTTCCAAACGTTTTGGGGTGAAACACATGTGCCTACTTGTTACTTTCATGCTTTCCTGTTTTCACATCATATACTTGTTATGTTCATTAGTACATTATAGTACATGATTTCATTACATTTCATACTAGGTGTGCCATTGTGTGCATTACTTAGTACATCGTTTTACATTACATTTCATGCTACGTGTGCCCATTTGTGTGCATTACTTAGTACAGTTCACATGCTATGTATGTCTGTTGTTGCATACTTAGTACAGATATTTCAGTTCACATGCTATGTATGTCTGTTGTAGCATACTTAGTACATTTCTTATTCATCATATGCTTACATTTTGGTAGGACAATTGGTTTAAACATAGACATCTTACATTGTTGGTTTGGTTTGTGTAAGTGATTTAAGTAACGAGGCGTGTGTAATATGATACAAGCATGGTGGATACGCCGCTGGTACTTCCTATATATAAGTGTTTGTATGGTATTACATATCGTAGTGTTATTTAAATCATTTCAGTTTGAGACATAGAACATTTTATACAAATAACATACTTTTCACAATACATTGTTTTACAAACAACTTAACTTATACAAACTCATTTTTACATGGTTATTCATTTATCCATGCATTATTCTCTTATTTATACGTATCATCTGAACTTATTGTTTTTCCAATGATTTACAAAGACAAAGCAAATAACAAGGTTCATGACTAAACATTTTCTCAAACATAAGTCATGAAACCTATTTTCACAAAACCTATGTATCTCACCGGCATTTTTATGCTGACGTACCTATTTTCACATGTGTTTTTCAGGAGCTGTTGTATAAGATGATCAAGATACACATAGGCAGACTTGGGCTTTAGTGACAATAAAAGATGCAAGACTAGTTAATTATGTTGTATTTCCTTGTTTGTTAAGACATTGTAACACTTTTAATCAATAAAACGAAACTTCAATTGCCATGGATTTGAAACAATTAATTCTGTTACAACACTCCCCGACGTTTCCGCCACGTTTTGTATGTTCTACGTGGTCGGGGTGTGACAAGTACGTTATGATCCAAGTCGAGTCATACCCAAATACAAGCTAGACAAACACTTATAATAATTTATTTGTGATATGATCAAACAAATAAATATTAACACTTACAATATTTAGAAATTGGTTTTCTAAATAGTTACACTTGAGAAACCAATAAATTATATGGAAAATTTATTTTGAGAGAATATTTTATTTTGTTATTTAATGGGTTAAATAACATTTAAAAGGTTGCATATAGTTTATAAAAATGTTATGTTAAGTTTTATAAAAGTTATAAAACTAATTATTAGACATAAAAACAAGCTAGATGAAATTTCATTGGGTGAGAATGGTGGCAATATGGGCCGCCCTCTATGGGATCTTCCCAAGGCTTTATGGCCAATTATCTTACATGCAATTCTTCGAAATATGAGAAGATATGATTTGGTGTTTTTGATAAAAAGCTCTCTCTCATACTTTTAATCACAACATCATTTTTCAAGTAGAAGACTTGAAATATTTCTCTAAAAAATTTCAGCCATAAGGGGTTGTTCAAGGAGCTTTTCGGTTTTGATTCAAGTGTGTTAAATCCTAGCTAATCTCAAGGTGTTTGTTGGAAGCTTGGGGTATACAAGCTTGAGGTCTTCTACTCTTGAAGGCAAACATTCAAGAAACATCATCTGTTTCATCATCCTATTACTCCAAGAAGGTAGTTTTCTAAACATCCTATGGTTGTGTTTGATAGTATGCACGTTCATATATGGATCCGGGTTTTGGGATTTTGCTTATAAATGAAATTTATATCTTAAAAGTAACATGTTTTAAATATTTTTTTCCGCTGCGTTTTTATTTCATATGGATGAAATTACTTTGATAAACATGTTAAAATCCCATCAATGGCATCTAGAGCCGCTTATATGAGTGCATGCTTCAATAGATTAAATTTTTCGGGTTTCGGGTTTGAATAAAACCCTATGGCCGAAAATTTTAATATGGTTATCCCTTTGTTTTTCAAGATTATTTTCTTACATGCATAAGGGAATCTTGAAAAATTATTTCATATGGATGATTTGTTTGTTTGGACAAAACTTACCTTTTCGGTTTTTGTACATAGCCGAAAATGGTCATAAAAGGGAACCATTTTTTTATGCTTCTTGATTATATATATATATATATATATATATGGATATATATTTTGGTGCATATAACCTAGCCATGATCTTATGTTGAATGATTGTGTTGTGATTTATTTTATTTATTATTTATTATTTCAATGGCTTGTAATAATTATTATTTTGTTCTTCCATTTGTAAGATTTGTAATTTATTTATGAGTAAATTACAAGTTTTGTCCTTTATGTATGTCCCAAATTGCAGGCGTTGTCCTTTGTCTTTAAAATTGATGAGTTTTGTCCTTAATGTTTGCAAATCTTGCACGTTATGTCCTTTAGGCCAAACCCAGTTAGATTTTTTGGTTAAAACTGATCATGTGCAAGGCATGTGAGGGTAGAAATGTCATTACACCTCCCATATGTCTTTTCTCATTATTTAAAACCCAGTTACACCTTTTACAGATTAAGGTTCATCATTTGCACATTAGGGTTAATCCATCAGAAGTTCTGAGAGAGAGAGAAGAGAGAAGGAGAGACTTTCCCCACAACCACCGCCACAGCTCCGCCGACTCACATCTCTGCTCCGACACCACCTACCATCACCATCTACCACCAGAGAAACGGGTTCTTTCAGGCTTGCAAGATGGTTCACCATCAGAGAAGCTAGTGCTTCCTTCCACCGCGCTTAGAACTGGTGGAAGCTTCTCTAATGGATTACAAACTTCAACCCCTGTGAGTGACTAATATCCAGTCTCTAATAAAGAGGAAACATTGCAGAGACTGAAAATCGGTTATAACATATTAATATTCCCAAAATTGATCGAATCGGGACTGATATTCAGCCCAAAATGTTATGTATATGAAAGAAATTAGGACTGGTATTCACTATCCAATAATCGATGCATATTCTATCATAAAATCAGTCCTAGTGATTTGGGGATTTTTTGTTTGAGATTGGGATTATGTTGATGGTGATGTTGGAGATGGTGGAGTGGTGATGGTGGGTCAGGCGATGGTGGAGACAGTGGGTGATTGCGGTAGGGGAGGGTGGGAGGTGGTGGTGGTCGGCGGCAGGTGAGGGTGGGAGGTGGTGTGGGGTCAGGCGATAGTTAAACCCCCAACCCTAACCACCACCATCTTTTAGATCTACGAAGAACAAGAGTAGTGTGGGGTTTCTGATGGTGGCTAGTGGTGCAGGAATGCCGGTGTTCCGACGGTGGTGTAGGAGACAGAGCGGCGGTGTTCTGATGAGGTTCATGAGATAATAATAAACCCTTCTCTTTGCTCTTCAATCTCTCTCTTGATTCCTCTCTCTGGTAGCAGGTTGTAAATGGGTGGTCGGCTCAGATCTGAGACGATGGCGGATGGTGGTGGTTGGGTGTTTGCGATGATGGTGGATGATGGTCGAATGGGGAAGGAGGGATGGTACCATGGCGGGAGCTGATTTGTGTGAGGTTTTGGAAGAAATCAGATCAGATGAAATGGTAATTGACTTTATTTGCTGGTGATTCTATAATTAGGGCATTAAAAGGTGAGAAAGACAAGTGAGGAGGTGAAAAGACAATGCTACCCTCATGTGCCTTGCACATGATCAGATTTAACCAAAAAAATTAACTGAGTTTGCCATAAAGGACGTAACGTGCAAGATTTGCAAACATTAAGGACAAAACTCATCAATTTTAAAGACAAAAGGACAGCGCCTGCAATTTGGGACATACATAAAGGACAAAACTTGTAATTTACTCTTTATTTATTTTCATTTGGTATGTAAAATAAGTAGATTAGGTGCATTTTTATTTTACTAGAAAAATGTATTAGGATATATTTTGTAAAAGAAGATGCACACAAAAATGCGGTTTTGGTTTGGCCATATTCGGTCCAAAGAACTTCATGGTTCTCAACGGGATTTTAACCCGATAACCAAAACACATTTTAGAAGTCCAAAGGAGTTTGGAGCTGAATATAACAGACTTTTGGAAGCTCAAAGAAAGTGGAGAAATCACAACACAAGAAGGAGACTTGAAGCATTTGGATGCGGGATCAAGTGGGAGTTCAACGACACATCGCTTGTGTCAATTTTCACCCCTTAGGAAGGACCTTTTGGCACAATTGTTTTGGCTAACAAGTGTTGTCAAATTAGTTGGCTATGGTTATGCACCTATTGTTATGTATGATATGCTTGTTTGGTTGCTTATTTTGTTGTTTTAGATGATATGTCGATATGCATGACCTAACAAACTAATATTCAACAATATGCGTAAAATTGGTTCTTAACAAAATCATTAAAATGGTTAATAAAGGTTTTATTAAAAAATTAATGATTTTATAATAAAATGGGTTTTATTAAAAAGAACCTTGAAAACTAGTTTTCACTAAAGTACCATTGATTTGAATGCATGCAAATGTATGGTACATAATATTTTCTAAACTAGAATTTTGAAATATTAAAAACCCTTTTATAAAACAAGTCAAACACCATCCTTTTATACAACACTCGAAACACTTGGGAACTCTTATTGTGGGATAAAGGTCACCTAACCACATTTGAGGGAACTTGTATGTTCGAGGTGGGTTTACCATGTTTGTGGGATAAAGGTCACCTAACCACTTATGTGTATAAACTCACACGTGTGTGTAAGTTGGACGACTTGACTTGGAAACCATGAACTTAGGGTCACCGAAGCATGGGGAACAAAGGTGTTGATGGGATTAAACATGCCAACTAAACATAAAGATGTTTAACCGATCCCATATGGCTAGAAATTGCAAAGAGTTGCAATTGTCAAACGTTGACTACCTTGTTAATTTAAATAGAGGGATAAAGGTCACCTAACCAATATTTAAATGTAACGTTGGATTCTAGATTTTAATTATTAATTGTATTTAAGACACAAAAGGGTATTAATGATTAAAATATAATAATATCGAAAATACTAAATTGAACTTGTTAAATTTTGTAGATGGCCGCTAACAATGCAAACCCGATTAACCAAACCGTCTGAAACCTATCACTAAGAACCATCCTTGAAAAGGATCGTCTCAACCATAACAACTTCATGGATTGGTTTCGAAACTTGAGAATCGTTCTCAAGCAAGAGAAGATATCCTATGTGTTGGACGATCCTATTCCCGATGAACCTAACGTGGAAGATGTGGAAGCCTATAATGATTGGGTTAAGTATACCGAGGACTCCATGCAAGCCTCATGCCTCATGTTGGGAACTATGATTCCCGAAATTCAAAAGGATTTTGAACGTCACGGGGCATACGATATGATTACCCAGTTAAAGGAAATGTTCCTACAACAAGCAAGGGTAGAACGCTTCGAAACTGTTCGGGCGCTTCATGCATGTCGAATGGAGGAAACCCAATCGGTATCATCTTATGTTCTCAAGATGAAAAGCCACATTGATCGTCTCGAACGGCTAAATTTTCCCGTCTCTAAAGAGTTGGCTACGGATTTGATCCTTAACTCTTTAACAAAGAAATTCGAAAGCTTTGTAATGAATTACAACATGAATGGATGGGACAAGAGCATTGGTGAACTTCATGCAATGCTCAAAACGGCCGAAGCAGGAATGGGCAAAAAGGCTTTACCCGTCCTTGCGATCAATGAAGGAGGCAACAAGAAGAGGCCCCACCCCGACTCTAAAGCAAACTATGCTAAAAGAAAGGGACACGTCAAAGGAAAGGGAAAAGCTAAAGCAGAACCCACCAAACCAAAGGAGAAGAAGCAAAAGGTTGCTACGAATGACCCATGTTTTGGATGTGGTGAGATAGGACACTGGAAGAGAAATTGTCCAACCTATCTCAACGAGTTGAAAAACAAGAGGGATGCAGGGCAAACCTCGGGTACTATCTTTATGATACATGTTGAGCTTAATGTTATTTCTTCTAACACATGGGTACTAGATACCGGATGTGGAACTCACATTTGCAATTTGTTGTAGGGGTTCAAAAGAAATAAACATTATAAGAAGGGAGACGCTAGTCTCTTCATGGGCAACAGAGCAAAGGTTGAAGTCGAAGCTCAAGGAGACTACGTTTTAGAGCTTCCAAGTGGTTTGGAAGTTATTTTGAAGAATGTTTTATATGCTCCTAGTTTGACTAGGAACAGAATTTCTGTTTCCCGTTTGAGACAATGTGGTTTTAAATTTGAATTTGTTAACCAAGACATTTATGTTTCTATGAATGATGTGTTTTATTTTAAAGCTATGTCTTTAAATGGTATTTATGAATTAGATCATGATAACGCATCATATGATAGCTCAATGTACCAAGTAACCAACAAGAAACTCAAAATGGATTTGAGTGATTCCTACCTTTGGCATTGTCGCCTTGGACATATAAGCAAGAATCGCATGCATACACTTCAGAAAAATGGTCTTTTGAATACAAATGAAGATAATTCATTTGATGTATGCGAATCTTGTTTACAAGGCAAAATGACCAAGACACCCTTTAGTGGAACTTTTGAAAGGGCTAAAGACTTACTAGGTATCATACATTCAGATGTATGTGGTCCTTTTAAGCCGATGACTAGGAATGGTGAAAGATACTTCATTACCTTTACCGACGACTATAGTCGTTATGGTTATGTGTATTTACTAAGACACAAGGATGAGGCATTTGAAATGTTCAAAGACTTCAAAAGTGAAGTAGAAAATCAACTCAAGAAAACAATCAAAGTCCTTCGCACCGATAGAGGAGGTGAATACCTTAGTGGTGCTTTTCAAGATCATCTTAGGAGTTGTGGGATTATCTCACAACTTACTCCACCTGGAACACCACAACACAATGGTGTGTCCGAAAGGAGAAATCAAACTCTATTAGATATGGTTCGATCTATGATGGCTAGAAGCACATTACTTCTATCATTTTGGGGTTACGCTTTGCTCTCCGCAGTCCGTATACTAAATATGGCCCCAACCAAGAAAGTGGAAAAGACACCTTTTGAAATATGGCATGGAAACCCTCCATCATTATCATTCTTAAGGGTTTGGGGTTGTGAAGCTTATGTTAAGCAATACACTCCAAATAAATTAGAAGTCTGATCCACTAAGTGTATCTTTATAGGATATCCTAAAGATGATATAGGATATTATTTCTACGACCCAACCAAGCAAAAGGTATTTGTTGCTCGAAAGGGTAAGTTCTTAGAAGCTAAGTTCCTTGTGGAAGGAACTAGTGATAGAACAGTGGAACTTGAGGAGGATCAAGAACCACAAGACGATACACGTTTGGTTGATACTAGCACTCAACAAGAGGTTGTTGAAAACGATCAAGGGGTTGATCAGTATGCACAAAATGTTCGCAGATCTGGTAGAATTAGTAGTCCACCTGAAAGATATGGATTTTTCATGGATGGATGCTACGTGGTAGATTCAGATGAACCAACCACATACCATGATGACATGTCAAAATCCGATTGTGACAAATGGCTTGAAGCCATGAACATAGAGATGCAATCCATGTATGACAACCAAGTTTGGGAATTGGTTGTGCCACCACTTAACTCTAAAGTAGTTGGAAGTAAGTGGGTTTTCAAGAAGAAAACAGATATGCATGGTAACTTGGATACTTATAAAGCAAGACTTGTAGCAAAAGGTTTCACTCAAACTCAAAGGATTGATTATGATGAGACCTTCTCGCCTGTGGCAATGCTAAAGTCAATCAGGATATTATTTGCCATAGCTGCATATTATGACTATGAGATCTAGCAATTGGATGTTAAAACGACTTTTCTTAATGGATATCTTGATGAAGATGTCTATATGGTTCAGCCTGAAGGTTTTGTCAATCCAAAACATCCTGACAAAGTATGGAAGTTAAAGAAATCAATCTATGGATTGAAACAAGCATCTAGAAGTTGGAATCACCGTTTTGATGAAGAAATTAAGAATTTTGGATTCATCAAGAACGACGATGAAGCTTGTGTGTATAAGAAGGCTAGTGGGAGTATCATTACTTTCTTAGTACTGTATGTCGATGACATTCTACTATTTGGAAATGACATTCCAACCATGGAAGGTGTAAAAGTTTGGCTTGGAAGTTGTTTTTCCATTAAGGATCTTGGTGAAGTCGCCTACATTCTAGGAATAAAGGTCTATAGGGATAGATCAAGGCGCTTGATAGGTTTAAACCAAAGTGCATACATTGACAAAGTCTTGAATAGGTTCCAAATGGAGAACTCTAAGAAAGGTTTTGTACCTATTTAAAAGGGGACAATATTGAATACATCTCAATGTCCAAGCTTAAAGGATGAGCAAGAGAAAATGAAAGGAGTCCCATATGCATCTGCTATAGGATCCATCATGTATGCAATGATATGCACCAGACCGGACGTCTCATGCGCCTTGAGCATGACGAGTAGATACCAGCAAAAATCCAGGTAACAGTCATTGGAAGGTTGTTAAGTGCATATTAAAATACCTTAGAAGAACTAAGGATATGTTTTTAATATATGGATCTGGTAAGGAGGAACTCGTTGTAAAGGGTTACATGGACGCGAGTTTCCAAACCGATCGAAGTGATTCTCGATCGCAATCGGGGTATGTCTTCATTTTAAATGGTGGAGCAGTCTCTTGGAAGAGCTCAAAACAAGACGTGGTAGCATTGTCCACTACAGAATCAGAATACATCGTCGCTTCATTGGCAGCCCAAGAAGCTGCATGGTTGAAGAAATTCATAGCCGACCTAGGGGTGGTCCCTACCATTCAAGACCCCCTAGAGATCTTTTGTGATAACGAGGGTGCGATTGCTCAAATCAAGGAACATCGTGCACACCAAAAGACTAGACATATCGAGCGGAGATTCAACTACATAAAGGATGAAGTTGAAAAAGGAAAATATGTATCCGCCAAGTTCACACCGATCAAAACATTACGGATCCACTCATGAAGCTCCTTGACCGGGCAAAACATGAGGGTCATATATGTGCCTTAGGACTTCGATATTCTAGTGATTGGATTTGATTTATTTTGTATTTGGATATTGAAACAATTGTTATTTTAACTCTTTTATGGTATTTTGAGTTACGTTTCATTTTAGCATGTTTAAATCCATGAATAAGTTAATTATTCTAAATGTCCGTAGTCGATCATACTTGTGGGAACAAATATGAATGTAAGACTATTATGAATTTGGATTGGTGGATATTCATTAGATATGAATATAGAGCAAAGTGTTGATACCAAAGTTCATAGATATTTGTGGAATACAAATATTGGACTGACTCGCTCTCAAATATTACTGCATGGAATCATTTGTGATTGATCATAAGTAAATTTGAGTAAAGGCGAATATCATAGTATCCTCTGACCTGAGATACATATTGGGTCTTGATATTCACCAAGTACTATACCTTGACCTAGTTCTTCATTGTCTGTAATAAGGCAGTACATAAGGCTAAACTCAGGTGTGGTACAAGGTGATTGTGAGAGACGTATGTAGTCAAGAAGGGATTTGTTCCTCTAATTCGTTGAGAGTAAGATGTCTAAGGCCTGCTAAAGTTAAATCAACAGAGAGTGATCACTCTATGTCTCTGGATTTAACATGACATCTGTAACGAAAGGATAAATGATAGATTCACCTAAATCATGTTCAAGTAAGGGACTTGAAGGGGATAATGTTATTGAACGGGACATATAGTCATACGTGTTAGGGGTAGTAAACTATAGTTAGGTGGTCTTTACTACTTGCATCAATCTTCTATGTATCTTGTGCAAGTGGGAGATTGTTGGATTCTATATGCCAAAGACACATATTAAATTGATGTGGCTAGTACGTTATGATCCAAGTCGAGTCATACCCAAATACAAGCTAGACAAACACTTATAATAATTTATTTGTGATATGATCAAACAAATAAATATTAACACTTACAATATTTAGAAATTGGTTTTCTAAATAATTACACTTGAGAAACCAATAAATTATATGGATAATTTATTTTGAGAGAATATTTTATTTTGTTATTTAATGGGTTAAATAACATTTAAAAGGTTGCGTATAGTTTATAAAAATGTTATGTTAAGTTTTATAAAAGTTATAAAACTAATTACTAGACATAAAAACAAGCTAGATGAAATTTCATTGGGTGAGAATGGTGGCAATATGGGCCGCCCCCTATGGGATCTTCCCAAGGCTTTATGGCCAATTATCTTACATGCAATTCTTTGAAATATGAGAAGATATGATTTGGTGTTTTTGATAAAAAGCTCTCTCTCATACTTTTCATATAATCACATCATTTTTCAAGTAGAAGACTTGAAATATTTCTCTCAAAAATTTCGGCCATAAGGGGTTGTTCAAGGAGCTTTTCGGTTTTGATTCAAGTGTGTTAAATCCTAGCTAATCTCAAGGTGTTTGTTGGAAGCTTGGGGTATACAAGCTTGAGGTCTTCTACTCTTGAAGTCAAACATTCAAGAAACATCATCCGTTTCATCATCCTATTACTCCAAGAAGGTAGTTTTCTAAACATCCTATGGTTGTGTTTGATAGTATGCACGTTCATATATGGATCCGGGTTTTGGGATTTTGCTTATAAATGAAATTTATATCTTAAAAGTAACATGTTTTAAATAATTTTTTTTCCGCTGCGTTTTTATTTCATATGGATGAAATTACTTTGATAAACATGTTAAAATCTCATCATCAATGAGATTAAACAAAGACAAGAAGCCTTACTGGATTTTATGAAGGCATCAGAAACAAAGACAAGACCGACTGACTGGAAAAAATTAACACTTGAGAGCTCTAGTAACCCTATTTTCTAATTATGCTATATAACAAAATAACTTGAAATAACAAATTTATTGTGGTTTTTTGTTTTCAGGCTATACTGGACAAAGTTTCAACTGTACCATTGCTACTACGTTTGAAGCTGAAATTTAGATGCATTTGAATAATGAGAGAAGACTTTGCTTAGGTTTTGATCAGGAAAGATGATATTTTAGAATTTTTATTTCTTGCTTTCTACGTGTTGGCCGAATTTGAAGTCTAATGGAAGTTAGAGGTTAAGTTAATTGCGTTTTAGATATAAGACATCAACTGGAAGGAGGAATTTGATGTGAAAGGCTTCTCATTGTTTTTTTTACTTCTATAATATATAGTAATCTGATTCAGTTTTTAACTATTGTTGACTATATGGCAGAATATATTGAGCAGGGAAAGCCTTTAGGGGCATGCATGTTTTTCTAAAAAACGACCCGTGTTTGCACACACGTCTTACCGCTAGTATTATATAATAAAAGAAACCAATAAAAGGACACTTGTCATTATTCTAGACCATCTACTATTACTTAATTGTAGATAATTATTATTTAATTTAAATTATTAAATTTAATATATGTTTCAAACATTTAAGAAATTACGGATAAAGCTCTATAAATTATCTTATTATTTATTTATATTGATTACTACACTACAACAAAAATGACTTTTTAGGACCTTTCCTGTGGGACGCTTGTAAAAGAGGGTCCTAAAAAACTATTTGATAGGACTAATGAACTTTTGGGGTCCTTTTATAATATACTCTACTAAACCGGTGTCCTAAAAAACTATTTAATAGGATGGATGATTTTTTTGGGTCCTATTATCATATAATTTAATAGGACACTTAAAATGTAGATCCTAATAAAGTACTTTATAAGACATTTAATTGTTAGTGTCCCACTATGTGGTATTGTATTATGACACTTGATCATCTGTGGTCCTATTATAACATAATTTAATAGAACACGTTGTAGTTAATTCATAAATGCTCAGTGTTATAGGACCCTTTCTAGTCGAAGTCATATTAGAACTTAACTTAATAGGACACTTGACACTTGAGTCTTATAACTTTAAACTTTATAGTATGCTTAATCATTATGGTGTTATTATAATACACCGTAATAGGATACTTGATATTTGAGTCATAAAATATTAGTTTTATAGGACGCTTATTCGCTAGAGTTTTATTATAATATAACTTAAAAAGACACTTGACACTTGGGTCTTATAAATTTAACCTTAATAGGACGCTTAATCATTGTGGTGTTATTATAATACAATGTAATAGGACATCTGATATTTGAGTCATAAAACATCAGTTTTATAGGACGCTTATTCGCTAGAGTTTTATTATAATATAACTTAATAGGACACTTGACACTAGGGTCTTATAACTTTAACATTTATAGGACGCTTAATCATTATGGTCCAATCAAGTATTATCATGTAGCATCATGTATGTTAAGCATGGAGGTTAGAAAACCTCATTATATGATTCACCACTACACACACCATCATGAAGATGGTGGGAGGATCATCAATAACAAGAAAGTAAATCTAATAAATTAAGTTTTAAGGGTGTTCATACTCAAGTTAGGAATGAAGGAGTGGAACTTAGTTTGGAAAGCCAAAGCTTCCATTTGTTCACACTTCACAAGTCACAAGTTCATCATATGAAAGACGACGACTTGTGCTTGTTTTCATCATTAAACAAATGAAAGGTGGTGGTGGTGGTGGTGGCCGGTGGTGGTGGTGGTGGTGAGTAGTGGTGGTGGCTGATGGTGGTGGCCGGCGGTGGTGGTGGTGGTGAGAGGTGGTGGTGGTGGCCGGCGGTGGTGGCGGCCGATGAGTGGTGGTGGTGGCCGGTTTCGATTAATATTAGCAGCAAAAAAAAGGTTATGGACAATTTTAATATCGTAACTTTTACGTTCTTATGTGCGTGATATGCATTGGGCCTTATAAGCACTGATCCTGATATAAATCGGGCATTATGTAAACTATCGTATTTTTTGATACAAAATGTCCTAAATTTGAATCACAATAGAATTTTTTTCCCCTCCTAATTTCTACTAAAAAATTAGAAACTCCCTCTTATTTTAGTTAGGAGCTGTTTGGTAGCCTCTTAATGACCATTCAGATGCTACCTCTTAATGGTTTAAAACCTCTGAATGAATAAGAGGTAACCTCAAGTCTGAATAGTTAAGAGGTAACCTCTGAATGGTAAATAATTACATGTCACATTCTTCTACCTTCTCATTGGTAAAATTCTTAATGGTTCCATTAAGATGTTACCTCTTAATGACCATTCAGAGGCTACCAAACAGCCCCTTACATTAAAACTAAATAATTTTTTTATAAAACGATAAGGAATTTGAAATCTTAAAATTTTTGAAAATGTGAATATATGTTAAGAATCCCCTCCTAATTTGATACCCGCTCCATCCTATTTTTCTTAAATTCAAATCTACTTCCCTCCCCTAATCTTCACTCTTATCCCAAACCCTATCATCTATTGTTTGCTCTCCACACTCTCCCCTAATCGACTATTGCAAAATATATATTTTCGATCACAACTCTGTGGAAACCGCCATCTTCGATCTTTTACAATTACCGATCATCACCGATTATGCCTATCCCCAAGCGTCACTCCAAACTCGTTGGTAAATGTCTGGTTAATCACTTCTAGATTTCTTTTATTTTTTATATTTTTTATTTGCCTTTTAAAGTTTCTGATACAAGGTGAACCGTGAATCTCCCGTGCAGTTGACAGATGCATTAGGTGGTTCTGATTACGGTAGGATTTCAATTGGGTGAGGTATTTTTTTATATATTTATCTTAATCCTATACTAGAGAATGTTTCTACAATTCTCATTTATTTGAAAACTAGTGGATGATATAATATTCTTAACCCATTTGGTTTGATTATGCTGCATATTTTCATAGCTTTGACCTACACTCATTACTTTCTTTATGGGTCATCGAACTTTGATAAAAGAATACCGAGTCAAGTAAATGTGGTTTTTCTTTCAGCAATTTAATCATTCGTATTTCAATAATTATGATGTGTGTTTGCCTCGAGATACTTTGTTTAGATTGTTTTGTACCTTAATGATTGTTCTTTCTTGAGATCTTTGTGCACAACTCAAAGATATAATGGATATCTATCATGATTTACTATGACAGTTTTTGGGGTAGGCTGTTAAGCAACATGCTTAGACCACCCGTAGTGGGTGTCTTCTCCCCCCAAACACGCCTAAAAACGCCACCGCCCCCACCCGTGCCGGCATGTTTGGGCGTTTTCTTTAAAAAAAGATCCCCCCTCCCGGCGTTTTTCAAATCATGCTTGGAGCAATTTTGAATGGGCAATCACATTTAATCTTCCTTTTTTTGGCCAATAGATTTTTTTTGGTTTTTTTATTTTTAGTTAATTCTCTACACCCTTTTAACATAATGACCGCATCTCCACTACACCCATTTTAGAAAAAAACGCTCAATAATGCCCCTTGCTGATTGTAGTGTCACATGCCAGAAAACGTCCAAGGGTGGGGGCATTATTCACCCTTACCACTACGCATGGCCTTATAAAATGAGGTTCTAGTGGTTTCTTTGATGCTGAACCATTTTTAAAAGTATTAAAGATATTTAAAACCCATATATGCTTTATTTTGATAAGAGAGCATATTGCTACAAAAGTGACAGTTTAAATTTGTACATAGTTAGCTATATTCTTCATAATCTTTTAAGCTTTAAATTCACCTTGTTTCTTTGAGTGGATACAAATGAGATTTTAGTTTATGATTAATCCGGTTAAGTTTTTAATTGTTGGCTCTTATTGCCTACATCTTTTGGTTTATCCAACTAGTATATGTATTTATTGGATTAAAAAAATTGAAGCAGAAGAAAAGGCACACAAACAATATATATCTTTTGGAGTGTGAGTAGCATTACTATTGTTGTGATTCACCTTTCTAGTCAACATTTACTTTTACTTGACATTTATCTTTATAATGTTTGGATATAAAATGGTATCTGTAGTTAACATCAAATTATGATAAATGGATTGATAGGAAACTAGCCATGGAAAGGGAATTTAATACTTGTTACGGACACGCGTCATTCTCATACATTATTTGCTTTACTTTGATTCTACCTATTTGATTAGCGGGTAAATCGTGTTTTATTTATGTTTTTCTTTTTTATTTCTACTACGATTTAACGCAATTAATTTGACATGTTTTAATTGGGTCGATTTTGATGATAAATCTTGGATCCGTCATTAATTGTTGGATATGAAATTGGGATGCTTCACTTGCTTTGTTTGATTATTGAAGCTTTTTTTGCATTTGTGTTTTGAGAAGTTCCTAAATCTACTTCAAGGACAAATAGCCTGCTTCTAAAGTGAATAGCAGGTATGCAATTCGTTTGGCTCTTCTTGCACGCTTCTTTATACCAGCATGTTAATCATCATTTTCTAATTATTAATTTATCAAAGTCACCTCTATAGTTTATACATACGTACACTAACTATTAAGTTTCATTTCATTAATGTAATGTTGTGTTTTTTAGGCAATTTCTATGGTTCCGGTTGCACGTATGAATTGAAGATGTCGGTTTGGGTCGCAAGTATGAAGACACTTGTTCGGGAAACTATTGTATATCACTTTCATCTATAGAGATACATGCATTTTTGTTACTTTGAAACTTTTGCAATTTTTTTTTTTTACTTTCAAGTCTTTGTAATTTGTATTCTTGGGTTATTTATATTGGTTTTAATTTAATAATGTTTTTTTTTTCATATTCTTTATTTTCGTTTTTAGATAATATGTTTATAATGAAAATTTATTGAGAATTTTTTATTAAATTTAATCTAAAAACGAATCATTTTTTTTAGCTTAAACACCAAGAGATGTGGTTTTAGAACCATATCTTTTGAATACTAGGAAAAAAAATACTTTTTGCTTAAATTATTCGCATCTTTTGGACCCGCATCTTTTGGCTTATTGCCATAAGATGCTACGTCATAAGATGCGGGTCTAATACCGCATCTTATAGCTAATTTACATGCATTATTTGATCACTTTTGTATTAGCGTCTATAGACATATTATGCGACCATAAAATCGGTTTCATAATCTTATTTGGCATATTAGGATCCTTTTCTTGGTACTAAATAAGCTAAAATATTACATCATAAGGGTCCTATCAATTAATTTCTAAGAACGCTTATAAGTGTATCAAAAGATTAAAAGTATGTAAGCAAATGTTAGAACATTGTAAACGTGTCCTAATATGTTTTTATTAGGACACTATTTTGGTTGTTCAAAGACATATTACGCGACCATAAAATTGGTTTCATAATCTTATTTGAGATGTTAGGACGCTTTTTTAGTTCCGGGATTTATTACGACCCCTTTACATGAAACGCTTTTACCATTGGTCCTATTAAATGAAAGGTCCTATAAAATAACATTTTAGAACGCTTTTGCGCGTACTAAAAACCCAGTTTTCTTGTAGTGCTACGTTATTATTCTAGACCATCTACTCTTACTTAATTGTAGATAATTATTATTTAATTAAAATTATTAAATTTAAAATTTGTTTCAAACAATTAAGAAATTACGGATAAAGTTGCATAAATGATCTTATTATTTATTTATATTAATTACTAGGTTAGAAATTATATTTTAATAACTGAAACAAATATCAAACATTTTCATAACGAGGGTGGAGGGAACGATTTTCTTATTTATATTAATTACTAGGTTAGAAATTATATCTTAATAATTGAAACAAATATCGAGCATTTTCATAACGAGGGTGGAGGGAATTATTTTCTTGCTTAACAAATAATTTATTTATTTAATATATTTAAAATACAAGAAGAATAATAGCTACATTTATCATACTAATAAATTTATCCAAAAACAACCATTCTTTTAAGATCAACTCAAGTCCATATATTTAAATTTTAAAGTTATATAACTTAATAATTACCGATAATTTATATTTATCTAATTAATTTAAATATTATTTTATAGCTATATGTTTATCTAATTGGCTAATTGCTATATGCCTAATCTAAACATTTCAGCAATATTTTTAGAACTAATAAATTAAGACTACTGTTATTTAAATAAAACTTGGGTTCACGTTGTGTGAAAGTCGATGATACAGTTTGTCTTCTAATCGATGGTTCAAATGCCTTCATATTTATAAACTTGACAAACATCACAAGTTTTGATCATACATAAAACAAAATTTTGTTCGGATATCAGAAAAGTGTCTTAAAATATCATTTTATAATTGTTAAATCTTCTTTATTAACTATTTGATATTTTATTTACTTAACCTGTGTAATACACAAGGTTATAACCTAGTATATAATATATGGAATGGAATATATAAAAAAAATGTAGGAATTAGGCTCTTCCAAACTAGTTGGGAGCTTTGAACTACCCTAGCGAAGATCCTAGTTATAAGTTATAACTAGTAACTCAACCCCACTTTAAATTACCGGTTCATATTGTTGAAACTGGTAAACTAAACCACACCATACATATAGCGTTTGGTTTGGCTCCTCATTAAAATACGATTATATATTCTCTATTTAAATAGTGACAAATAATGAGTTTTTCTTCAAAAATGGAAGTTCATATGAAACTATTTATAAGAATTATGAAATATTAGAAAAGTTGTGATGGTCTGATGGAACACGATAAATGAAAACCAAAAACAAACAAAAATAAACAACATTATCTTGCTATTTCTAAAATAATTCAGAAAGTATAACCATACAAACATACAAATATTTTAGCCTAATCTTGTATAAACTACTTAAATACTCACCACCCCGCAATTGTTTTACTAAAATTTAAATAATTATTTAAATAACATTTTTCATTCTTTATTATGCAAATTTAGTTATTTACCAAAAACAATTATTGATGGGTCAGCTCAACTCACTATAATTACCCGACCCGACTCGTTTTGACCCAACTTAAGACCCACTGCCGGAGTGAACAATCTTGAAAATGCTTGATGTTAGTAACACAAACCTTATTCTTTCTGCTTCATTTCAAGGTCCTTGAGCTTCGATTCAAGTTCACCGAATTCGTCCCCACGAGGATCATTCTCATCGAGCGGTCCAAGCATACGAGGGAAATCCTTAAATATCTCTCTAACACCCTGAATGCCTTTAGAAGATAAAAAGTTGCCATTAATGTTTAGCAGCCTAAATCCTGGCTTCCCCACAACCGCTTTAGCCAATGCCATAGCTCCACCTGTTTCAATCCCATTGGTGCTCAGATCGACCACACACAATCGCTCAAACGCATCTTCGAGTGCTTTGGCAATCACTATAGCGCCCACGTCTTTTATTTCATTTTCAGACAAGTTTATTCGGGTCAGAGATTGTTTGTTTGAGATGATGCAGTCAGCTAATGCTTTGGCTGCTGCTTCTGAAGTGATGTTGTTTGCAGCCATCTCTATGATCTCGAGGGCAGATTTGGATTGTTTTAGTGCATTTGCAAGGGCTATGCTTCCTTCATTTTCCAAGTTCAAGTAACTGAGGTAGATTTCTGTAAGATTTGCGTGAAGAGCGTTACCCAATGAAACCCCCGGTTTTGGTCCAAACATGTTGTCGCGTAAGTCCAGTTTCTTCAGAAGGGTACATGTTTTAAGTGCTTCAGCTAGTGCAACCCCCCCTGCTGACCCAATTCTTGTGGAGGAACACCTGAAATTGCATTTGTTTTATTTTTTACAACTTTTTTACCTAAATTTCGTATATTAAAGATCCTAAACATGTAAAAGTCCCGGAACCCAATTTGGATATTGCGTTAAAGAAATGAAAATTTTACCTGAAATCCTCTAGATTTGGAGATCCTTTGACAAGTTGAGCAATGGCGATCGCACCTTCATCTCCCATCATGTTATGATGAAACTGAAGAATCTTAAGTTTACTTGTCGAAGGAATCAACTCGCAAACCGCCTTTGCAGCTTCATGTGAGATCCCAGCATTCATAAAACTTAGCTCAACAAGACTACCTTGAGACTTCAAAAGAGCCCCAAAAGCCCGAACCCCCTTCTCGCCCAAAGCATTATTCGATAAATTTAAAGCACTTAGCTGAGCACCCTCAAGTGCTGATGAAAACATCTGCATAACCCCAATAGCCTCAGGCTCAGGCCTCCTAGAAACAATATCCGATAAGTCAACTTCGGTCAACTGATCTTTAACAGATGACAAGACCGTTGCAGCAACATGGGCTGCCGGTAGCCCGAAACTTCTATTGCTAAAGCGAATTTTTGTGAATTTGTTTCCCGGCTCTTTTAATGGTTTTAGCAGCTCTTTAGCCTCTTCTGCATCAATGAAGGCTCGACGCCCTCCAGAAATATCAAACACGTGTTCATGGTTTGATGTAGTTAACCCTGGTATAGTGTCTCGGTCTTCTTTGTGTTTGGGCCCGGTTTTGAGAAACTCTACCATTAGTTTACTGGATTCTTTCGCATAAACTTGGACTGCAGATCCTCCATCACTCTCGGGCTCTTTTTCAAAGTGTTGGGTTGCAGCCACAAAGGCTGCAGATTCAATTTGTTTGGCATCTTCCTCTGCTTCTTCTTTACTTAAAAGCCCGTATTTTCGTGATATAATGGACGGAGTTGAAAGGTTTTTTATGATTCGCTCCACGAGTATTAGCCTCGTGCTGTGGCTAGGAGGCCATAGCTTAACTGAATCCATATCCATATCAAACTATCCTGCAAATACAATTTTTGTAACATCATATGATAGAGACCCTTTGAGCGGGTTAGACTCCAAAATAGACCCTTAAGCAGGTTAGACTCCAAGAATTAGAGATAGAAACAAGACTTTACTAATTTTTCTTCTTCTTTCATTTACTAAATGAAGGGATATAAATATAATCATGCAAACAACACTAACAAAATCCCTAGGCCTGTTTGGTTGGCAGGAATCCATAGGATTTCAAGGGAATTGGAATTTGAATTCCATTCCTTTGTGTGTTTGGTTGGACAAATTAGTTGAAGGGAATTGGATTTCAATTCCAACAAAATCCCCTATCTAATGGAATTCAAATTCCTTCTAAATTTCAAAGGAAAGTTTAAAAAACCATGGGAATGTTTCCAAAGTTACGGAAATAACCCCTTGCCTCTTTCATTTTTGTCTAAAAACCAAAAAATAATAAAAAAAATTCTAAAAAATCCAAAAATAATAAAAAAATCCAAAAAATTCTAAAAAAATCAAAAAAATTCTAATTTTTTATAATTTTTTTTTATATTTGGATTTTTTTTGAATTTTTATAATTTTTTATAATTTTTTGGATTTTTTAGAATTTTTTTGAATTTTTATCTAAAATAGTTGTTTTTAAAACTTTTGTCAATTGTTTATAACTAGGGGTAATTTTGTCTTTTTAGGTATTTTTAAATTCTAATTCCATTATTACATTTATCAACCAAACACATCTATGGATTTCAAAGGAATCCATCAAATCCAATTCAAATTCCAATTCCCCTAGGGATTCCAATTCCAATTCCTACACATTCCGCGAACCAAACGCCCCCTAAAAGAAACGTGGGTTGTTGGTTAGTACTAAACATGCAAACTATAATGTAAACTTAAGACTATTCTAGATCAACTAGATAACTACGTGGGAGAACATGCAGAACATGGGACCAATCATGCAAAGAACAAATATTAAACGTGGGTTGTTGCTTCACACAGTTGACGGCAACTCGGATCGTATCGGGTCGGACCGTATCTTCATATATCAATGTTTTTTTTTTTAAGTTTTAAGCAAACTCATAGTAATGGTAAAACTATACATTGAGATCACTGTATTGACATCAAAGTTGTGTCATTTTTGCAAAAAATGAACAAGCATGCTTCAAAGCCGATACGCAAAGCGCGTGCATCAAGTATGCGAGGTGTCCAATAATAAGAAAAAATATGTATCAATAATATCGTAACTTGTTAACTTTTAAACACTAAAATATATATAATCATCATCATCTCTTGTAAGGTCTCATCATCATCATCATCGTACTCAGTATATCCCACCAATAGCAAAAGCTAAGGTAGGGTCTGAGGAGGGTGGGATGTAGACAGCCTTACCTCTACCCCGTAGGAATAGAGAGGCTGCTTCCAATGAGACCCCCGGCTCGATTGTGGTTTTGCATCAAGCCTTGGACATAAGGCACATAACACTCAGCAATTGAGACAAACGCCAATTGGTGCATGTACCCCCTTGTCTTTCGGCTATCAACGCCACCACATGATGCATGATTAACCATCCCCTCTTTTAACGTTATTTTCACGAAATTAGTAAAATAACGTTAAAAATTAGTGCACTTTTGCTTTTGCCCCCCGAGCGCCCACACATATATACATTATATGTGCATACCGCAAGCGGGGCACATATATACATTATATGTGCATACCGCAAGCGCCCACACATATATACATTATATGTGCATACCGCAAGCGGGGCACATCTCTTGTAAGGTCTAATTTGTTCAAATACTGGTCAATTTCATAAGGCGCATCATGCCCAAGATCACATTATCTTCAATCAATCCCTAATTAATTAATTAATGTGAAGATCTTCCTATGTGAAATTAAATTGAATAAACACAAACGATTCAAGATCGTTATGTTCAATCCAATTATAATATGAATTCAAATCACTAATCAACAAAAACAAAAGAATAATTCCACATATCAACAAACAATATCATCTTCAACGCTAAACAAAACCGCGCTAAATTATGAAATATGCGAGGAAGGGAAATAAATAATCATGTAGACGACGATTAGAAATATGAAAAAGTGGACAAAGATCATAAACACATAAACGATGATTTCATAGATGTGATTTTGATCGTACAGGTGATGACGGCGATGGAGAATAACCTCCGGTTGATAAACGTTCGATGCTGATAATCTAGTTTTCCGTCGGGAAAAGGTGACCGGTGTTAGCTTGAAATTTAGTGAGAGAAAACTAGAGAGAGAAGTTTAACCAAATGAGCATCTTTTATTCTTCAACCGTTAACTAACATTTCAAATGTTTGTTACAATGTTTACAAACTAACCCTTTTACTTTCACAACGGACATTTAAAGCACTAACTATTTATACATGTTTACAAACTAACTCTTTTTTCTATATTATATAGAATAATTTACAGAAACCATCCAAAACACTACTCCATATCCCACACTCTATACATTTTAGAGAAAGCAAAAACAAGCCTCTATATCTAGAGGCTTAATCCAAGCCTTTATAATTATTGTGAGTGTATAAGAGAGAGAAAATAATAACTCTTTTTTAAGATTTTTTTTGAACGGTCAACGAATTCCTCAAATGGTCTACTGGCGAAATTCATCACATCGGAATACACTTGCCTCTGAACCGGGGAAAACCCTCACCTAGGGCCGAAGCCCGTGAACACTCGCCCGAAGGCACGACAGTGCGGTGAGGTAAAACCCGCTCAGTTAAAGGATCAAACTAGCGATCTCCACCTATTCGCCTAGTCTCCCATCATCACCAGGTGCCGCAGAAAATAATGAAGAGGGCAGGAATCGAACCTGAGTCCCTTAGAACATTAAGTCTCTCCTTTACCACTCCACCTCCACCTCATTGGCATTGCCAGCTCTTTTTTAAGATTAATTTAATAGATTTATTATGGGTTTAGTCCAAGAGTTTGCTGAGTAACATGTTAATTTTTTTGAGATTAACGATCATTAACTTTTGGTATCAGCTCAATCCTTGCGACTAGGGTTAGTCTTGTATAACCTGTTTTTATTTTTCTATTTTTTTTTTTAGGTTAATGGATTAATATGGCATTTCACATTTGAGTGGGCTTTATGGATCATTATTACCAACAAGTTTTTACGTTTAAATTTTAGGCATTGGCCAATAAGTTTTTAGAATTTATTTTTAATTTTTAAGTATTCAGGTAACAAGTTTTTAGGTTTTATATTTGAATATGCTAGCAAGATGCCTACACAATTTGGCGGGGCGACATTTTGCATTGTGGTACTTGTTTCTGGTAGTTTTTTTATTCGTATTATAGTTGGTGTAGTATTAAAGTGCTGGATATACGTCATAAGCAAAGTCATGGGTTAGCCCATTTTATGCATGGTTCGATCAGTTAAGTTATTATCCTAAACCGAAGTCATTGGTTAATCTGTTTTATTAATCAATCGGTTTACGGTTAATCAGTTCGGCTTATTCGGTTAGATTGATGGTTTTTTATTCGATTCGTTTAATTTCAGTTAATAGCAAAACTAACTTGGGCTAAAACTTTTGCTTATAAATACATGAAACTAAGGAGTAAGAATACATGAAATGGATATAGAAATAACTTAAATAGAAATATAAATACATGAAATGGAAGGTATAAAATATGAAATATATGAAATACATGAACTAGAGGTATAAAAGCAAGAAATATATTAAAATATGGATAATCGGTCCGCTTTAGTTAATTTTGGTTAAATGAGGCTACAAAAAACTGATAACCGGTTTTGGGGTAATTCGGTTTTCAACTAATCATTTTCAGTTAATTCCGTTTTTGGTTGATTCCAATTCAGTTTCATCTGTTTTCGGTTAACGATTCAGTTATTACTCACTCATAAACATCGTAATCACATAACATATCATTTTTAATAAAAACACTATACCTATACTATACTCAGAGTAAATATAATAAAATGATTATGTTTGTGGTGTAACTTTTTAAAAATAATATTAATGTACGGATAAGTTATGGCCATTTAAAAATCGTAGAGGTAGTTAGTTTCTTATAAGGGGATAAAATGTAAATATTAACTTATCCATAATTTGGTTAAGGATGAGAGAATTAAAGTGTAACTAAAATGAGGGTATTAAAGTGTAATTAGCGTTTGAAAGACTATTTTACCCTCAATTTTGGGTTGTATCTTATGCATTAAACAAAGACGAAATCTTAACTTTTAGGTATCTTGAAATGTCTTCACTCATATATTATAATATAGTATACTGTGTGTGTGTGGGAAAGTTCAATTGAAAACTCATAGTTAGTGAGAAAACTCAAACACTCCTCATTAATGAAGGGAATGAGACTTTTAATGAAATATATTACTTTTCAAACCTATCTTCTTCATATGTTATTCTATTAAAAAAATACACCATACGATGTCACACCCTCAAATTCCACATGCGGAGTTTTACCGCGATACGTTAGACTGACCATGATCCAGCCACTAATCATGTTGAACCACTTATTAAAGTTATAAAATCATCACAATCAACACGATTAGTGATCGAAGTTTTAAAAGTTAAAAAAAAAGTTTAAGTTAACAGCGGAAGCAAGTTTAAAAATTCAGACACAAATAAAAAACCACAAGTTCATAGCTGACCGTGGTGGAGTGTGAGTATAAATTTTAGTATATTTTTAGCAATTTTACTCATTTATCAAGCTTTAAATATATTTTAGCACTTTTACTAGTGTATCGAGGTTTAAATTTATAAAACACAATATAACATTATCACTCTCTACAACACGTTAGGGCAAGCGCACCCATCGTTGGCGTAGTATAGTGATGGCAAGTTACCGAGGTCGTCTAAGGAGACAAGAGCTTTTAATACCGAAATGTTGTCAACGTATAATCTAACAAAATTTTTGAGAAAAGATGTCTAGTAAATAAACATTAAAAGAAAAGAAATCAAAATATTAAAAAGAAACAATAGACAAGATGGAATCACTTGGTTCAGACTCTTCTTTTACGTATCCTTTGATGATTTCTGCACTTTAGGTTTTTCAAGATATTATCTTAATTATAGTGACATGTCCCTCTTTTGGAGTCAACGTTACCCTCAGCCATATTGGTCTGACTCAGTAGGGATACAGTTCCGCAAGGCCGGAATATTGAAAGATAATTAAGTAAGTTATTAATGCAAAATGTGGCGTGTCCCTCTCAGTAGGGATACAGTCCCACAAGGCCGGTTTAAAGTTTTAATAATAGTTTATTTATAAGGGATTCAAGGCGTTCTTACTTCTCCCGATTTGATGCTATCTGCCTCAAGAGAAGTCCTAATAAGCTTGAATCAAGTCCTCGCAGGATCTATACACTAAACGAGGCAAAAACTTTACCCAAACCACCCTTCTAACCCCCTTCTAGGAAGTTAACGTGTTTTATATAGACCGTAAAGACACAAATGAGTGAATCAACAAAATATGAAGAGATGATAGAATAAAGTTCACTTTCAATATAAATAACTAGTTATTAAAGTGATTAATACATACCCAATTAAAAAGTTAACCAACGCTTGGAAATAAAAAGTAATACATAAAAGATTTGTATTCACCAAGTGATGTAAGAGATTAGCCAAGCATGACCATTGTTTGACGAGAACTCTTACAATCAATCTTGGATCCCGAGACTACTACACACTCTAAACTCGAACAGATGTGGTGGATGATGGTGTTGGAGTGGTGGTGAAGTGAGAGAGATGGCTGCCAAGGGATGGTTTGCAAATGAACCAAGCACCCCTATTTATAGCTGAAAACAAGCCTTTCACACGGTCCCGTGCCAAAGGGCACAACCCCGTGTCTTCTTCTTCTATGTCTTCATTTAATGAGCTGTGTCAGTCCGTATGCTCACACGACCCATGTGTCAGAGGGAATGGCCCCGTGGCCTTGTACTTGTTGTACTATAGGAGATTTTGCATATCTGGGAGTTGACCACGGCCCGTGTCCATGGGACACGGCCCCGTGTCTCTTGTCTGCTTTTGTTTGTCTTTTTCTTTATGGACTCTAGAGTGGGGCATGACCCCATGCCTTGGTGGCACGACCCCGTGCTTGTCTTCTGATTTGTCGTTTTGGTCTTGGAGTGAAGCTTGGATGGTAGGTATGATGTGTCAACTTCTCTTCTTTTGTATTTATGTTGGTTTTTGCCGTTAATTTGTTCCTTTTGTACATTTAAGCCCTTTTAATCCTGAAAATCAAAAGTTGGCGAGTTCACAGTTTTTGTTAAGCGTAAAGTATGACTAGGGTAGCTAACCCTCATCAAGCAACTAAACTGTGTGTGAAATGCTGACGTTATAGTTTTTGTGCCCTCATCAATTTCTATTCGCACTGATGCAATGAGAAGGTCATAGTTCACGCCCGGCTCCCAGTACGATTTGAGGTTTGTTAAAACTAATAGTGTTATCAACTAATACCCCGCCTGCTAACCCGACATGCTAATCAGCAAAATGGTGTAGGGACTTCCAGATAGAGTTTGCGTTTAGTTATGTGTACTACTCCACCTCCAGTGGATAGTATGTATGTGGTCCCAAACTAGGAACGCGCGCGTAGCCCCAACTAGGGCTATCGTAAGTGTTTCCCAAACAAGGGAAGTAACTGTGTTTTCCCAAACCAGGGACACATGCTTTTAGAAAAGAATTGTGAACTCACCTTAGTTTGCTCGGGTAGAAAATATGTGAATAGTAGCGGAAGTGGTCAACCACGTCCTGATATGGTTACCGTTTTAGTTAGTTTGTGCTCACATATTTCTACATGTATACTAATACATAACCATGCAACACGTTTTAATGACATGTGTTTAGGTATTAAACGACAATTAACACCTCATGATAATCATGCAAACTCACTTAGAAGATATACAAGAACTTTCAGCTATTTCGGTTCAACATCCAAATCTAAGCTATTTTGCGGAATTTATTTCCAATACCAAATGGACTCGAAAAATTATGATATTTTTACAAGACATGTCATATTGTCCACTATGACTTGTGTAATTTTCTCATGGCCTAATTATTCACAGAAAAAAATGATAAAAATCATTTAGCACGCATAGGTCTGATTCATCACATTCTAGCGACAGTTTATGGAAAATTTTATTTAAAAATCCTTGTTAACTCTTTTAAGGAAATTCCAATTTGAGAGTATCTTAATCTCATGGGACTACCTACTGTAAATATTCCAAACATTAACTCCAACCACGGAACAAGTTATAACATTCGTAATAGGCTGCAGATTCTGTAGGAAAACGCAACCTTAAACTTGTCGAACAATTACGAAACCAGTGAAGTTAGAAAGATATTTCAAAATAATACATTTTAGACTTAAGAAATAGTAAATTTCGTTTTGGCCCCGTTATAGCCAACACAAGTCGGCTGTAAATTTCTGACAGAACGTATTTGCTTTCAGCTTTTTTCCAAAAACATGTTTATGATATTGGTTAACCCAAATCCGACTCATACATCATGCATAACTTCAAATAAATCATATTCAACAATCAAATATCATCAACATCAAGTTACAATCAAAACCCTAGCATACATGTAAACAAATACGTGATCATTCATCGCAATATCCGTATAAACTCATTAAAACTCAATACCAATAAACCTAGCATTCAAAGTCCTATCATCATGTTATCATATCAACAAAACGCAGCCAAGAACGTACACACACGTACAATAAGAAAAAAACTATAAATACGGTAGATGTAGGTTACTAAGTGAGTGAGGAGGATCGAGAGGCTTGGAGAATTGAAAGGGATGAAACCTTTGTGCCTGAGTTTTCGTCGATCAATAGAGATGTAGAGATACTTTTGTTTTTCATAGATTAGGGTTTAGGATTACATGTGCATGTATATTTATAATATGATAGTTCATTGGGTTAAAGCTCGTAACAACTAGGCCACATAATGGGGCGAAGGTACCATAAAAACTATAAATACGGTAGATGTAGGTTACTAACAAAACCTATGTTACTCACCAGCATTCATTTGTTGACCGTCTTTTTCACATATGTTTCAGGTGCTAATGTGTGATGACTAGGAATGCATGCTACATGTAGGATGGACTCGGGCCTTAGTTTACTTTAAAAACATAAGGACAATTGTTGTGTTTTGTTTGTTTTTGCCCCAAGACAATGTAATTTATTAATTCAATAAAATAAAACCTTATGTACCATGTGTTATGTGTTGTGAAACAGTTTCCTGTAACGTGACTCCACGATGTTTTCACCGCGGTTTGTTGTATTACGCGATCGGCGTGTTACACCAAACTTGTAAATTTATATATAAAATGTATAAAATTAACTCTATATTTATATAATTTTGTAAAATTCTACATAAAAAGTACAATCCAATTTATCCCTGCAGTACCTCACCGCTTGACTAGCGCCTGGCGATTACAAAAACACACATACACACACATAAAAAAAACATAGGTTCTTGAGTCATGGGTCTTGTTAGAAGCAAATGAGCAAACTCATTATCTTCTAGGATAGAACTAAGGTTTACCTTCATCTCATTTTCACCAAACTCTACTTTATAACTGGGATTTTAATAGATACATTTGTTTGTTTATAAGAAGCTATCCACTGGGTTTTTGTAATGCCTACAAAAAAAACACTCACAAACCAAGTGGTTAATGAGTGATCATGTATCCGATGAGGATGAGACTAGACATTAGATACGAGTTTACATTATATAGAACAACAAAACCTATCTCTCTAGCATCTCACTTTCAAGGTTAACCAAGCTAAATTAAAGAAATTTTTTTCCTCATATAAAAGATGGGAAATGAGAGAACAATAAGACAAGTGACAATTGACACAAGAAATGATACTTCCAACAACAAAAACTGCCACCAAATTGTGAAACATTCTAACCATTAGACAAATCAAATCTAAACCATTTTATGTACAAGAACATTCATTCTGCTATTTCGAGGTTGGTTAATCAGCTAATAAAAATATTAACCTTCACTATATATTGTTCCTTGTCAGCTTCAGCTAGCCTTGCTAGTGTCCTCACAAAGTAACTACGCATCTCTGGCAATACACGCTTGATCAGACGACTGTACCTGGAAATTTGATGATCACAAGAACCGGATCTTTTAAAATTTCTATGACTTGGAAAAAATGATAATTTCTTAAAAAGACGTAAACGGTAAACCGGTAAACTTACCATGATTTTTCATGTAATTTATCGAAGTTCTTGAGAATGAATATAATGCAAGCATTCTTTAGTGACATGGCATTGAAGGCCTCTGATAAGTCATACATAAGTGATAAGTGATACATTGTCCACTAGTATATCCTAACGCAAGAATGGAGCATCTTCATTACATGCAAAGTTAGTCTTACGAGGTGTTTGGATGTGTGTTTTGAAACTGATTATTTGAAAATAGTGTTTAAATATGCTTATGGTGATTGAAATGTAACAATTAGATAACAACATGTTTTAACTAATAGATAGAATGACAAAAATCACATTTTTGTGAAACAAAATAATTGATCTCGACTCACTTGTGCAATGTTGTACTCACAGAGACGCTTTAGCCCCTCGAGAAGATATTGATCTGCGGCTGTAAGAAGATCTAGAGCATTTTCCATATTCACATCTATGGACCCAGTGTATATATATCTGTAGTTAAATACCATATTAGTATTAGATATATATATGAGTGTGTATATATATATATAAGATAGTTAATAAGCTAGATTATGTGACATATTATTATTTTTTGTATTATTCTCTTAACCTAGTTAGTAGGCACTTACAGCAAACATAAACATATATATATATATATATATATATATATGGTAGGGTAGGGTTCTAGAGTGAACAACCTCCCAAGAGTGAACTGTGTGAACTCATCTGGACCCTTGATTTCCTTTTTAGTTGTTAAGGGTAGGATTGTAATTTTATAAAAAATTAGATTTAAATCATTATCTTAATAATTGAAACCAGTTACATGTTTCCTATTTTAATTCCTTATCCATAGTATCTTTCCTATTTTAAATTCATTATCCACAATATCTTTTATTTCAATTTTATTTTTCAGATTTCATCACCAAAATTCAAATTTTGATTTTTACGATCCACGTAACCTTCATATTTCAACGGTATACATATGTGTACTTAGATATAAATAGAACAGTACGTATGTGTACTCAGCATCGTACATATATGTACAGTAATTCACAAGTGTACATCAAACATTCAATACAAAAAAAAATCTGAGATATCACAAAAACAGACGATATACACATGTGTACATCGCATTAAAAACAGGGCAAAATCAGAATACACATGTGTACATCACATTTAAACAGAGCAAGGATAATGAATTTAAAATAGGAAAGATATTATGGATAAGGAATTAAAATGGGAAATATGTAACTGATTTCAATTATTAAGATAATGATTTAAATCTATTTTTTTATAAAATTAATTTCCTATTTAATTTATGAGAGAGAACATGATTTATGCAATCAATTTAAGATGAAAATTACACATATACCCTTTTTGTATTTAATTAAATGGAAAAAATTAACCACATAATTACCATAATGCCACTCATCTAAATCTCAAGATCATAGAAATCAAGGGCCAAGATGAGTTCACACAGTTCACAACTTAGGGGGGTGTTCATCTTGGACCTTCATCATATCATCTCGGATCATCATTAACCCATCTCGGACCATCATCATAGCATCTTGGATCAACATCAACCCATCTCGGACCATCATCAACCATCTCGAATTATCATCAAGTGATCTCGGATCGTCATCATCTGATCTCCGATTGTCATCATCTGATCTCGGATTGTCATCAAGTGATCTTGGATACTCATTAAATCATCTCAGATCATTGTTTGAAGATTGCCTTTGACTTTCATCCCGGATACACATCTCATCTCGGATAACTCACCATCTCTGACCACTATTCATCTCTAACCTTTCATCTAGGACCAACCATCCCGGACAAGTCATCTCGGATTACTGTTTAGACATCAGAATCATCATCTCGGACACTATGTTGAACCCAAACGGTGTTATGAACGGCATTGTAACCGCTGCTGATCTTGCCAATGCTACCCTTGCAGCAATTCAGACTCAGTCTTTGGCTTTCCATCAAGAACTTGACCAAGTTATTGGCACGTCTACCAAGGTTCCAAGGTTTTTGTACGGAGACGACTACTATGAGTGGAAGTTTAGGTTTGAGCAATACTGTAAGGCGAAGGAACCTCATGTTTGACCACTCACTATCATGTACTCTACTGAAGATGACCCTCAGACTCATATTCCAAAACCCGAAGGCATTTTTACTAAAGAAGACAGAAAGGTTGTAGCTGAGGATGAATCTGCTTTTAGAACTCTATCAATGGCTCTTGGTACAAACATTTTGATTGATGTCCGAAACTGCAAGAGTGCAAAGTAAATTTGGGATCAGATGACACACTTGTTTGAGAGAAATGCTGATATGAAGGCGAGCAGAGTAAACATGATGAATCAACAGTTCAGCTCTTTTAAGAACATCTATGGAGAAACTGTTGAGAATCAGATAAGGAGGTTCGTCAAACTTGTGTCACAGATGGTTAGTGCTGGAATCAACATCTCAAATAGTGGAATGAACCGTTAGTTGCTGAATTCACTACCAAAGGGTTGGGATGCCAAGGTTTCTATGATCAAGCGTACGAAGGATCTAAATGAAATGACACTTACGGAGTTGGTTTCCACTATCAAGTCTTGTGAGATCGACAATCAGCAGAGAGAGATAAATCATAAGAACTCACTGATGGCTGCTGGCATAACTAGCCCCAACAATGCAGCTTTGATGTCTCAAGCTCATCCAAATCTGTTTTTCAGTCCAGTTCATGGAGTTATGAACAACAACCTAAACATTGTGTTTAGTCCTGTTGCAGCACCAAAATCCAACTATGTTTACGGAATGTCTCTTCCTACTTCTCAAGCACCTGCCGTTAATACCACCAATGTTCAACTGCAACCCCATCCTCAATCACAGCATGCAAATGTCACCTTTGGTTCTACCACCCAGTCTGCAACTCAAGGTGTTCTATCCTCACCTTCAATGGAACATATGGCCTTCTTGACTAAGAAGAATGAAGAAAAACTAGCTCTCGCAGCTTCTATGATCTCCGGTTTGAATGCTTTCTTAGCTGGTGATCTCATGCCCTCAAGTGAGATAACTCCATATATGAATCAGGTGGTTAAAGAAGACTTGGATGAACTACATGTGGCTTGGAATCTTTCTATGTCAGCATTTAAGGCAGACAATTTGCTAAGAGGTATGGGCGTCGTCCAATGAATGCTCGTCCTAGAGTGCTGAAAGACAGGCTAAGGTGCTACAGACGTTATGAGGCGGGACACTTTGCTAGGGATTGCAAGAGGGAACCAGTGGGATATGAAGCTACTTAAGCAGCTGCAGCTCAGAACAAGGAAAGGTCAATGGTTCCTGTCACACCTGCTGAGACTTCAACTTCAACTGGACAAGGAAACTCTAGAGCTGGAAGGGCTTTTATTGCACAGGAACAGCGTGGTTTCAATTGGGCTGATGCAGTTGCACAAGTGGAATCAATGAAGCTGTCTGAAACTGCTGCTGTTGAAAAATTTCATCAATGCTTGATGGCATTAACCGAGGAACCGAAATCACTCTCCAAGACAGTAAATTCCCTTTTATGTACTGTACACTGTAGAAAGAAAGTTGCATTTCTGAGATCTCAAAACTCAGCATTGATCACTGATTACAATAGTGCAATGGGAAAGTGCATCAGTCTTCGAGAGAACAATAAAATTCTCTATGAAAAGATTGAAGCACTTAAGAAGGATATAGCTCAACTTCACAGAGACGTGAATCAACAGCAATGTTGGGTTCACGACTACAAACATAGACTCAGAGTAAAAACCCTTGAATGCGACTCTGTGAAGGTTGAGCTGGAACTTCTTATTGGAAAGTATAAACAAAATGAGTTAAAAATTAAAAAAGTTTGATACCTCCAGTGACACTGTTCGTAATCTGTGCAATGTGCAACTTGCTTCTAACGAAAACAAGGGAAAGGGTTTGGGATATACATGGGTTCCACCACCATATAATCATAATTACTCCAGACTGCCCACTACTGAGCAAGAGATGGGGAATTATGATTAAATTATTTACGGTAAACCTAGTGATTATGTTCCATGGGAACCGTCAAAATCTAAAAATGGTCAACCAGCTGTTTTCAAGAAACCAGTGAATTTTGTCAAAAACGAAAATGAAAATTGTCCAAATAAATCAGCAGATAAATCCGAACACGTAAATGAAACAGTAACAAAAACAGAAACAGAACCAGTTAAAACATCCATAGAGGAGATAGAGGAAAGTTCACTAAATTTTGATTCTGTTGACAACACTAATTGTTCTACTTCATGTGCAGAGTCAGTAAGAACAGAAGAGAAGTCTAAAGAGGATGATGAATCACATCAACGTGTTGCTAATAATGTTATTTCTGATAAAAATGACCTTTATGCTTGGAACTATGTTTTTTCTTGGTTTGCTGAGACTTGGGGTGTTCCCACTAAAACTGATGAAACTGGTGCTATTATTTTAGACTGTGATTGGATAAAAATGTTTGTGTTGAAAATGTTGAAGATGTTTTGACAGGAGAGCCTGATGTGTCGACTAATGAACTTGAGACATCTGTTTCGAGTGACTCAGAAATCAATTCTGATGATTCAGGCAACTGTTCTGGTACGCCTGAAACATCGAATGATACATCAGAAACTCCCAATAATGATGAAAAACTTGATGTTTTTTATTGTGATAATGAAGAAATTGTTGAACAGGGGTCATTTGACGAACCTGTCAATCAAACTGAAGATTCGAGAACATCAGATAATGAGCATAAATCTTCCAAAGATTCCGATTGTGGTGAACAATCAGAATCTAGTAGCGTTGCAACAGAAGAAAGTCAAACTGTCTTAGACATAGACTGCTCATCACCTGACAAACCAGAATCATCTAATGTCAAGGACTCAGAGGTTGATGAAACTGAAGAAGAGATATCCTTAGAGTCCAATTCTGAAGATGCTCATGGGAACACGGAGACTATAGAGAAGGAATCCATGGAAATTAACTCAATAGTTGAGTCAGATGATGAAACTGTAGAAGAAATTTTTGTGGAAACCCTCTCTACAGAAACTCCTTAGAACATGGTCTCTGAGGAAAGGTAATATGCGGAAGTCACTTCAACAGATAACTCAACTCTTGACCATAAAGGATCAGATTCTGAAGAAAGTGTTTTTGATAAAGCAAAATCTACTGAATTGGTTCCTTCTAAGAAGAAACGATCACGTAAAAACAGAAGGACATAGAAAAAGAAAGTTCAAAAGGAAAACCCAACTCTCAAACAAACAAAACCAAAACTTAAGGGTAAAGTTGCGGATACTTACTCTTCTACTGATAACTGTGAGCAGGGTTCATCCAAGATCAAACATGCACGCAAGCAATCAACGTCAAATGAAAGGAAAAGACGTGATCAGTTCTCGAGAATAACACAAGCAGAACTGAATGCCTTTTTCTAAAAAAGGCAACCGTGTTTTAATTGTGGAATTCCGGTACACATTGCAAGAAACTGTGTTCATCGTCCCTACTACTCTGGGAACATGTATCATCAGAAGGCTATGCATTCTCATTTTGTCAAAAATCGACCTCCTAAAGCCAAGCCTTCTAATAGAGACTAGAATCTAGCAAAAAGAGAAAACCAAAGATTTACAAATATGAACAGGTTTCAAAGTAAGTCAAAAGTTACACCATTAAAAGGAAAAGTTTCAGACACCAAGAATTGGAAACCTAAAGTTCCTGCTAGATCCCAGTCTCAGTGTCGCAACCGTCAACATCTACCTTATCGCCAAAAACCACAAGTGATGTTAAGGGTCATATGATCTTTCGCGAAGTCACTTACACAGATAGCGATGGTAAACTCAGGTCCACTATGGCCTGGGTTCCAGTCTCTAACTGATTCCATTAAATGTGCAGGAACGACGGTTGAGGGCTATCTTTAGACTTTGGTTTATTGATAGTGGTTATTCTAGGCACATAACGAGAGACATAACCCAGTTGAATGATATCATAATATTCGACGGAGGATATATCAACTTCGTAGGAGGAGAATCGGGAAGAATTACCATGAATGATCATACCCGAATACTGGTTTTTGATTGAAGCTGAATGCAGGGGAAACATATATGTGATTGACATAAACAAAGCACTCACTTATCAAGTTACTTGTCTGTTTTCAGAAATAGCTGAACATGATGCTATGCTGTGGCATCGTCGATTGGGTCATCTGAACACGAAAAAATTAAATCGATTAACAAAGGGAGGTCTCGTCAGGAATTTGCCAGTCAAGGATTTCATGCAGATAGAAAAATATGAAGCATGCGCTCTAGGAAAGCAGCATCATAGGCCTCATAAGTCTAAACCTATGCACACGACCTCAAAAGTTCTGGAGCT
This sequence comes from Helianthus tuberosus, assembly GCA_030545235.1. NCBI lineage: Eukaryota > Viridiplantae > Streptophyta > Magnoliopsida > Asterales > Asteraceae > Helianthus > Helianthus tuberosus. Next base: position 110,224,731 of record CM060413.1, on the reverse strand, counting down.
GCTACATATGGATTTATTTGTCCCTGTCAATGTACTTAGTATTGGAGGAAAGGCTTATTGTTTGGTCATTACCAATGATTTTTCTCGTTTCACTTGGGTGTTTTTCCTGGAGCAGAAAAGTGAGACAACTGGCTTAATCAAGAAATTTGTGACTCTTATGGAGAATCAAGCAAATGAGCGAGTAAAGATTATTCGTTGTGACAATGGGATATAATTCAAGAATGCTGAGCTAAATGAATTTTGTGCCTTAAAGGGAATCGATCGTCAGTATAGTACAGCTAGATCTCCTCAACAGAATGGAGTAGCAGAAAGATGCAATCGAACTCTCATTGAAGCTGCTCGCACAATGCTGATAGATTCAGGTCTTCCACTGATATTTTGGGCAGAAGCAGTGAATACGGCCTGCTATGTTCAGAATCATGCCTTGATCAACAAACGTCACATGAAGACTCCTTATGAGATAGTAGAAGGTCAAAAACCCTCGGTGCAACACTTTCGCACTTTTGGCTATCCGTGTGTGCTTCTTCTCATGGATTCCAAAGGAAAATTTGAAGCTCGAGGAGATCCTTGCTATTTCATTGGATATGCTAAGAACACCTCTTATCGTGTGTACAACAAGGTCAAGAAGCAGATTGTGGAAGCATATAATGTGGATTGGTTGGAAGAAAATCCAAAAGATGCTCGCATGGGACCTGATTGGCTATATGATTATTCTTCCCTGTTTAAATTGTTTCCTATTTTGTCTGATGAAATTGTTACTGCAGGAGCTTCAAGTGCAGAGATGACTATTCCCATTGAAGATGAAGATGAGAATGTGCCTTTGCAAAACATGCTCAAGAAACTCACTGTGGATCCATCGAGATTTCACAAGGGTGCTTCAGCACAACTTCACTCTTCGACTGTTCAGGAACCGATTTTTGAACCTGTTACAGCTATCCCTGATGGTGCAGTCCTTAACATTGAAGCCTCCGCAGGACCTTCAAATGTTCAAGGAACTTCTTTGTTTCCAGGAGCAATTCCATCAGATTGCACTGTAGATCCTCTTGTGATCAACAACGCTACTGCACCAAATGAAAGGGAGCAATCTAGAATAGCATCAAGAAGCTTTTCAAACCTGCAATCCAATTTGCAAGCCCCTGCTGCAACAATTCCACAGCTTGTTCAGAGAAGCCACCCAATCATGAATATCATTGGCCCAGTATCTGCTGGTGTCCAGACCTACAGCAAATCGGGAGACATCAACTCATGCCTATACTCTTGCTTCATTTCACATATTGAGCCTAAAAACAATAATGTTGCTTTGCAAGAACCTAGATGGCTTGATGCAATGCATGAAGAGCTCAATCAGTTCGAAAGACATGGAGTATGGAAGCTTGAGAAGTTGCCTCAAGGAAAGCGCGCTCTTGGCACATTATGGGTGTTTCGCAACAAACAAGATGATACTGGAGTGATTGTAAGGAACAAGGCTCGATTAACAGTTCAAGGTTTCAGTCAGGTTGAGGGTTTAGATTATGATGAAGTGTAAGCTCTAGTAGCACGTCTTGAAGCCATCCGCATTTTCTTGGCATATGCATCGTTCATAGGCTTTACAGTCTATCAGATGGATGTCAAGACAGAATTCCTATATGGAAAGGTCAGGGAGGAGATTTACGTTGCTCAACCGCTGGGTTTCGTTGATAAAGAGAAGGAAGTATATGCCTACAAGTTAGAAAAGGATCTATACGGTTTGCACCAAGCACCCCGTGCGTGGTATGCTACCCTAACAGAACATTTACTTGCTCATGGGTACACTCGGGGGACAATCGATCAAACGCTGCTCATCAAACGTGTTGACAAGGACATCATCCTTGTTCAAATATACGTTGACAACATCATCTTCGGGTCCACAAATGGTGTGCTTTGCAAGGAGTTTGAAGAGGTAATGAAGAGGAAGTTCGAGATGAGTTCTTTAGGAGAAATGACGATGTTTTTGGGCCTGCAAGTTCATCAGAACAATCAAGGAATCTTGATTCATCAGAGTAAAAACGTTCACGGCGTTCCAAAATTCAGCATGACAGACTCAAAGTCGATAGACTCCCCAATTGCAGAGCGGTCATTGTTGACTGAGGATCCTGAAGGAAGCCCTGTTAACCAGACATTGTATCGATCTATGATCGATTCTCTGATGTACTTAACTGCAATCTGGCCAGACATCATGTTTGTTGTCTATCAGTGTGCTCGTTATCAGGCTAATCCTAAACTCTCTCATCTAATTGCTGTTAAAAGAAATTTTAGATATCTGAAGGGGGCTCCTAAACTAAGACTCTGGTATCCCAGAGATTCGAACTTTGATCTGTTTGCTTTTTCAGACAGCAACTTTGGAGGGACAGACAGGGATAGAAAATCTACATCAGCTGGATGCCAATTCTTGGGAGATAAACTTATCTCTTGGAAGTGCAAGAAGCAGCAAACTGTATCTCTTTCCACCGCGGAAGTAGAGTATGTTGCAGCATCTACCTGCTGCTCCCAGGTTCTTTGGATGCAACATCAGCTGGGGGATTACAGTTTGATTTATCTTGATACAACTATTTATTATGATAATGATGCCACTATCCAGATCACTAAAACCCCTGTTTTTCACTCCAAAACCAAGCACATTGATATCAAAGTCCACTTTATTTGAGATTTCTTTGACAGAGGTTTAATTAAACTTGAACAGATCCATACTGATGCTAATACAACGGATCTTTTTAAAAAACCTGTCAGCATCTCGAGGTTCAATGTGCTTGTAGACCTTTTGAAAATGATGTGTTTCACCGACTGAGCACATATTTCAAAAAAAGGGGGGGTTTAAGAATAACGGTATCTCATCTGATAAATTTGGGCATAAAGTATTCTACTTTTGCACAAATTTAGGGGGAGAAATAATTGATGGGAAATGAAATAAAATTTCGTGCTAAAGAACTTGATTAACACATGTAAGGTTTCGATGTTGAACAGGCTAGGATCCACTGCGATGTGTTGATAGGTCTAACGCTCAAAAAGCAAAAAATACCAAGTGATATAAACATAATGGTCTGGATATCTCCAGGGTAACAGACCAATGGTGTATGATTTCATGGTCTTAAATCCTGCGTTGATAGATAGCCAACATTTAAAGTTTCGGGTCTTTATACTGACGAGTCATCTAGGATATCAGGATTGTCCTTCTGTTGCATCCAGATTATATGCAGACCTATGCACAGTCAGGATATCTTGAAAAAGAGCCACTAAAAGGTCCAAAACCTGAAAAACGGAAGAAAATCTCAAAAAGATAATTCCGTGTGCTTATAAAAGCAAAATTCGTACTGTTAAAGGTATCTGCCCAACCCTCGTCAGACTTCTCTAGTCTCTGGTTATACGAAAGTACTAACCTGTTCACCAGAAAGTCTGGCATTGTAAAATCTAAGGATGGACTCTGTATACTCACTTGCTACGATGAACGGTTGTGCTTGCCTTAATCGCGGGGGTATACCTTGGACTGGGACACACGGATGTCACAGTAAAAATCTACCCTAAGCGTATCACAAGGTTGAAAGTTGAAGGTTGAGCATTAGATTTAAGAGGATAAGTATATTAACAATCATGTGGACCAGTTCAAGTAAGTGAGAGCTAAAAAGTGTTCCTTAATCAGTTCGAAAACGATTTGATCTCGTGGCAGTCTTCCCAAAATACCCTAGCGTTAGTATTATAATATTAATATAATAGTAATAGCTAATAGTTGCTTGGTGGGTTATTTCACTGATTTTGAAGGAGGTATATTCTGTCTTGAAGAGTTTTATTAGAATAATATTAAAATAATGATCTGGAAAGGCCCACCATCTCGGATGGGGCCCATCAGCTTTGACTAAGTCAAAGTCTGAACAGTGTAAAATAGGCCCATCATCTCAGATTGGTAATCCGAGATGGGCCAGGCCCAATGGCCCATTCGAGACATATATATACTATCACACATGGTTCGAGATACATATCTCGAACCAAGTCTGAACAGCATCTCGAAGGAATTCTCTCTCACAAACATCATCTCGAACGATCTCGGACTCATCTCGAATAGAAGGTACATCATTCTGGATAAAGAGGCCACCATCTTGGGTCATCTCGAACAAGAATGTTCCATCTCGGATGATCTCGGATGAAGAAATCTCATCTCGAACAAGCAGATTACTTCATCTCGGATATGAAGAATCATCCGAGATGAACCCTGATTATCTCGAGCCCTAAACTGGACATTTAACCTGGTCCTTTTTGACCTGCTGACCTGGACTGCTTGTTGACCTCTTGTTTGACCTGTTGACTTTCATTTGAGCTGATTGAAGTGTTGACTTTGTTGACTCGTCAACACTTCAAATGTAAGTTAACACTTAATAAAAGGATTTAACACTTGGTTGTTTGTTGCAGATTATGGCGCAAGTTATGATGCAGGAACAAAACCAAAGACAGTTGGAGGTGGAACTCTTCCACAACCAGGCTGGATATCTCTTGGATCCTCCTGCATAGCACATGGAAATGTTTGGATCGCTGATTAGAGGCCTAAACAATTACCCAATTACTCACGCACTACGAGTCGAATCGGTGTTCTACAACAGCTGCATCAATACTTTCTGGAATACGGCCAAAGCAGAAGGAGCTGGAACTACCAAAGCCACTGTTCAAAAAAAGAAGATTATTATTTCTGAAGCCATTATTCGGGAGGTATAGAGGCTAGGAGATCAACCGCAGCATCTAACTTCATACGATCAAAACAGAGTTCTTGCCGCCCTCAGAAGAATGAGCTATGAAGGAGCGTATCCCACAGTTTTGAAGAAGCTGTTCCCGCCTTATTGGAGGCTATTGGTGCATTTCTTCTTACAATGTATCACAGAGAACAAGGGTGGATATGATCAGCTGAACAAGACGCAGACCTATGCGCTTGTGGCATTGGTGAATGAATGGGATTTCAACTTCTCAGCTTTCATATTCGACAACATGAATAAGATGCTTGAAGATCCGAACAAGAAGATCTTTATGTTATACGCAAGATTCCTCCAGATGATCTTTGATGAGAAACACTCAGAATTAGTCAAGGGCCCGAATTATATTAACTTGAAGGCGATGGGACCAAGTTGCTTCGAGAACGCATATAGATTCAAATGGGCCAAACATCACAACTTTGTTGGAAAGTTTGACCTTGAGAAGCATGGAAAATTCAGTGATGTTGTGCCTGCAGTTCCTATTGCACCAGCGCCTCAATAGATAAATGCATAAATCACTGAAGAACATGACGTGCAGCAAGTTCAGCAAGTGGCTGCCAACGAAGCTGAAATTGAAATAGAAGTACTTGATACTGATTCTGAAATAGACTCTAGTGAAGAAGAAACCGACTCCGAAAGCAAAGTACAAGTAGTTATGTCTGAGAAGGAAGAGGAAGCTGTTAGACAGCCAGTTCCAATGTCTGCTGAGAACTTAGCTGCCTTACTTATAAGCTTGCAGGGTGGTGATGGAAACCTTCCATCCATCTCTACCTCTGTTGTTCAAGATGATGCTGCAACTACATCAGAAATTCAAGCAGAAATTGAAGCAATTACTGATGATGCTGAAGAAGTAGCTAGAAAGAAACAAAGAACTGACACTGCACCTGATCATGACCTTTCTGGCCTAGTATCTAATCCAGAGCCCGTTACATCTATCGATCCATAGCCTGATCCACAATCTGATGCTGCGTCAAAGAAAACCAGTACAGAGGAACCTGATTTGTATGATTTCAACTTTGATTTTGAATCTACACCCTCACAACCAGGCAGCTCGAGTGGTGTTAGAGTTGAAGCATGAAGTTCTAGTGGAACAGGATATACTGAGCATGATGAAGCAGCATTCCATTATGCAACCAAGAAAAGACAAGTTATCGAACAAAGTGACAGCGACTGTGATGAAGATGCAAACGTCGTAAGATTGAAAAGACGAGTGGTTGTATTGGAACAGGATGCAGAATTAAAGAATGCTCAGATTTCATCGCTTCAGCAACATTCCGCCCTGAAAGAAGCACAGATCTCATGTCTTCAAGCCCAAATCTCTAGCAGAGATCAAACAATAGATCAATTGCAAGGTGATGTGGGAATGTTGATGTCTGTTGTATACAATCTGAAGGCGAAGCTAGAGAAAAAAGTTTGGAAATGAGTTTGTTGATAAGGAAGATGAACAATTTCATGTTGGCCTCCCTGAACAAACTCCAGAGGAGAGAGCAGCAGCTCATGCAGCAGCTGAAGTCGAAGGTGAAGCCGCTTTGAATGCATATCTTGCTGCAGAGCCAAGAAAGAGAAGCAGCAAGCCAAAGAAAAGGAAACAGAGCAACAAACAGTTGTTGGTGATGAAAAAACAGGATCTGAACCCTCTTGATGAAAACTTTCAGTTAAAGGATCCAACAAAAAGGCGTGACAGACTTGTGATGGAATTGGGGTCTTCACATTATGATGAAGTGGGAAACAAATCTGAAGTCGCTTGCTGGAGGTTCGAACATGACAAAGACATGTGGTTGATCACACGTAAGAGCAGTCATCGAGAATATTATGCAAAGGAAGCTCAATTCGAGTCATGGACAAAGATTGATTTGAAGAGCCTTTTGCGTGCCCCATACTACGATCCAGAGCCGAATCAAAGAGGTAGAGGTTGGGCATTCCACTCAAGACTCGAGAAGGAAGTAAAGACTAACTTTGCAACAATGAAGACAGCTGAGCCCAAAGTTAGGAGAAATCCTAGAGTTCGTGACCCTCATACTAAACGTACTATCAAGTCTGTGATCTGGCCCGTAAATGACAAAGAGAAGATCATTCCAATTGTTAAGAAGTTCGAAAAGGGAATTCTTAAGAGTTTTAAGTTCTGGCCTTATGATCCAAGAATGGCCAAAGCTGTTATTGTTACTGAAGAACAATCTATCAGGATTCCTAACTCTTATGATCTGATGAGCTTTCATGAGGAAGACATTCTGATTCTCACCAATCATCAAATCCGCACGAATGAAAAGTATGAAGAATGTGCGAAGGCTTGGACAAGCGCTGCTGCCAACATACTGAATCATCATCTCTTTGCTCCTGATCCAGAGACTGAACAAGGCGGACCACAAGTTTGATGTAGCTACTAATCCAGTAAACCTAGGGGGAGATTGTTAGACCCTTAATAGGTTTATGGATTTGTAGCAAAGTGGATTAGTTGGCTTTGTGGGAAAATGTTTTGTAGAATGGGCTATTTTGGGTAAATGGGCCTAGGGTTTAGGGAACCTCCTCCCTAAACACTTACTATAAATAGAAATGTTATGTATTAGGTCAAGTTGTTGGTGACATTAGCAAATCTTGTATTAGACAATTCAATCATTGTATGCAAGACATCATCAATCAATTAAAGAACTTTCTATTTCAACTCCTTTCTTATACCGATTACTCGTTTGTGTGATTCTGCCACCATTCGAGTTTGTGTGATATCGTTGTGATCTCGTTATGGGACTTACAAATTCTTACCTAGTCTAAGTTCATTCGGAAGCTTATACAAGTTCATCTGGGGTTTCAATCATTCAGATAAAAGAAGAAAAGCTTTGGTTTTAAAGAGTTCATTTGGAATATTTTGCCATCCGGGTGAAATCTTTTAACGGTTCAACTAGAAGTCCTTCATATTATCGAAAATTTTCATAGTTCATTAGTTACACATGATAAGTGGTTTAATTGTTTGATTTAAAAACTTTTTCTAAATCATTTATTTTGACTGTTTACAGGTGATAAAATCAAGGTGCGACAATCAAGACGTGAATCGAAGATGTCAAGCATGGACGAAGAGTTTTACAATACCTTTTACAATGCTTTCACAACCGAAACAACAACTGAAGCAATACCCGGAACAAAATCAATTTCAAAGGTTATTTCAGAGAGTTTAAATCATGATAATGTTTACAGAAATCATCAAAAGCCACCGAAACTAATGAATATTGAAGATTATCACTAGTGGAGTACAAGATTTGAAAATTGGGAGAAAGCGTATGCATATGATAATTGGATCATATTAACATTTGGATATGAAAAATCATGAAATGATCAAAATGTATTACTAACAATTAAACAATTTTCAGAAACTGATAAAAAGGACCACTCTAACGAACTAAAAATTGTAACATTGTTACAACAATCTGTTAGAGAGGATATTTTGTTTTTACTTCAACATGGTGAAACTTCCAAATCGATGCGGGAAGCATTGAAGCTGAAAGCCGAAGGTGGTAAAGATATCAAGAAAAACAAAATTTCTCTATTGAAAAAGGAATTCGATCTGTTCGGATGTATGAAAGGAGAAACTGTTCGACAAATGATTGAAAGATTTTGTCATCTGAAGATCGAGTTATAGAGGTTTGGAATCCACAAAGACAGAGAAGAGATTGTTGACAAACTTGTCGAGGCGTTACCGCAAGTTGATGATTGGAAAACGTTTGTGATTGTTCTAAAGAATGATGCTAAGTTTGATGAAATAACGTTGGATGCTTTGATCGAGAAACTAGAAGGACATGATCTAGAGTTACAAAAAAATGTCTAGTTCCAGTTACCAGCAGAATGTTGATCTGTACAACCGACGAAGTATGCTGCTGAATAACCAGTCACCAAAGGTGGGTACAATGTTTAGTACTGATAATGCTGGTGATTCATCAAAGAACAAGTCTCCAAGTTATGATTCGGGATATCACTCATCATCTTCATCATCCAAATCCAATCAGAGTCAAAACTAGAAAGATTCTCCAAATCTAAACACTGATTTCGCTAAACAACACATGAGCTTCTTAGCCTCCGTTCTGGAATCTTATGAAGGTTTAATCGTAGGAAAGATCGGCAATCCGAATATGACAAAGGAGGATTACGATCAAGTAGATCTAGAAGTAATGGAGCTTATGGATATCAGGTGGTGTATGGCTAGCATTATTAGAAGAGCTCAACGGTTCATGGAGATTACTAGGAGAAAGCATCTGGAAGGTCCCGATATGAAGCTTGGATTCGACAAAGCAAAAGTCACTTGCTTCAAGTGCAAACAAAAGGGGCACTTCAGAAGAGAATGTACCAACAACAAAGCTGATGATAGCGTGAATCCTTTTCATGAGGATTACTACAAAAAGGCTATCTATCATCACAACAATGAGCAACCATCAAGAATAAATCAGAAGCAGATTGAAGAAGGACCATCAAAAGAGATAAAACATGCTGCTCATGTTCCAATTCATGATGATGAAGGTTTTAACTGGGAAAAATATATTAAAGATGAGAAAGCAGGGAAAAGGCTTTAGTAGCTATGTTTGAAGAGAGTCGAGAAGAACGTCATGCGTGAATGTATTTGAGTGAAGCAGGCAAGGCTTTTACAGAAGCACGGCATGCAAACAGATGGAGTGTAGAGAAAGAATGCTTTGTTGATCCGAACGGAAACCCAACAGTTGATCCTGACAAGGTAGACATTGAAGCATTAGTTGCTGCAATTCCAACTGTAGGCGTTTGGTGTAGAGGTCTCGAAGAGATTCCGAGATACAGAGAAAAGGTAGAAGAAGGCATAAGGAAGGTGATATATGCCAGCCTAGAGAGAAGAAGAAGACGGTAGAAGAAATTGTTGATGAGAGTAAGAAGATGGTGGATGAGGTGAAAAAAGCTGATGAGAAAGCTGAGGAAGCTGTTGTTGAGGAACAGCAAGTGCTGGAGGAAGATCAGATTCAAGAGATGAAAGAAGCCACAGTGTCAAACACTGAGGTAATAACTCAAACTGAATCTTCTGAAATATTAAATAACACTGATCATAAAATTGCTGAACAGTGCAAGAAATGCATGGAAACGTGGAGTGCTTGTACTGAAGATGATAACCATCTGTCACACCCCAACCGATGGCGGAACCATCGGGGCGCGGCACTGAGCGAAACAGATTGTCCAGAAGTTTCCATAACAACTATCATCACCATTTAAGTAAACATTACGTCCCATACCGTAACATAAATAGTCAAACAAGTTATTACAGGCAACATCAAAACAAATATTCTGTTCCGACAACTCAGATTTAAATAAGTAGAAATTGTTTATCTGCTTCTAGAGACCCCTAATAAGTTATCTACAGACAACTATTTGTTGGGCTCTAAAGCTTTATTCTAGCTTCCATTTCCTACCACATATGCGTCCTAAGCACCTGTCACATACGTTAAAATAATGTCAATACATAAAATGTAAAGGTGAGCATACAAGTTTGATAATAGCATATAGAGTTCGAATTCGTTTACGCATAACCAGCACGTACACATAGTGAAATGAAGCACGTTAGTTATCGACACAGATCCATCGATACCAATGACTGCGGGTTGACTGCCCGAGGCAGTTCGCAATACACGATTACCACTGTAATCCATGCAAGTATAAGATCCTTAACAACCCCCGTGTGAACGGGTGCTGAGTCCAAACTATAGTACTATCGTTGCTAAGGCAGGTAGACAGCATTCCATGTGTAAACATAACAAACAAGCATTCATAAGTCACGTATAACATGCATTAATGGTTGAGCGTTAAAATAGCTTGAGTAGTGTGATAGATGTAGTTTGAGTAGTTGTAACGTATGTAACACCCAAAAGTGCTTAAATAAAAAAGGGTTCGAGTATACTCACAGCGATAGTGGATTGAAGGGAGCGCTTTACAGCGAGTACGATTAGCCTGAATAGATTCGATAACGTAACGATAAGTGACGCGCAAAACAGTACAGGTGAGAGTGGGCTGAATGACTGACCGTGCGGATCAGTCATCCGTGAGTAGGGGTCATCCGTGCGCATGACCTATCCGTGCGGGTAGTGATACGTACGGATGGCAATGCGTGCGGATGGTGATCCGTTTCGGATAAGCTGTTCGTGCGTACGAGCTGTCCGTGCGCACGAGCTGTCCGTGCGGACAAGTTGCTTGTGTGGATGAATGTTCAAGTGGATTGTTTCTTCCTAAGATGTGTTTGTGTATGATGGCTTGTGCTTTGAAGTTTTCGTTGTAGCATTTTGAAAACACCAAAGTGTTTCTACCTTTCAAGCCGGCCGCGCGGACGGCGATCCGTGCGTATGGTAGTCCGTGCGGACAGACCGTGCGCGCGGGCAGAGGCAATCCGTCCGGATAGTCTGTCCGTGCGTACGTCTTGGCCGTGCGGATGAAAATTGTTTGGTTTTCGTTTTAAGGCCTTAGTATCTCATGATCCGAAGAGTAATCCATTCAGAGGTTGTCCGTCCGGATTGCTCGTTCGTCGATACTCAAACCTTGTTTGGAAAGTGGGTCCCAAGGGTAGTCCGTGCGGATCACCACCCGTGCGTATGACCTGTACGTGTGTATGGCTCGTACGCGCGTACGACTAGTCCGTGCGGACAGCTAATCCGTGCGGATAGCCTGTCCGTGCGGACAACGAGTCTGGTTGTTCCGTTCGTCTACACTTGGTTTCTGTTGTCGTTTATCGAGACGTTCTGATCACGCAGCAACCACTTAGAGTTGTGTTCCCACCCGCGTGACTAGACCGGCCAGGAACCACCCTAACTCAGCCTGTCGGCGACTCGGAACAGCTCTCCCGGTTACCTCGAAATCAGTTGTCTACGGGTAGAATTCCGGATCTGGAACTAGGGCATTACTATTGATGAGTAAAACACAAGGACTGATCGGATTTGTACCGGTTCCAAGGGTAGAAGTGGGAAAGAACTTTGGTTTATTTCTTTCAACTCTTTTATCCTTAGAAAAGTTTAGATCTAGGTGAAATTATTGTAAAAACTTGTAGAAATCGTTTAGATCTGAGTTATTCTAGGTGGAATGAGGTCAAGCTTGAAGTTCTTATGAACTTCATGATGACGTCACTAGAGAATACCTCATATCCGGATGATTTCTTGGTTAAAATCGAAGATCCGAAAGATAGAAGTGTGTAGAATTGTGTAGAGATCAAAGATGTACAAGAATTAGTGCAAGATCTTACCTGGATTGGAAGAAATCTGAGAAAAAGGCGAAGAATGCGTATGGTTCGGACGTCACTTGCCAAAAGTGGAAAAAGTGGAGAGTGACCCGTGTATTTATAGGATGCCAAAAGAGGAAAGGATGGGTCGTGCGCATGGCACGCACCCGGGTAGGTTACCCGCGCGGACTGGCCATCCGTGCGGACTGGCAATCCGTGCGGACTGGCCATCCGTGCGGATTGGCCATCCGTGCGGATGCCGCCTCCCTTGGTGGATTCGGCGCGATGTTGATTCGGTTTCGGCTTATGAGCGATTCGATAGGGTTCCTAGTCAAATTACTTTCAGTCCCAACTACTTCTTATATGGTTCGATTCGGGGTTCGGGTTCGTTCGTATTCGGGTTAGACTTCGAGTTCGATTGAGTTCGCTTGATTATCTCAACATGTATAATATAAATAAGACATGCACAAGTAACACGTAAGGCACACACACACGTATAACGGCAAGTAAAAGTACACAGTTCGAGTTACGATTTTTGATGTCGATTCGATTTTGCATAGCTTGATTAACTTTATCGCATTGTTACTTCCTATCGTTCACAGTCGTAGGTCGATCGAAATACGGCTAGAGTGATTCGATTATTGCAATGTACGACAATTACTCCACAAATCTAAATATCATACGAACAATTCTATGAGTCGAGTTGCGCGAAATCGGTCGTTGACTTTGACCTTGACTTTGACTTTCGCTCGTGAAAACACGGGGTGTTACAGCCTCCCCTTGTTTAGGAAATTTCGTCCCGAAATTAAGCTGGATGCTGTAACTAGTTCGTGAATCACGTGTGAGAGTCCCTTGTTTGGATATGATGTGCGAATATACATGATTTAAAAGCCTATAAAGTTTTAGATTTCAATTCGAAGTCGTTTTAGAGAAATCTTTTTTTTTCCAATTTTTTTTTTTTTAATTTTTCGTGTTCAAAATCTTGATCGTTGTAGGTTCTGGTTTGAATTCGTGAACGTGCGGAATCTGTTGAACGTGCGTGACTGAACACAGTCCCAACGGAGTCAAACCAACCCTACAATGGTATCTGAGCAGGTGCTCGATTGCGAGGATCAAACATGCTCAGATTTGAACAATTTCTTCATCTTTCATTCTTGTCACTTTGTTAGGTCCGGAATCGTCTCCGTTTCGATTGCGAATCGACCGTTCGAAGTGTGGAATCCTTCGACGATCGTGATCGAACACACGAACGTAATATAATTGTGATTCTATTGAAGATATGATAGTGTACAGAACCTTGAATCACGAACACAAGCTTTCTCTCTCTAGAACCTTTCTTTAGAACTTAACACTTTTATTTATAGGCAAGGACTATAGGGATTTCTCCTTATTTACATATATGCCACCTTGCCTTTCTTAGCTGGACGTTACTCCTTCGTTAAACAGCTGTGGATACTTTGCCTTCATATCGCTTTCGAGTTCCCAGGTGAACTCCGCGCCTTGTTTGCCTTCCCACCGGACTTTCACAATAGGAATGCGTGAGCGCCTGAGTTCTTTGGTTTGGCGATCCATGATTTCGACAGGCTTTTCCACGAAGTGTAATGTTTCGTTCACTCGTAAATCATCTAGGGGAACATGTAAGTCCGGTTCGTAGATGGTCTTTCGGAGGTTCGACACGTGGAAGATCGGATGGACATTGTTAAGTTCTTCCGGTAATTCGAGTCTGTAGGCGACTTTTCCGATCCTTTCCAGAATCTTAAAAGGTCCCACATATCGAGGCGCAAGTTTCCCCTTTTTGCCGAATCGGACTACACCCTTCCAAGGTGATACCTTTAGGAGTACGTAGTCACCAACGCCATACTCACGGTGTTTGCGCTTTTTATCGGCGAGAAGCTTCTGTCTATCTCGAGCCTTCGCTAGATTGTCCCGAATTTGGAAAATTTTGTCTGTCGTTTCTTGTAGCAGCTCCGGGCCGGTTAGTTGCGAGTGACCGACCTCGTGCCACACAATAGGCGATCGACATCTTCTTCTGTATAAGGCCTCGAAAGGTGCCATCTGTATACTAGCCTGATAGCTGTTATTGTATGAGAATTCGACTAACGGGAGGTGTCTATCCCAATTACCTCCGAAATCTAGTACACACGAACGGAGCATGTCTTCAAGAGTACGAATTGTTCTTTCGGTCTGACCGTCGGTTTGTGGGTGGAACGCAGTACTTAGATTAAGCGTTGTACCGAGTGCCGTTTGGAAAGTTCCCCACAATCGTGAAGTGAACCGAGCATCGCGATCAGAGATGATGTCACGAGGCGTCCCATGTCGACAGATGATCTCGTCGGTGTAGATTCGGGCTAATCGTTCCACCTTGTAGTCTTCTCGTATTGGGAGAAAGTGAGCTGATTTCGTCAAACGGTCAATTACAACCCAAATGCTGTCATGACCTGATGACGTGGTTGGAAGCTTGGTTACGAAATCCATAGCTATGCTCTCCCACTTCCACATGGGAATTGGAGGTTGTTCGAGCAAGCCAGAGGGTCGTTGATGTTCAGCCTTGACTCTAGCACAGGTTAGGCATCTTCCGACGTAAAGGGCGATATCTCGTTTCATACCCGGCCACCAGTACCTGTATCGAAGGTCGTGGTACATTTTGTCGGCACCAGGATGAATGGAGTATCGGGACTTGTGGGCTTCATCCATGATAATCTGTCGCAGGTTTGTTCGTTTGGGGATCCAGATTTTGTCTAAGAAGTGGAATATCCCGTTCGCTTTGCTCACAAGCTGGGCTCCATCGTGGTAGATTCTTTCTTTCTTCAAAGTGCGCTCGTTGAAACATGCATGCTGGGCGTCGCGAATAAGAGCTTCTAGATTGTGCTGGGCTTGAACATTACGAGTGCTAAGCAAATAGCTCCGTCTGCTAAGTGCGTCGGCAACAACATTTGCTTTGCCTGGATGATAACGAATCTCACAGTCGTAATCGTTGAGAAGTTCTACCCATCGGCGTTGACGCATATTCAGTTCCCTCTGATTAAAGATATGTTGTAGGCTCTTATGATCGGTGAAGATCGTACACTTGGTACCATACAGGTAGTGTCGCCAAATCTTTAATGCAAAAACAACTGCGCCTAGCTCGAGATCGTGGGTTGCATAGTTCTTCTCATGGATTTTGAGCTGACGAGACGCGTAAGCTATAACCTTGTCTCGTTGCATTAGGACGCAACCGAGACCAAGGTTAGAAGCATCACAGTAGACAATGAAATTATCGTTTCCATCGGGTAGTGTGAGAACAGGAGCATTGCACAGCATGTATTTGAGGGTTCGAAAGGCAGACTCTTGTTTGGTTCCCCAGACAAAAGGCTCGTCCTTATGAGTGAGAGAAGTAAGGGGTACGGCAATCTTCGAGAATCCTTGGATGAACCGTCGATAATAGCCCGCTAGCCCGAGAAAAGAGCGGACTTCAGTCGGGTTCCTCGGCGTAACCCAGCTCTTAACAGCTTCAATCTTTGCTGGATCGACATGAATACCCTGACTATTTACGATGTGACCCAGAAACTGAACCTCCCCTAACCAAAATTCACATTTGGAGAACTTGGCATAGAGTTGGTTCCCCTGGAGCAACTCGAGAACCAAACGTAGATGTTGCGCGTGTTCGGCTCTTGTTTTGGAATAGATCAAGACATCGTTGATGAACACAATGACGAAACGGTCAAGATACGGCTTACACACCCGGTTCATCAAATCCATGAAAACTGCTGGTGCGTTGGTTAGGCCAAAAGGCATGACAACAAATTCGTAATGGCCGTAACGAGTACGAAACGCGGTTTTGTGTATATCCTCCTCCTGAATACGCAGCTGATGGTATCCTGAACGTAGGTCGATCTTCGAGAAACATGTAGCGCCTTGCAGTTGGTCAAACAAATCGTCGATTCGAGGCAAAGGGTAGCGGTTCTTGATAGTCAACTTATTCAATTCCCGGTAGTCGATCCACATCCGGAACGACCCGTCCTTCTTTTTGACAAAAAGAACTGGTGCGCCCCAAGGAGAGGTGCTCGGGCGAATAAAGCCTTTTTCAAGCAATTCCTGGAGTTGAGTTGAGAGTTCGCGCATTTCGGACGGCGCGAGTCGATAAGGAGCTCTGGCGACAGGATTAGCTCCAGGAATGAGATCAATGCGGAAATCAATATCACGCTTCGGGGGTAGTCCGGGAAGATCCTCTGGAAAAACTTGAGGAAATTCTCGAACCACTGGAACGTCTTTTACTTTCTTCTTTTCTTTCTTTTCCTTCTCCGCTGCTACGACATGAGCCAAGAAAGCCCTGTATTCCTTACGGAGATACTTGCTGGCTTGTAGACAAGACATAAGCTTGAGACCCTTCGAAGTAGTATCACCATAGACGCACAATGAATCACCGTTGGCGAGCGAAAAACGAATCATTTTATCGAAGCACACAACTTCGGCATGGTTTTCGCGAAGAAAGTCCATGCCTACTATGACATCAAAGCTTCCTAATTGCATCGGAATAAGATCGATCGAGAAGATGTGATTGTTGAGCTCGAGTGTGCAATCACGAATAACAGAATTTACGGCGACTGTTCTTCCGGTAGCGACTTCAACATCGAATGCAGAGGAGAGTCGGGAACGTTTACGACTAAGGAGTTTCTCGAATTCGAGTGACACAAAGCAATTATCGGCTCCAGTATCAAACAAACATGAAGCATAAATACCATTCACAAGGAACGTACCATTGACCACGTTGTTGTCGGCCTGGGCTTGACGCACATTGAGATTGAAGGTTCTAGCTCGTGCGACCTGTTGTTGCTGCGGCTGCTGTTGTTGCTGATGTGGCTGCTGCTGGGGTTCTTGTTTCACTACCCTGTTCGGGCACACGTTGGCGAAATGATTCGGATCGCCACACGTGAAGCAAGCTCTGGCTTTGACTGCGGGTGCCGGAGGAGCTTGTTGGCCCTGTGGGGCAGCGAGTAGAGCTTGATTGGCAGGAGCTTGACGAATACGGCAGTTGGCAGTAAAGTGGTCGTAGACGTTGCAATGGGCACAGAAGCGGCATTGAATAGCAGTCGGGTGATGATAGGTGCAAGTAGGGCAGAGTGGATGTGGTCCAGTATATGCACGCTTTGCAGGCGGTGCATTGGCCACAGGCGCCGCTACTTGACGCTGTTGGGCAGGTACGGCTTGGATCGCTGCAGCAGTAATCGCACAGTTCTTGTTCTTTCTCTTGTTCTTGCGCTTGTTGCTTGACGACGTGGGTTCAACAGTTGGTGCAGCAGTGGTAGCTTGATGCAGATGCTTAGAGGTCTTATCCCACACCCCAGCCTTGACCCTTTTGTCATTGATCTCAGCGCCCAGTAGATAGGTTTCTTCGATCGTGGTAGTCTTAGCCGCTTGCACGAAATCAGCGACGCAGTCGGGCAACGCTCGGATGTACTTCTTGATGGTCATCTCAGGGGTCTTGACTTGGTCAGGACAGATGATGCTGAGCTGTTTGAAGCGAGCAGTAAGACCAGCATTGTCTCCATCCTTCTGATGTATGTGCCAGAATTCGTCTTCAAGCTTTTGACGCTCGTGAGGAGGGCATAATTCCTCCAGCATGACCTCTTTGAGCTCTTCCCACGACAAACCGTAAGCTGCGTCATTCCCTCTCTTGTTCCTCTCGGCCGTCCACCAGTCCAAAGCACGGGACTGAAAGACGCCGGTAGCGTTCAGAGTTCGAAGGTCATCAGGGCAACCACTTTGTCGCAGAGTAACCTCGATAGAGTCAAACCAGTGGAATAGAGCAGTAGGACCTCCCTCTCCTGTGAATTCTTTCGGCCCACATGATTTGAACTGTTTGAAGCTGAAAGGTCTTGCGGCAGCTTTTGGACCTTCAGTCCTCGACTCCTCGGATGATTTGCTGGCGTTCTCATAGGCATCGCTCACAGCTTTTGCAACGCTTTTCGCAATAATGGAGGCGAGACGTCTGTCCCTCTTTTCCTGACGAGAAAGCGTATGACGAGATCCAGACGACATTGTCTGCAATAGTCATCGCCACGGAACTCAACACATGTATTCGAATCTCACCTCACACGTTTACTACTACTAAAGCTCAGTAACACGTATCATTTAAACGCATATAGTCACAAATTCACAGAATTGCACAAAATCACATAAACATATAAAGCACATAATCACAACCTTTCCTAACCACGTAATCACACAGCAAGGAAACACATATACTTAGCCACTAAAAGTTCCTACGAGCATACGAGGCATTCTAACTGCTCCTAGTGTCGATTTGCTAGCGATGGGTTGTGTGAGTTTTGTGTTTTAACAGAAACAATCGTGTTGGGTCGAAACCCATAGTATCTCAAAACGTTAACAAATAACAGAAAATACATTAAAATCTTCATAAAGATCGACAAATCAAAGGTGGATTGTCTGCGGCTTAACAGACTTCGACTAACCAATGTAGCTTGACTATTCACAATGATCCTGCACAACGACCTCCAGGACTATGCCTTTGCCTCGATTCTTGGGCATTGGCGCAATTCCCATTGGTTAGGTTGTGTCTTTCGACCATTGGAGTCCATCGAACCTTGGTGGAGTTTTGTATAAAAGCGGGACGAGTCGTCAAGGTTAGGGTTTCACCCCTATCTTGCAACTTCCGTCCTCGTTCTTGATAAAAATTGAGGAGATTATTCATCAAAATATGGATTTCACTCCTGATTTGGTATAATTTTCCTCGTTCGTAGCTAAAATGCAAGCTGATTAGGCAACCTTGGCCGTGAGTTTTGGGTTTTCACACCTATTCTCGACCTTATTGCCTGTTCACAGCTTGAAATTTTTGAGTGCAATAAGAGTGAGTGATAACAACGAATGTACGCATACGCGTGAGTTGGTCTGTCGGTTCCTAACTATAGACTAGGTTTCTAAGACTCCGACCCGGACTAGGTCGAGTCTTGCCTAATTCCCTATAGTTATGGCTCTGATACTAATCTGTCACACCCCAACCGATGGCGGAATCATCGGGGCGCGGCACTGAGCGAAACAGATTGTCCAGAAGTTTCCATAACAACTATCATCACCATTTAAGTAAACATTACGTCCCATACCGTAACATAAATAGTCAAACAAGTTATTACAGGCAACATCAAAACAAATATTCTGTTCCGACAACTCAGATTTAAATAAGTAGAAATTGTTTATCTGCTTCTAGAGACCCCTAATAAGTTATCTACAGACAACTATTTGTTGGGCTCTAAAGCTTTATTCTAGCTTCCATTTCCTACCACATATGCGTCCTAAGCACCTGTCACATACGTTAAAATAATGTCAATACATAAAATGTAAAGGTGAGCATACAAGTTTGATAATAGCATATAGAGTTCGAATTCGTTTACGCATAACCAGCACGTACACATAGTGAAATGAAGCACGTTAGTTATCGACACAGATCCATCGATACCAATGACTGCGGGTTGACTGCCCGAGGCAGTTCGCAATACACGATTACCACTGTAATCCATGCAAGTATAAGATCCTTAACAACCCCCGTGTGAACGGGTGCTGAGTCCAAACTATAGTACTATCGTTGCTAAGGCAGGTAGACAACATTCCATGTGTAAACATAACAAACAAGCATTCATAAGTCACGTATAACATGCATTAATGGTTGAGCGTTAAAATAGCTTGAGTAGTGTGATAGATGTAGTTTGAGTAGTTGTAACGTATGTAACACCCAAAAGTGCTTAAATAAAAAAGGGTTCGAGTATACTCACAGCGATAGTGGATTGAAGGGAGCGCTTTACAGCGAGTACGATTAGCCTGAATAGATTCGATAACGTAACGATAAGTGATGCGCAAAACAGTACAGGTGAGAGTGGGCTGAATGACTGACCGTGCGGATCAGTCATCCGTGAGTAGGGGTCATCCGTGCGCATGACCTATCCGTGCGGGTAGTGATACGTACGGATGGCAATGCGTGCGGATGGTGATCCGTTTCGGATAAGCTGTTCGTGCGTACGAGCTGTCCGTGCGCACGAGCTGTCCGTGCGGACAAGTTGCTTGTGTGGATGAATGTTCAAGTGGATTGTTTCTTCCTAAGATGTGTTTGTGTATGATGGCTTGTGCTTTGAAGTTTTCGTTGTAGCATTTTGAAAACACCAAAGTGTTTCTACCTTTCAAGCCGGCCGCGCGGACGGCGGTCCGTGCGTATGGTAGTCCGTGCGGACAGACCGTGCGCGCGGGCAGAGGCAATCCGTCCGGATAGTCTGTCCGTGCGTACGTCTTGGCCGTGCGGATGAAAATTGTTTGGTTTTCGTTTTAAGGCCTTAGTATCTCATGATCCGAAGAGTAATCCATTCAGAGGTTGTCCGTCCGGATTGCTCGTTCGTCGATACTCAAACCTTGTTTGGAAAGTGGGTCCCAAGGGTAGTCCGTGCGGATCACCACCCGTGCGTATGACCTGTACGTGTGTATGGCTCGTACGCGCGTACGACTAGTCCGTGCGGACAGCTAATCCGTGCGGATAGCCTGTCCGTGCGGACAACGAGTCTGGTTGTTCCGTTCGTCTACACTTGGTTTCTGTTGTCGTTTATCGAGACGTTCTGATCACGCAGCAACCACTTAGAGTTGTGTTCCCACCCGCGTGACTAGACCGGCCAGGAACCACCCTAACTCAGCCTGTCGGCGACTCGGAACAGCTCTCCCGGTTACCTCGAAATCAGTTGTCTACGGGTAGAA
The DNA here is from genome assembly GCA_030545235.1 of Helianthus tuberosus. NCBI lineage: Eukaryota > Viridiplantae > Streptophyta > Magnoliopsida > Asterales > Asteraceae > Helianthus > Helianthus tuberosus. The sequence continues at coordinate 110,204,052 of CM060413.1, read as the reverse complement.
TTCCGGATCTGGAACTAGGGCATTACTATTGATGAGTAAAACACAAGGACTGATCGGATTTGTACCGGTTCCAAGGGTAGAAGTGGGAAAGAACTTTGGTTTATTTCTTTCAACTCTTTTATCCTTAGAAAAGTTTAGATCTAGGTGAAATTATTGTAAAAACTTGTAGAAATCGTTTAGATCTGAGATATTCTAGGTGGAATGAGGTCAAGCTTGAAGTTCTTATGAACTTCATGATGACGTCACTAGAGAATACCTCATATCCGGATGATTTCTTGGTTAAAATCGAAGATCCGAAAGATAGAAGTGTGTAGAATTGTGTAGAGATCAAAGATGTACAAGAATTAGTGCAAGATCTTACCTGGATTGGAAGAAATCTGAGAAAAAGGCGAAGAATGCGTATGGTTCGGACGTCACTTGCCAAAAGTGGAAAAAGTGGAGAGTGACCCGTGTATTTATAGGATGCCAAAAGAGGAAAGGATGGGTCGTGCGCATGGCACGCACCCGGGTAGGTTACCCGCGCGGACTGGCCATCCGTGCGGACTGGCAATCCGTGCGGACTGGCCATCCGTGCGGATTGGCCATCCGTGCGGATGCCGCCTCCCTTGGTGGATTCGGCGCGATGTTGATTCGGTTTCGGCTTATGAGCGATTCGATAGGGTTCCTAGTCAAATTACTTTCAGTCCCAACTACTTCTTATATGGTTCGATTCGGGGTTCGGGTTCGTTCGTATTCGGGTTAGACTTCGAGTTCGATTGAGTTCGCTTGATTATCTCAACATGTATAATATAAATAAGACATGCACAAGTAACACGTAAGGCACACACACACGTATAACGGCAAGTAAAAGTACACAGTTCGAGTTACGATTTTTGATGTCGATTCGATTTTGCATAGCTTGATTAACTTTATCGCATTGTTACTTCCTATCGTTCACAGTCGTAGGTCGATCGAAATACGGCTAGAGTGATTCGATTATTGCAATGTACGACAATTACTCCACATAATCTAAATATCATACGAACAATTCTATGAGTCGAGTTGCGCGAAATCGGTCGTTGACTTTGACCTTGACTTTGACTTTCGCTCGTGAAAACACGGGGTGTTACAGCCTCCCCTTGTTTAGGAAATTTCGTCCCGAAATTAAGCTGGATGCTGTAACTAGTTCGTGAATCACGTGTGAGAGTCCCTTGTTTGGATATGATGTGCGAATATACATGATTTAAAAGCCTATAAAGTTTTAGATTTCAATTCGAAGTCGTTTTAGAGAAATCTTTTTTTTTTTCAATTTTTTTTTTTTTTTAATTTTTCGTGTTCAAAATCTTGATCGTTGTAGGTTCTGGTTTGAATTCGTGAACGTGCGGAATCCGTTGAACGTGCGTGACTGAACACAGTCCCAACGGAGTCAAACCAACCCTACAATGGTATCTGAGCAGGTGCTCGATTGCGAGGATCAAACACGCTCAGATTTGAACAATTTCTTCATCTTTCATTCTTGTCACTTTGTTAGGTCCGGAATCGTCTCCGTTTCGATTGCGAATCGACCGTTCGAAGTGTGGAATCCTTCGACGATCGTGATCGAACACACGAACGTAATATAATTGTGATTCTATTGAAGATATGATAGTGTACAGAACCTTGAATCACGAACACAAGCTTTCTCTCTCTAGAACCTTTCTTTAGAACTTAACACTTTTATTTATAGGCAAGGACTATAGGGATTTCTCCTTATTTACATATATGCCACCTTGCCTTTCTTAGCTGGACGTTACTCCTTCGTTAAACAGCTGTGGATACTTTGCCTTCATATCGCTTTCGAGTTCCCAGGTGAACTCCGCGCCTTGTTTGCCTTCCCACCGGACTTTCACAATAGGAATGCGTGAGCGCCTGAGTTCTTTGGTTTGGCGATCCATGATTTCGACAGGCTTTTCCACGAAGTGTAATGTTTCGTTCACTCGTAAATCATCTAGGGGAACATGTAAGTCCGGTTCCTAGATGGTCTTTCGGAGGTTCGACACGTGGAAGATCGGATGGACATTGTTAAGTTCTTCCGGTAATTCGAGTCTGTAGGCGACTTTTCCGATCCTTTCCAGAATCTTAAAAGGTCCCACATATCGAGGCGCAAGTTTCCCCTTTTTGCCGAATCGGACTACACCCTTCCAAGGTGATACCTTTAGGAGTACGTAGTCACCAACGCCATACTCGCGGTGTTTGCGCTTTTTATCGGCGAGAAGCTTCTGTCTATCTCGAGCCTTCGCTAGATTGTCCCGAATTTGGAAAATTTTGTCTGTCGTTTCTTGTAGCAGCTCCGGGCCGGTTAGTTGCGAGTGACCGACCTCGTGCCACACAATAGGCGATCGACATCTTCTTCCGTATAAGGCCTCGAAAGGTGCCATCTGTATACTAGCCTGATAGCTGTTATTGTATGAGAATTCGACTAACGGGAGGTGTCTATCCCAATTACCTCCGAAATCTAGTACACACGAACGGAGCATGTCTTCAAGAGTACGAATTGTTCTTTCGGTCTGACCGTCGGTTTGTGGGTGGAACGCAGTACTTAGATTAAGCGTTGTACCGAGTGCCGTTTGGAAAGTTCCCCACAATCGTGAAGTGAACCGAGCATCGCGATCAGAGATGATGTCACGAGGCGTCCCATGTCGACAGATGATCTCGTCGGTGTAGATTCGGGCTAATCGTTCCACCTTGTAGTCTTCTCGTATTGGGAGAAAGTGAGCTGATTTCGTCAAACGGTCAATTACAACCCAAATGCTGTCATGACCTGATGACGTGGTTGGAAGCTTGGTTACGAAATCCATAGCTATGCTCTCCCACTTCCACATGGGAATTGGAGGTTGTTCGAGCAAGCCAGAGGGTCGTTGATGTTCAGCCTTGACTCTAGCACAGGTTAGGCATCTTCCGACGTAAAGGGCGATATCTCGTTTCATACCCGGCCACCAGTACCTGTATCGAAGGTCGTGGTACATTTTGTCGGCACCAGGATGAATGGAGTATCGGGACTTGTGGGCTTCATCCATGATAATCTGTCGCAGGTTTGTTCGTTTGGGGATCCAGATTTTGTCTAAGAAGTGGAATATCCCGTTCGCTTTGCTCACAAGCTGGGCTCCATCGTGGTAGATTCTTTCTTTCTTCAAAGTGCGCTCGTTGAAACATGCATGCTGGGCGTCGCGAATAAGAGCTTCTAGATTGTGCTGGGCTTGAACATTACGAGTGCTAAGCAAATAGCTCCGTCTGCTAAGTGCGTCGGCAACAACATTTGCTTTGCCTGGATGATAACGAATCTCACAGTCGTAATCGTTGAGAAGTTCTACCCATCGGCGTTGACGCATATTCAGTTCCCTCTGATTAAAGATATGTTGTAGGCTCTTATGATCGGTGAAGATCGTACACTTGGTACCATACAGGTAGTGTCGCCAAATCTTTAATGCAAAAACAACTGCGCCTAGCTCGAGATCGTGGGTTGCATAGTTCTTCTCATGGATTTTGAGCTGACGAGACGCGTAAGCTATAACCTTGTCTCGTTGCATTAGGACGCAACTGAGACCAAGGTTAGAAGCATCACAGTAGACAATGAAATTATCGTTTCCATCGGGTAGTGTGAGAACAGGAGCATTGCACAGCATGTATTTGAGGGTTCGAAAGGCAGACTCTTGTTTGGTTCCCCAGACAAAAGGCTCGTCCTTATGAGTGAGAGAAGTAAGGGGTACGGCAATCTTCGAGAATCCTTCGATGAACCGTCGATAATAGCCCGCTAGCCCGAGAAAAGAGCGGACTTCAGTCGGGTTCCTCGGCGTAACCCAGCTCTTAACAGCTTCAATCTTTGCTGGATCGACATGAATACCCTGACTATTTACGATGTGACCCAGAAACTGAACCTCCCCTAACCAAAATTCACATTTGGAGAACTTGGCATAGAGTTGGTTCCCCTGGAGCAACTCGAGAACCAAACGTAGATGTTGCGCGTGTTCGGCTCTTGTTTTGGAATAGATCAAGACATCGTCGATGAACACAATGACGAAACGGTCAAGATACGGCTTACACACCCGGTTCATCAAATCCATGAAAACTGCTGGTGCGTTGGTTAGGCCAAAAGGCATGACAACAAATTCGTAATGGCCGTAACGAGTACGAAACGCGGTTTTGTGTATATCCTCCTCCTGAATACGCAGCTGATGGTATCCTGAACGTAGGTCGATCTTCGAGAAACATGTAGCGCCTTGCAGTTGGTCAAACAAATCGTCGATTCGAGGCAAAGGGTAGCGGTTCTTGATAGTCAACTTATTCAATTCCCGGTAGTCGATGCACATCCGGAACGACCCGTCCTTCTTTTTGACAAAAAGAACTGGTGCGCCCCAAGGAGAGGTGCTCGGGCGAATAAAGCCTTTTTCAAGCAATTCCTGGAGTTGAGTTGAGAGTTCGCGCATTTCGGACGGCGCGAGTCGATAAGGAGCTCTGGCGACAGGATTAGCTCCAGGAATGAGATCAATGCGGAAATCAATATCACGCTTCGGGGGTAGTCCGGGAAGATCCTCTGGAAAAACTTGAGGAAATTCTCGAACCACTGGAACGTCTTTTACTTTCTTCTTTTCTTTCTTTTCCTTCTCCGCTGCTACGACATGAGCCAAGAAAGCCCTGTATTCCTTACGGAGATACTTGCTGGCTTGTAGACAAGACATAAGCTTGAGACCCTTCGAAGTAGTATCACCATAGACGCACAATGAATCACCGTTGGCGAGCGAAAAACGAATCATTTTATCGAAGCACACAACTTCGGCATGGTTTTCGCGAAGAAAGTCCATGCCTACTATGACATCAAAGCTTCCTAATTGCATCGGAATAAGATCGATCGAGAAGATGTGATTGTTGAGCTCGAGTGTGCAATCACGAATAACAGAATTTACGGCGACTGTTCTTCCGGTAGCGACTTCAACATCGAATGCAGAGGAGAGTCGGGAACGTTTACGACTAAGGAGTTTCTCGAATTCGAGTGACACAAAGCAATTATCGGCTCCAGTATCAAACAAACATGAAGCATAAATACCATTCACAAGGAACGTACCATTGACCACGTTGTTGTCGGCCTGGGCTTGACGCACATTGAGATTGAAGGTTCTAGCTCGTGCGACCTGTTGTTGCTGCGGCTGCTGTTGTTGCTGCTGTGGCTGCTGCTGGGGTTCTTGTTTCACTACCCTGTTCGGGCACACGTTGGCGAAATGATTCGGATCGCCACACGTGAAGCAAGCTCTGGCTTTGACTGCGGGTGCCGGAGGAGCTTGTTGGCCCTGTGGGGCAGCGAGTAGAGCTTGATTGGCAGGAGCTTGACGAATACGGCAGTTGGCAGTAAAGTGGTCGTAGACGTTGCAATGGGCACAGAAGCGGCATTGAATAGCAGTCGGGTGATGATAGGTGCAAGTAGGGCAGAGTGGATGTGGTCCAGTATATGCACGCTTTGCAGGCGGTGCATTGGCCATAGGCGCCGCTACTTGACGCTGTTGGGCAGGTACGGCTTGGATCGGTGCAGCAGTAATCGCACAGTTCTTGTTCTTTCTCTTGTTCTTGCGCTTGTTGCTTGACGACGTGGGTTCAACAGTTGGTGCAGCAGTGGTAGCTTGATGCAGATGCTTGGAGGTCTTATCCCACACCCCAGCCTTGACCCTTTTGTCATTGATCTCAGCGCCCAGTAGATAGGTTTCTTCGATCGTGGTAGTCTTAGCCGCTTGCACGAAATCAGCGACGCAGTCGGGCAACGCTCGGATGTACTTCTTGATGGTCATCTCAGGGGTCTTGACTTGGTCAGGACAGATGATGCTGAGCTGTTTGAAGCGAGCAGTAAGACCAGCATTGTCTCCATCCTTCTGATGTATGTGCCAGAATTCGTCTTCAAGCTTTTGACGCTCGTGAGGAGGGCAGAATTCCTCCAGCATGACCTCTTTGAGCTCTTCCCACGACAAACCGTAAGCTGCGTCATTCCCTCTCTTGTTCCTCTCGGCCGTCCACCAGTCCAAAGCACGGGACTGAAAGACGCCGGTAGCGTTCAGAGTTCGAAGGTCATCAGGGCAACCACTTTGTCGCAGAGTAACCTCGATAGAGTCAAACCAGTGGAATAGAGCAGTAGGACCTCCCTCTCCTGTGAATTCTTTCGGCCCACATGATTTGAACTGTTTGAAGCTGAAAGGTCTTGCGGCAGCTTTTGGACCTTCAGTCCTCGACTCCTCGGATGATTTGCTGGCGTTCTCATAGGCATCGCTCACAGCTTTTGCAACGCTTTTCGCAATAATGGAGGCGAGACGTCTGTCCCTCTTTTCCTGACGAGAGAGCGTATGACGAGATCCAGACGACATTGTCTGCAATAGTCATCGCCACGGAACTCAACACATGTATTCGAATCTCACCTCACACGTTTACTACTACTAAAGCTCAGTAACACGTATCATTTAAACGCATATAGTCACAAATTCACAGAATTGCACAAAATCACATAAACATATAAAGCACATAATCACAACCTTTCCTAACCACGTAATCACACAGCAAGGAAACACATATACTTAGCCACTAAAAGTTCCTACGAGCATACGAGGCATTCTAACTGCTCCTAGTGTCGATTTGCTAGCGATGGGTTGTGTGAGTTTTGTGTTTTAACAGAAACAATCGTGTTGGGTCGAAACCCATAGTATCTCAAAACGTTAACAAATAACAGAAAATACATTAAAATCTTCATAAAGATCGACAAATCAAAGGTGGATTGTCTGCGGCTTAACAGACTTCGACTAACCAATGTAGCTTGACTATTCACAATGATCCTGCACAACGACCTCCAGGACTATGCCTTTGCCTCGATTCTTGGGCATTGGCGCAATTCCCATTGGTTAGGTTGTGTCTTTCGACCATTGGAGTCCATCGAACCTTGGTGGAGTTTTGTATAAAAGCGGGACGAGTCGTCAAGGTTAGGGTTTCACCCCTATCTTGCAACTTCCGTCCTCGTTCTTGATAAAAATTGAGGAGATTATTCATCAAAATATGGATTTCACTCCTGATTTGGTATAATTTTCCTCGTTCGTAGCTAAAATGCAAGCTGATTAGGCAACCTTGGCCGTGAGTTTTGGGTTTTCACACCTATTCTCGACCTTATTGCCTGTTCACAGCTTGAAATTTTCGAGTGCAATAAGAGTGAGTGATAACAACGAATGTACGCATACGCGTGAGTTGGTCTGTTGGTTCCTAACTATAGACTAGGTTTCTAAGACTCCGACCCGGACTAGGTCGAGTCTTGCCTAATTCCCTATAGTTATGGCTCTGATACTAATCTGTCACACCCCAACCGATGGCGGAATCATCGGGGCGCGGCACTGAGCGAAACAGATTGTCCAGAAGTTTCCATAACAACTATCATCACCATTTAAGTAAACATTACGTCCCATACCGTAACATAAATAGTCAAACAAGTTATTACAGGCAACATCAAAACAAATATTCTGTTCCGACAACTCAGATTTAAATAAGTAGAAATTGTTTATCTGCTTCTAGAGACCCCTAATAAGTTATCTACAGACAACTATTTGTTGGGCTCTAAAGCTTTATTCTAGCTTCCATTTCCTACCACATATGCGTCCTAAGCACCTGTCACATACGTTAAAATAATGTCAATACATAAAATGTAAAGGTGAGCATACAAGTTTGATAATAGCATATAGAGTTCGAATTCGTTTACGCATAACCAGCACGTACACATAGTGAAATGAAGCACGTTAGTTATCGACACAGATCCATCGATACCAATGACTGCGGGTTGACTGCCCGAGGCAGTTCGCAATACACGATTACCACTGTAATCCATGCAAGTATAAGATCCTTAACAACCCCCGTGTGAACGGGTGCTGAGTCCAAACTATAGTACTATCGTTGCTAAGGCAGGTAGACAGCATTCCATGTGTAAACATAACAAACAAGCATTCATAAGTCACGTATAACATGCATTAATGGTTGAGCGTTAAAATAGCTTGAGTAGTGTGATAGATGTAGTTTGAGTAGTTGTAACGTATGTAACACCCAAAAGTGCTTAAATCAAAAAGGGTTCGAGTATACTCACAGCGATAGTGGATTGAAGGGAGCGCTTTACAGCGAGTACGATTAGCCTGAATAGATTCGATAACGTAACGATAAGTGACGCGCAAAACAGTACAGGTGAGAGTGGGCTGAATGACTGACCGTGCGGATCAGTCATCCGTGAGTAGGGGTCATCCGTGCGCATGACCTATCCGTGCGGGTAGTGATACGTACGGATGGCAATGCGTGCGGATGGTGATCCGTTTCGGATAAGCTGTTCGTGCGTACGAGCTGTCCGTGCGCACGAGCTGTCCGTGCGGACAAGTTGCTTGTGTGGATGAATGTTCAAGTGGATTGTTTCTTCCTAAGATGTTTTTGTGTATGATGGCTTGTGCTTTGAAGTTTTCGTTGTAGCATTTTGAAAACACCAAAGTGTTTCTACCTTTCAAGCCGGCCGCGCGGACGGCGGTCCGTGCGTATAGTAGTCCGTGCGGACAGACCGTGCGCGCGGGCAGAGGCAATCCGTCCGGATAGTCTGTCCGTGCGTACGTCTTGGCCGTGCGGATGAAAATTGTTTGGTTTTCGTTTTAAGGCCTTAGTATCTCATGATCCGAAGAGTAATCCATTCAGAGGTTGTCCGTCCGGATTGCTCGTTCGTCGATACTCAAACCTTGTTTGGAAAGTGGGTCCCAAGGGTAGTCCGTGCGGATCACCACCCGTGCGTATGACCTGTACGTGCGTATGGCTCGTACGCGCGTACGACTAGTCCGTACGGACAGCTAATCTGTGCGGATAGCCTGTCTGTGCAGACAACGAGTCTGGTTGTTCCGTTCGTCTACACTTGGTTTCTGTTGTCGTTTATCGAGACGTTCTGATCACGCAGCAACCACTTAGAGTTGTGTTCCCACCCGCGTGACTAGACCGGCCAGGAACCACTCTAACTCAGCCTGTCGGCGACTCGGAACAGCTCTCCCGGTTACCCTGAAATCAGTTGTCTACGGGTAGAATTCCGGATCTGGAACTAGGGCATTACTATTGATGAGTAAAACACAAGGACTGATCGGATTTGTACCGGTTCCAAGGGTAGAAGTGGGAAAGAACTTTGGTTTATTTCTTTCAACTCTTTTATCCTTAGAAAAGTTTAGATCTAGGTGAAATTATTGTAAAAACTTGTAGAAATCGTTTAGATCTGAGATATTCTAGGTGGAATGAGGTCAAGCTTGAAGTTCTTATGAACTTCATGATGACGTCACTAGAGAATACCTCATATCCGGATGATTTCTTGGTTAAAATCGAAGATCCGAAAGATAGAAGTGTGTAGAATTGTGTAGAGATCAAAGATGTACAAGAATTAGTGCAAGATCTTACCTGGATTGGAAGAAATCTGAGAAAAAGGCGAAGAATGCGTATGGTTCGGACGTCACTTGCCAAAAGTGGAAAAGGTGGAGAGTGACCCGTGTATTTATAGGATGCCAAAAGAGGAAAGGATGGGTCGTGCGCATGGCACGCACCCGGGTAGGTTACCCGCGCGGACTGGCCATCCGTGCGGACTGGCAATCCGTGCGGACTGGCCATCCGTGCGGATTGGCCATCCGTGCGGATGCCGCCTCCCTTGGTGGATTCGGCGCGATGTTGATTCGGTTTCGGCTTATGAGCGATTCGATAGGGTTCCTAGTCAAATTACTTTCAGTCCCAACTACTTCTTATATGGTTCGATTCGGGGTTCGGGTTCGTTCGTATTCGGGTTAGACTTCGAGTTCGATTGAGTTCGCTTGATTATCTCAACATGTATAATATAAATAAGACATGCACAAGTAACACGTAAGGCACACACACACGTATAACGGCAAGTAAAAGTACACAGTTCGAGTTACGATTTTTGATGTCGATTCGATTTTGCATAGCTTGATTAACTTTATCGCATTGTTACTTCCTATCGTTCACAGTCGTAGGTCGATCGAAATACGGCTAGAGTGATTCGATTATTGCAATGTACGACAATTACTCCACATAATCTAAATATCATACGAACAATTCTATGAGTCGAGTTGCGCGAAATCGGTCGTTGACTTTGACCTTGACTTTGACTTTCGCTCGTGAAAACACGGGGTGTTACACCATCTGAGATCCAGAGACATTGAATTGACTAAAATAGAAAGAATTTTTAAATAAAAATGTAATGAAATAATTGAAAATGAAAAGTTTTTGAAAGAAAAACAAAATGAGTTAACACATAAATGTGAAAATCTTGAAAACGAAAACAAAATTTTGAAACAATAGTGTTTAGCTGATTGCAACGAATGTGTTTAAAAGGACAAAACTATTCAAGAGTTGCAAAAAGAATATGATCTAATGAAATCGTCATATCACACTGTAAAAGAAGCTTATGAAACTTTGAAAAGTAGAGTGAAAAGTCTGGATGATAGATTGTCTGCATGCCAGAAAACAACCAGATTTCTTGAAGTCAGTTATGAAGGAAAACAAATGGTTTTAAATAATTATATTGATGATGTTGCCAAACTTAAACAAGAACTGACTGAAAAGGAAAAATTGGTTAATAAACTTCAAAGTTATCATGCTTCGTCATACATTTTAGAAAGAATTTTCAACATCACACCTGATGGTAAAGAGTCAGAAAAGAACCAAAAGGGAATTGGATCAGAATACCATCATGTTCCACCACCGTTGGATAATAATTATACATTCTATGATGGACAAAAGGTGGAAAAAGCAATGAACTTGGTTGACCAATTACCTGACAACATCGATGTGACTTACACCAAATCTGATGATCTTGATGATTCAGAGGTGGTAGGTAAGGTTGTTGAAAGTGTTCTCACAGAGGAGTCTACCAACACAGATAAGTCTGAATCACATAATGAAAATGAGGGAAGTTTTCATGAAAGTTATTTGAAAAATTCAAAATCTGAGAAATTTGTGAATGATGATTCAAAAGGATTGGTTTATACCATGATTGGATCAGACAAACTATTCTTGGATGATGAATTTCCAATTCAAAATGTGATTTTAGATAAAATCAACAAAGTTTTCAAACTGGTAGAAATTGAGAAAACTGAAATATCAAAACTTGCTGGTAAGAGCAAGAAAACTTTTATAACAAACCTAGCTACAAAAAGAAAAACATGAACGTTGGGTTGGGTTATAAAAACAAACAAAACCAAAAGAAACAATATGAAAAGACAAATTCTCAGAAAAATACGAACTTTGTTCACGGAACAAGTTCTAAAGAAGAGAAGGAACTCAAATTTGGACGACAGTCTAATGAAGAATTCTATGCTCAGAAAAAGTAACAACAACAGGTTAAAGATGTTTCCAAGAGAACATGCTTTAAGTGTGGTCAAAGTGGACATCTTGGTCGCAAATGTCTAAATCTGAAACCTGTTGATGTTGACAAGAAAAGGAAAGTTGAGGATAAGACACAGAAGTCAAAGAAGTTTGGATCAAAACAAACTTGGAAACCAAAACCAACGACACCCAAAGTTGTGCCACAACATATTTGGAAACAGAAAGTAAATGTTTCAGAAACAAAACAAATCTGGAAACCTAAAATTGATTTGTCAAAACAAAACATTCAAAATCATTCAAGATTTTATCGAAGGAATGTTTTAAAAGGACAAACTTGGGTGGTCAAGAAACAAACTTTTGTGAGTGATAGTCGAATTGAAGAAGATTTTGAGAAGAATGAACGAAACTATCCAGTTCTACGTGGAAAGATTTATGTTCAGCTACCTGAGTCTAAACAGGCTTAGGTTGCTTTATTCAAGTAATTGAATTGGTTGTATGTGCAGGTGCTCCAGATGATGGTCGAGTGTCAAACTGAGGAGAGGAGCAGCCTGGCACAGGAGGCTGCAAGTCCCTGCATCTGAGAAACAGGGAGTTTGTTCGTTTCTTTACATAAATAAACCATATTTTAAAAATCCTAAAATTTGAAAAATTTAAAAACCAAAAATAGGTTTGTATTGTGTCAAAAAGTAGAAAATGAAAAATATTTTTGTTTTTAAATTTGTCAAAAATAAAAAAAATAAAAAAATGCTGATTGAATATGCTGAAACCCTCACGGCTGATCAAACATGATTATTTCACAAATGATTAAATGGTTGTGCAGAGAACCAGCATGTTTTTGTCCCTTTTGCCTTTGACACATTTGGCTCCCTAGCACCGGAAGCTATCCAACTCCTGACCAGGGTCCAACGGGTCATCCACAATAATTGCTCAGCCTCAGGGGATGGGATTTTGTCTTTGGTAGATTAGGGTTTGCAATTCAGAAAGGGGTGGCGGCGCAGCTTGTTGCCCGTCTACCTTCTGTTTTGATGTAACTTGACAAGTATGAATGAGATTTATATTGATTTCATTAAATGGTTTTAACATTGTTAAAAATCAATGTGTTGTAAATCATGTGGGTACTTTCTGTAACACAGAGCTTGTGAAGTAGAAAATGGATGGCGAGATGAAGCTATTTGCATCGGGTTGTCAAATTTTCTTAAATGTTTTGAATTTTAGGGGGAGTAAAAATTTTAGAAAATACAAAAACATTTGAAAATTTGAAAAAGCCAAAAACAATAGAAAATTCAAAGTGAGTTTCTGTGTAAAAAGAGGATATGATAGTACATCAGTAGACAATCACAGTAAGCTAAAGAAATGGAAAGTCAAATGTGATAAACGGTCTCACTGATGATATGCCAGTAGGTTTTTACATATTTAGTAGATTGATTTCGAGATATAAACCAAAATATCAATAACTTTCTTATCTCGTGGGGAACATCTCTCGGATATATGGGTAACCCCCGAAATCTTGTTTGAGAGATTGCCTGATTCTCAGATACTAGGTTTTTATACTGTTTGATATCTGGGGTATTATACCTGGTCTTCTGATTTTGCGTCAGCGATGGTCTAGACCTCGTATAATACATTATGCGCCCCTCTGCATAAAAATTGAGAAAATATCGAAAGATATATATCAAAGTGCAGTTGTAAAGAAGATCCCTAAATGGGACACACCTCAAAGTCGAGCCTTCATCTCTTTGACTGAACGGTAGTTCATACCTGAGCTCTCAAGGTCTCGCACTAACCCAGAGTACAAATATCAATATAGTATATTCACCTGCAAGACTGAATCTAGGGAATCTTGATACGGGAGTATATTCTGAGGTAGGACATGCAAATAAGTTAAGTTTCTAAAACACTAAATCTCGTATCTCGAAAAAGTTGAACTTTGTGTGAAAATTTAAGTGGATTAGTATACTGACAATCTAAGTGAATCGTTTAGAACTTAAAGTGTTTATAGCTCAACAGTGATAGTGATTTGTCATAAACTAATATGATCCTCTAATACAAACTTAAACAAAAAAATTGTTTGTAAATATTTCTTTACTGCTTTATGTTTCAGAAAAATACAAAAAGATTTTGTTTCTACTTTATTTTCGACAACCGATGTCTGAGAGTTAAGTTTCAAAATCTAAGTATGTTGAACATGTTTATGAAAATAAACAAGTTCATTAATTTGAAACTTGAAGTTTTTACATTGAAAAACAAAAACAGTTTGTGAAATCTCCAAGGTCATTAATTTGGACTTGGAAGATTATCTGTGAGGTTTTGGATATTTTCACTGTCAGATAAAAAGTCATTTGATGGGGGGGGGGGTAGAGTCGGGTAATCCTAGATGATTACATATTGTTACATTTATGCTTAGAGTCAGGTTTCCAATTCCGGATTATTAAAAAAGCTTTCAATGTCACATATTTGAAATGCTCCAACTTATTCATGATAAGTGTTTAGAGCTAGGTTTTCAATCTTAGAATTGTCAAAAATCTTACAAACAGTTTGAGATTTACAGATATTAAGCCAGATTACGATTCCGATAGCTGAGACTAAGGGGGAGTCTGAAGACAAGCTCGACGCAAGGGGGAGCTTGTAATTGAAGAAACAGGTGTCGATCCTATAAGCACGGAAGCTTAACGAAAGGGGGAGCTGATTCTGAACGCAGAATCAAGAGGAGCTTGAAGAGGGAGTCTGTGGTTGCTGATATTTTCAAAGCTTCGTGAAGACTCAGAAAGAGAGAGAGGGAGAGAGAGAGAGAGAAGACAAAAAGCTACGAGATTAACTACGGTAGTGGAGAGTTCAAATGAGAAGAATTTTTTTGTAAGAAGAAAAAAGAAGAAGTTTCAACCAATAAGAATGCTTCATTTTACTTCATTTAATATTTGCATTTAATTTTAATATAAGGATATATTGATAAACTTACATAAATCATTAATTTGTATTCTTACCCTTTAATAACTAACTAAATTAAATTTGTAACTTCTTTTCAAAATATATACTTTTTCCAAATTTAAAAAACAACTTAATTTAAAGTGTAGAATAAATTATTAGTTGTGTAGGATAAATTACGAGTTGTGTAGGATATATTTCAAGGTGTGTAGGATAAATTTTGACTGTGTAGGATAAAATTCTATAATGTATTGGGTATATGTAGGGAAATTTTGATATGTGTGGTTTTGTAGATTATATGTAGGATAATTAATGATTAGTTGATTAATTAATTAAAGAGAGAAAAATTAATGATATGAGTTATAAATAAAATAGTATTTTACTAATATGTCTTTTCTTCTTTTTCTTCTCACATTAAATTTCTTCTCAAATGAACCTTCCCCAACTACGGTAATATCCAAGGGGGAGGAGTCTGTGAGTGCATAATGTCTATCACCTCCGTCAATCGTACAACGTAGCAGAAACAGAACAAGACAAGCTTTGAAGAATATTAAATATAGGAAAAAGTCCATCCGGATGGATGGAGGTGAGTCCATCCGGACGGATGGAGTTAATAAGTCAAGAACCTTCATTTAAGTCCTTCCCTATAAATAGGCCTTGTTATGTTTCTTTTTAGAACTTTTGCCACTTTATATTTTGGAGAGCTTTGAAATCTAGAGAGAGAAAGTAGAAAAGAAGGTGATTCATGGTGTAAAACATTGTCATATCTCTAATCGAATCATTGTTAATTACGTTCTTGTGTTCGGTCTACACACGTGCATGGATTCCGCAAGTCGTACGTGTTATTCGCAATCGTTCGGGAGTCAAATCCGATCCTACAACGCGTTCTCACAAGCTACACTCCTCAACAAAATGGAGTAGCCGAGAGGAAAAATAAAACTCTAATGGAACTGAGTAGAAGCATGATGAATATGAAAGACATGCCAAACTATTATTGGGCTGAAGTTGTCTCTTGCGCTACATACCTATTAAATCGTGCAGTGACTAAAACAAGACCTAACATAACTCCCCATGAAGCATGAAATGGAAGAAATCCCAATGTAGAACATCTAAAAGTATTTAGGAGTCTAGCTTATGTACACATCCCCAACCAACACTGAAGAAAGTTAGACAATAAAACAGAAAAGGTAATCTTTGTCTGCTACAGTAAAAATAACAAGGGCTATAAATTAGATAATCCCTTAACCGGGAAAATTGTTGTAAGCAAAGACGTCATATTTGACGAAAGCAAGGGGCGAATTAGAGACGTCATATTTAACGAAAGCAAGGGGCGGATTACGAAAGATGAATGCTCCACAGTTCCGTCTGTTTTACCTGAAGTTGTTGATCAAAGTCATCCTAGAGAGGCAGCAAGTGAGCCGAGCCTATCTGGCACACCTCCTCAAAATGATGACATTATAAATGATGAAGAAACGGAAGTCCATGCTATGGAATCTGATACCAATTCTCAACACAATTATGATGAAGAAACCTCATCTACACCATCCGAAAATAAAGCCCTGAATACAAGAAGCATTAACAGCATATATCGAAACACTCGGATACTCACCGATGAAGAAGTGTCAGAAAAGTTTAAAGATCATCAAACCAATTCATAGGAAGTAGTTAATTTTGTGTTGTATGCCAACACTGATCCGACCACATATGAGGAGGCCAGCAAGGATTTAAAATGGAAGGAAGCTATGAACAAGGAAATGGAGTCCATACTAAAGAACCAAACCTGGGAATTAGTAGATCCTCCAAAAGGTCAAAAGCTAGGAGTAAAATGGATCTACAAAACAAAATATGATGAAAACGGGAATGTCAACACATACAAGGCGAAACTAGTGGTAAAACGGTACAAACAGAAGTATGGGGTTGAATATCATGATGTATTTGCTTTGGTGATTAGATTCGAAATGGTCCGATTGGTGTTAGTACTGGCTACATAATGTAGTTGGCATTTACACCAAATGGAGGTAAGAATAACTTTCTTAAATGGAAATCTGAAAGAACAAGTTTATGTCAAACAACCTAAAGGATACACAAAGAAAGGAGAAGAAGGAAATGTATGTCATCCCAAACGAGCATTGTATGGACTCAAACCCTCAAGGGCTTTGTATAGTCGGATTGGTAGTAATTTCATGCAACATGGATTTAAGAAATGCACATATGAACATACATTATTCATCGAGGACTATATTCAAGGATATGATCACTAAATTCAAGGATACAATGAAAAAGGAATTTGAGATGAATGATATGGGAAGGTTACATTATTTTTTGGGGATGGAAGTATTATATGAAAACGGGAATATAATTCTATCACAATGGAAGTAAACGAAGAACTTGCTCGAGAAACTCAGAATGACTCAATGCAACACGGTTTCTACACCCATGGAGTATGGCTTAAAGTTATCTAAAGAAGACTTCGAAGAAAACGTTGATGAGAATCTATACAGAAGCTTAGTTGGAAGTCTCATGTATCTAACAAACACTAGACCTGATATTATGTTTTGCAGTAAGCAAAATAAGCAGGTTCATGGAACATCCCAAAAGAAGTCACTAGGAAAACATATACTATAATACATCAAAGGAACTTAGGAACAAGGTATAACATATTCCAAAGGTAGCAATGGTATATTGGTAGGATTTGGTGATAGTGATTATGTTGGAAATGTCAACGATGGCTAGAGTACATCAAGATACATATTTCACTTAGGCTCTAGTCCAATCTCATGGCAGTCTAAGAAACAAAAGGTAGTGGCATTCTCATCAATGAAAGCAGAATATATCAATCTATCATTAACGGGTTGTCAAGCTCTATGAATGAAAGGGATTACGGGTGAATTACAAGGCAGGAAAGCATATCCAATAACCATTTATTGTGATAACAAATCTACTTTTTGTCTAGCAAAGGATCCAGTTTATCATGGAAAAGCAAGCATATTCGAGTAATATCATTTCTTTTGAGACTTAATGAAGAAGCAAGATATGGAAGTCAAGTTCTGTGCAACAAAAGATCAAGGAGCAGACATCATGACTAAAGATTTACAACCAAAGGACTTTTATCGACTGAAAACTCAACTTCATATGAGTTTAATCTAGCTTACAGGAGGGTATTAGATATATACATGAGTATATATCTAATATAGTTAATAAGCTAGATTATGCAACATTACTATTATTATTATTATTATTATTATTTGTATGATTCGAGTTAGTAGGCGGTTACCGAAAACATATATATATATATATATATATATATATAAAGAGAGAGAGAGGGGGGCCAGTTAACGTACAATAATTCTTAACGTACGAGCATATGCTGTGAAATTATGCATGTTGTAAAACTCAAAACCCTAATCACGCATGTTGAAAAACCATAATCACGCCCTATTCTTCGTTATAGGGAAGTTATAGATGCGATACCTCATCATCAACTCAAAGACATCCCATCTAATATTTGGAATCTCAATGTCTTTAGCATCCTTCTCCTTCAAATCACACATTCAAAGAGTAAAATAAAAACACAATTTCCAAAAATCCAGTTGGCCGGGGACAAGAAGAAATATAGAACAGACAGATAGTTTGATTAACTTACCTTATACCCGCCATCAAACATCGCCCGGAACGCATCAGATGAAGCGTGGAGACAAATTCTATGAGCGTAGAAGCGTTTGCCTAAGACCCAAATATGTGATGTTTAAGGTTCAACAGACATTATAAGAAACATGGGGAAAATTTACTAGCAAGAAGAAAGGTGGAACCTTCAATTAAGAAAGTTACATCAGAAAATGTAGGGTTGTTTACATATTGCTTGCCCAAATATACCTGCAATAGAAAGTATCACTTGCATCATAACTACAAAGACAGTGTTTCATATAATCATATTTGTACAACTTATTTAGGTATTACAAGTAGAATAATATGAAGGTTTTATTTGAGATAATTATTTGTTGCATGACCCAGCCCAACCCAACCCGCCAGGCTTACACAAACTTGGCTAAGAAGGTATATAAACAACATCTTGCATTTTTTGTTCGGACTTTCAAAAACGTAAGGAAAAACCTGAGATGTTTGAGATGGTGGTCCTGCATCGACGGGAGAGAGTGAACTCGCTTTTTCAGCTAACTTGCACAAGGCTACACAACTATATCGTTGGTGATTCAAATTTCTTGATTCCAAAAGCTCTAAGAGTATCGATAATCCTGCAAATTTCCAAACAATATTAAAGCAAAATATGAGATTTATATACAAAGGTGATTAATTAAAATTAGCATACACAATTACCATTGGCATCAACTAAGATTGTTAAGTCTGGTATAGTTTCTCGGTCTTCTTTGTGTTTGGGCCCGGCTTTGACAAACTCTACCATTAGTTCACTGGATTTTCTGGCGTAAACTTGGGCTGCAGATCCTCCATTTCTTTCGGGCTCTTTTCTAAAGTGTTGGGTTGCAGCCACAAAGGCTGCATATTCAATTTGTTTAGCATCTTCCTCTGCTTCTTCTTTACTTAAAAGTCCATATTTTTGTGATAAAATGGATGGGGTTGTGAGGTTTTTTACGATTTGCTCCACGAGTATTCGCCTCATGCTATGGCTAAGAGGCCATAGTTTAACTGAATGCATGGTTATATCCTGCAAAGTGCAAATACAGCATATTTCAATGGTTATTTTAACTTTTAAGCATAAAGTAATCCTCAGAATATTGGAAGAACTATGCATTAAAATCATTGTATTGACATCAAAATTGTGGTATTGTTGCAGAAAAAATGAACAACAATGCTTTTGCGAGGTGTTTATTAATTAAAAAAATACCAAAAAACTATTCACAGATAATATTTTAACTTGTTAACTTATATGCAATAATACATAAAATATTCTCATCATCTCTAGTCAGATTTGTTCAATCGATGGTCTTATTTGTTCAGTTACTCAAACGTATTGCTTAATTGATAGTCAGATTTGTTCAATCGACGGTCTAATTTGTTCAAGTAATGGTCAACTGCATAAGGGGCACATTAGACTGCCTAATACGATTCGGTTACCACATCATGTAGCGAGCGTATATTTAAACCAACCTTCGAAAACAATCACAAGCCAACGAGGACGATTGATTACAAGGTCAGACATTCATTCAATGTGAAATCTTCCTATTTTAAATTGAATAAACACAACATTGCAAGATCATAATGACGAATCACGTAAATAGACGATTAATAGTACGCTATAATTCGAATTCAAACCCTAGGAATCACTAATAAACGAAAATAAGAGAACAATTCCACAAATTAACCTGAAGAAAATTACGCTATATAATCAAATCCGTAGAGAAAATTTGAATGGAGGTAATCACGTAGTAGACGAATATCATTAACACATAAATGATGATTTGATAAATGAGATTGTAATTTTAAAAAGTAGAGAGAGGATTTTAATTTAACCAGAGCATCTGTTTATTTTTTCAACGGTATTAATAACATTTCAAATGTTAGTTAAGGTGTTTATAAAGTTTACAAACTAACCCTTTTACTTTCACAATTGACATTTAAAGCACTAACTATTTATATTACATGTAGGAAATAGGTGGCGACCAGAGTGGTGGGTGGTAGCAATAGAGGCGGGAATTACGGTGGTGATCAGTCAGTCAAAAGCTCAAAACAGGTCGAGTCTATATTGGAGTTAATGAAGGAACTCAAGTTCGAGCTTGATATAACGAGTTTGATTAGGCTTGCATACCAAACCAAACTTATTACTTGTATAAACCAAGCACAATAAAGGACGATTATTGCAGTTTTGATAATTGCTTTTTAATAACTATAATTTTAGTCCAAGAGTTTGTCGCGTAATATGTTTAGTTCTTTAAGTGGACGTTATATGCTTTTGGTATTAAGACCGGTGGGTGTGGCTTAGCGCCACCCGTCACCTCAGCCTCCATAGTGCCCATGGGGCGCCATCGTCCATACCGAGCAAATGAAAGGAGGGCGCCATCCTTCTCCTCGCCATTGTGTTAACGGAAGAAAAGAGGGGTGCAGGTGGGGCCCACCTCTTTTCAACCAATAATTTTTTTTTTTTATTTTGTTTAATAGGCTGCAAGTTAAAGGAAGGGGCTTTAAAGCCCCCTGTGTGACTTGGCGCTAACGTGACGTGATAAAGCCCCTAGAGGCTTTATACCACACCCTCCAGCCTAAGTCAACCATTTGACTTCCACGTGAGGGTATTGTGTGTCCTTTGTCAAGTAATGCATGTTTAGAAACCGGTTAAAACTTCGCTCATGATCCCTAAATGTTAGTTTTATTGATTTCTTTGTATTCCTACATCATTGTTTTGATAATCAGCATGGTTACCATCAAGAATCCCTGTACAATAACGATAACCAAAACACAATACTTTCAAGTATCGACTATGAAGCCCTTGTCCAACAAAAACGTTCCAACCCAGAAAATCCAAAACAACAAACACCCTCACAACATTATGTTTTAACCCGTTACACTTCATTCACTTTACTGCACACCTTCAGTTAGGTTATTACAAATCACGATTTTTAAACAGAGAAAAAAAAAATCTCATTTTAAGCATATGCACTTTGTTTGGATTATGTTCAGATCTAATTGTTTAAAAAATCTATGTTCTTGGATTGGTTAAAGAAAATAAAAATCACGTAACCCAAACACTAATTTTTTTAGACTTAAAAGGTGTGACTAGCGTCAAACGACAAACACTATTTGAAATTTAGCTCACTTTTATAGTTTATAATAATATATAATATTGAAATTTATAATATTATACTCAAGTAATCAATATCTGTAAATCAATGTTTAAGTGGGTTTATACGTTTAAGCCTATCTCAAAATGTGTTTATAATTAGGATGACAATGGATCCCATATCCGAGTATAAAAAAATGTGTTTCATACCTCCTATACTTTTTTTTTTTTTTTTTTTTTTTTTGATAACCGCGGGAACCCGCTTACACGGTAAACCCCCGGGTCCCCCCCAATACCCGACTAACCGAGGGGAACAGGTAAAGCGCGGCGCAAGCACCGGGTCGGTGGCCTTTAGAGAACCGGTGGAAGCAAGTATCGAACTCAAGACCTCTAGGATATTTGAAACACTCTTTACCACTCCACCACATCTCTAAAGACGAGTACCTACTACTCAACATCCATCAAGTTCGAGGATGTCCATAGGTATTGGGTTTGCACGTTTAAGTCCATCTTTCCTTTGCGCGAAGCATAGGGCGAAAGAAGCGATTTTGGAGTGGCAAGGTTTAATACAAGTGAGTAGGCGCCTTAATGTAACAAAGTCTAGGTGAAATTATGGGTGTCTATGTATGATGCCTTTGGTTTAGTATAAGATTTAATATTACCCAAGCATTGTACGTATAATTTGGTGATGAATAAAATATACTTTCCCGTCCAAAAAAAATGGTCCGTCTCAAAAACCATCTTGAAATATAAAGATAATTAACTGTAGTTCTAACATTGGTCTCACACGGTGAAAACTTCTAAAACTAATCGCATAGCCTATCCGTCTTAGCTTTGTCTTGATGAATTGGTTTGTCATACCATTTTGTTTGTCTTTCTTTCTTGATTGTTGTTGTTGCTAGTTACTTTCTATATGCTTTATCTTCCTTTCTATGGCATCCCCTTTTTCTCTCGTCTACCACTATTATTAGTATTTCGGTTTTGTCATTCTCTTTTTCTGATGGCACTTGTATTTTTTATACATTTACAAAAAAAAAAAAAAAAAAAAAAAAAAAAAAAAAACCAAAAAAAGAGCTTCTTGAGTATGAGGACGAGCAACCTCTCTATCTTCTCGTATAGAGGTAAGGTTTGCCTTGATCTTACCTCCCCGGCCCTACTTTATGATTGAAATTTATACTAGGAACATCAAAACCTACAAAAAACTGAACGGTTAATGAGTATCTCACGCAGATGAGACGAGACATGACTCACATGAGATACGCTTTACATAATACACGAGACTAAACATGAAGAGACGGACCTTTTTGCTCATTTTCATATTAATGATGGGAATGGAGAGAATAAGACAAGCGACACTTGACACAAGCATTGATACTTCCACAACAACAACAACAAAAAAAAAAAAAAAACATTCTAACCGTTGGACAAATCAAACCTAACCCACTTTCTGTACAGCATTCGTTCTGCTCTTCTAAGTTGGCTAAATCAGTTGATAAAAAATAAAACTACGCCACATGTTGTCCCACGTCACTTTCCGCTGGCCTCGAGAGTGTCCTCACAAAGTAACTGCGCATTTCCGGCAATACACGCTTGATCAAATCACCGTACCTGAAAATTTGATGATCACAAGAATCCAAGTTTTTAGTTTTTTTATAACTTGAAGAAAATTGGTGATTTGTTAAAAAAAAATATATAAACATACCATGATTTTGAATGTAATTTGTCAAAGTTCTCCAGGACGAATAAAATGCAAGCATTCTTTAGTGACACAGCATTGAAGGCCTCCGATAAGTCATACAAAAGTGATACGTTGTCCACCCGTATATCCTAACGCAGCAACGAAACATCATTGTTACAGACAAACCAAACTAAAAAGGTGTTTGGATGTGTGGTTTAAAACTGATTATTTGATAGTAAGGCTTATGGTGCTTAAAATGTAACAATCAGATGATAATATGTTTATAACTTTTTTTGTAAAATACAACAAAAAAAAAATCGTGACTCACTTGTGCAATGGTATACTCACAAAGACGCTTTAGCCCCTCAAGTAGATACTGATCTGCAGCTCTAAGAAGATCCTGAGCAATTTCCAGATTCACATCTACTGACCCGGTATACATATATCTGTATTTAAATAACATATTAGTTGTATGAGTTTTCTTTAAGAGTGTAAATGAGCCCAAACCGCTCATGCGCTACTCGAGAGCGGCTTGCTAAAAGCTAAAATCGAGCCTACCATAAACAAGCCCGAATTTCAGCCTAAGAATTAGCATGTTTGATACGGAACTTCATATACTGAGCTTGGCTAGACTCGGAAACCAAATAGAGCCTATCATATATATAAATATATTTTAATATTTATTTAAAACACACACACACACACACACACACATATATATATATATAGTGGGGTTCTAGAGTGAACACTAATGTATTTGCGAACTGAGTGAACAAATCCTGGCCATTGATCTACACACGTGTATAGCCAGGATCTCATCATCAAATCTTAAAATACACTAGTGTATTTCAACATCAAATCATGTTCATTGATCTACACACGTGTATGGCCAGGATTAGTTCACAAGCTACACTAGTGTTCACTCTTGAACCTAATCCTCTATATATATATATATATATATATATATATAGAGAGAGAGAGAGAGAGAGAGAGAAAGTATAATGTACAAAAGGGTTTAACGTACGTTAACGTACGCGACAGAAAAACAACTTGCGTGATTAATATATAACGTGCGTGATTTGTAGGATAAGGGCTCCCATGCGTGATTATTAGGTCTCCCATGCGTGATTTTTGACTCTCATGCGTGATTATTAGGCTCCCATGCGTGATTATCACAAAATCAACGGTTCCATGCGTTATTTTACTGTCCCATGCGTGATTATAGCCCAGATCTGATGGTTATCAGTGTCGCGTACGTGAAGTACGATAAGGCCTTTTGTATGTTAACCGCTCCCTATATATATATATATATAGAGAGAGAGAGAGAGAGGAAGGTTAACGTACATTACGGCTTAACGTACATCACGTACGACAGGTAATTACGCACGGTCATTTTAAAATCACGCACGTTATAACTCAAAAATCCAAAATCACGCATGTTGAAACACAATAATCACGCATATTGAAAACATTAATCACGCATGTTATATAACAAATCACGCACGTTGTTGTACGTGAAGTACGTTAAGCTGTAATGTACGATATACTTTTTCTATATATATATCAAGAAGTAATAAGTACTTGGCCGTGGACTTGGAAACCCCCGATTTTCCAATAAAAATGTTGGCCTACTTCCACACCGGATAGATCGTATAACCCATTTAGTGTGTTGATGGAACATGATAGAACATTCATATTGCCCTTTGACAAAAATAGAACTTTAAACAAAATGATTTTGATTCAACCATCTCTTTCTCGACTTGACTACTTGAATCGTATATTTTGAATACCAACTAATCAAATTCTATTCCTTGTTATTTTTCTCTCTTTTTTGAGATTCAGAAATAGTAACCGATTCGATAAATCTATGAAGGTTCCGAAATGAAATAATCCTCTACCTGGTTATTGTAAAAAAGACCAAAAGTGTGAGAAAGATAAGAAAGAATCTCAGCCATTAGATCTAAATTAATTGAAAAGGGTAAACAAGTAATTTTATCATTAATTCAATTAATTAAAAACTTCCCATAACCGCCACCTTAATTATAGGAAGTATATAACACCATTCAACAAGTATATAACACCATTCAGCATTCAGCAAGTATATAACACCATTCAGTAAGTATATAAACCATTCAGCAAGTATATAACACCATTCATCAAGTATATAACACCATTCATTGACTAAACATCTGATCGAAACATATTTTTTTCTCTATATAAGTATAGCAATATGGTACTCGTATTAAAGATAAAAAAACGCTCGTTATTATGGTGTAATTTTTTTTTTAAAGTTACGTATAAAAAGTTATTGACGTTTAAAAAAGACAGGAGGAAGTTACATGTGTATTACCTAATTTCTAGTGGGTTTAAAAGACTATATTGCCCCTAGATATTTCAAATCAGTCCAAATTAATGAAAATATTTTACAATTTGGTCCCTATTGATCTCAACTATTAGATCAAAAGATCTAATGGCTGAGATTCTTTCTTACCCTTTTCACACTGTAGGCCTTTTTTACAGGATCCTCTATCTATATATATAGTGTCCTTTTTACAGGATCCTAAGACTATATATATATATATTACATAATAAAATAACTAAATATATTAATATGATAGAAATAAATAAGTATTAACTATACAACACATAGATATATACATAATAAATAGTATATGTAACAAATAATAAACAAGCCGGGCTCGAGCTTGAAAATTTTCTCATGCGCCAGGGTCGGGCTTTGGATATAGACTTATAGAGCTCGATCTTAGGCTATCTCGGCTCGACTACACCCCTATTTTTCGTTATAGGGAAGTTATAGATGCCATACCTCATCATCAACTCAAAGACATCCCATCTAATATTTGGAATCTCAATGTCTTTAGCATCCTTCTCCTGCACATTCAAAAAGAAAAATAAAATAAAGATAGAAACACAGTTTCCAAAAATCCAGTTGGGGACAAGAAGAAATATAGAACACATGGTTTGACTTACCTTGTACCCGCCATCAAACATTGCCCGAAACGCATCAGAAGAAGCAAGAAGACAAATCCTGTGAGCGTAGAAGCGTTTGCCTGGAACTCATAAATATGACATTTTAGGTTCAACAAACATTAAAAGAAATGGGGGAAAAATTCTGGCAAAAAGAAAGGTGGAACCTTCAATTAAGAAAGTAATATCAGATAGTGTAGGGTTGTTTACGAACTGCTCACCCAAATATACCTGCAAAAGAAGGTATTACTTGCATCATAAAAACAAAGACTTATTGTTTCATATGTGTCAACTTATTTAGGTGTTACTGCTACACCTGTCATTTGTGTCAACTTATTTAGGCCTATGACAGTGTGCCACGTAGACTTAATTAGGGATATGTATGTTAGGACTGAGACTACTGTCCGAGCGCCTGTAGCCTGTAGGGGATACTGATTCTTTCCCGGTGGAGGTAGGACTTCACCAAGCGTCTGCTTTGAGCCCTTTTCTATTTGCAGTTATCCTAGATGAGTTGACAAAGTTAATTCAGGAGGCTCTTCCGTGGTGCTTGCTTTTCGCAGATGATATTGTGTTAGTTGTTGATAGTAAACAAAGCCTTAGAAGAGTGGCGAGCAGCTTTAGTGAGCAGAGGTTTAAGGATTAGTCGATCTAAGACTGAGTACCTTTATTGTGACTTTAGTGGAGTAGACAACGATGAGGACATTCAGATCACCATTGACGGGCAAGTGGTTCCGCAGGTCAATAAGTTCAAGTATCTAGGATCGTTTGTTCAGAGGGATGGGGAGATAGATAGTGACGTTGCCCACCGCATCCAGGTTGGATGGTGTAGGTGGAGAGCTGCCACTGGGGTATTGTGCGATAGGTGGTTCCCAACAAAATTGAAAGGGAAATTTTATAGGGTTGCAATTAGACCTGCTATGTTATACTGAACCGGCTGTTGGGCCATTAAGGAAGTACAAACACGCAAGATGGAGGTGACAGAGATGAGAATGCTAAGATGGATGTGTGGGCACACAAGGTTAAACCGGATAAGAAAGGATGTTTTTAGGGAGAGGTTAAAAGTAGCTAGTATATCAGATAAGATAAAGGAGGGAAGATTGAGATGGTTTGGGCATGTAAAGAGGAGGCAGACGATAGAGCCAGATAGAGTGGTTGAAACTCTCGGGGTGGAGGGGAGGAGGAGTAGAGGCAGACCCAAAATTACTTAGGATGAGCGAATTAGGCAGGATTTGCAAAAATTGCACCTCTCTGAAAACATGGTCCATGATAGGAGTTCGTGGAGACGTAGGATTAAGGTTAAGGATTTCTAGGAGAGGGTACAATTGTGTTTTTAGGTGTAGTGTATGGTGTTATATTTGTATAGGTTGTTTGTGTTATATTTGTCTTGTTTACCATGCACTCTTTCACCACTCATGCTATATTGGTAGCTCCATACACACACATACACCTCATGTTCTATTTATTTCTTTCCAGAGTGTTTTGGAGCCGAGGGTCTCATTGGAAGTGGCCTCTCTATCCCTAGGGGCAGAGGTAAGGTGTGCCTACATCCCACCCTCCCCAGACCCTACCAATAGCTTTTGCTATTTGTGGGATTTTACTAGGTATGATTGATTGATTGATGTTCCCTAAACGGGTTGAGGTGGGTAAATTTTTATTTGCTAAATGGACTCATTTGGGTAATTTTTATTTACCAAACGGGTTGCTTTGGGTAAATTTCATTTGCTAAATGGGTCGACTTGGGTAATTTTATTTGCTGAATGGACTCGTTCTAGGTGATTTTGTTTGCCACATGGGTTAAATTTGGGTATTTTTTTTGCTACATGGGTTAACTTGGGTAATTTTTGTTTGCTAAACAGAATGATTCGTGTCTTCTCAGGATATACAATGGATCAAATGGGCCACCCTTATGAAACTTGCTAATTTATAACAAGCCCAAATGGACCATCGCCACTCGGTGCCACTGTCAACCGCCACTAACAACCATTTTCGTAGCCGCCATAGAAACATATATAGTGGGTGAACCTGTTTTGATACTCCTTTTTGTTTCCTAAAATAACAACCACTTTCAACACAACACATTTTTGTCAGAACCCGTTTGGACCCAACTTTAATTGACACTCTCTTTTAATGACTTGTTGCATGACCCGACCCGGTTATACACAACTCAAACTTGGCTAAGCAAATATATAAGTAAATTGATAATCTCTTGCATTAATTGTTTGACTTCCAAATATGCAAAGAAAAATAAACCTGAGATATTGGAGATGGTGGTCCTGCATTGACAGGAGAGAGTGAACTCGCTTTTTCAGCCAACTTGCACAAGGCTACACAACTATCTCGTTGGTGATTCAAATTGCTTGATTCCAATAGCTCTAAGAGCATCGATAGTCCTGCAAATTTCCATAAAATATTAAAGCAAAAAAAAAGTAAAATATGAGATTTATACAAAGGTGATTAAACCAAATCAGCATACACGATTACCATTGGCGTCAACGAATATTGTTTTCTGGTCATCTGGTGAACAAAGATGCGCGAGAGCCATGGTAACTCGTCTTTGAACAGATTCTTCAGAAATCCGCATTAGGTACAACAAATGACTCAATACCTGATGCAATACATCACAAGATTCAGTCAATGTTTGCAAAATTAAATAGTTACTTACAATTATAAATTTACAACTGCTTCTAATAAAACAACTATCACCTCCAAGAAGCACTATTTATTAGAAGAAAATCTATTCATGTAAAACAGAAGATTATGACAAGTAGAATAATATGAAGGTTTTATTTGAGATAATTACCCGTCCATGAATCTTTTCCTCAAGCCTTTTCAATGTCTTTGCTACACAATCCCGAGTTGGCTGCAAAACAAAATTACAAGCTTACAATGTCAAACAAGTACTTACCCCAACTAGTCAGGTCACTATCTTGTGAAACTAGAGTCAACAATTTAGACTATTTATTTATTAGCAACTCAATTTGGGTTATGCTTTATTTCTAATTTCTAACAGGTCAGAAGATGGATAAAATAAAAATATACTGATAGAGAACAGGTAAAATGGGTCAAAAAAAAAAAACGAAGTGTATTTTTATTACATATAAATAATCATAAAGTTAAAGAGTTTCAGAACATTAAGTAAAGTTCCCTTATACAAAGTAACTACAACAATTTAACAAAAAATTGGTTTGGGTCAACTTGACGCGGCCTGTTTCGAATCGGTTCCAAAATTTTCCACTTTGAAGTTTGAATAGACCCAGTTTTTAGCCGTTATCCAATTCACTCATTTGGCCATTTCTATTTGAAACATATAATATATAAGGCAATAACCGCAAGAATAAGCTAGCACGTAACAATTTAAAGTGAAGGACTTCAAGGAATGCACTGGCAAAAGTAGGGCTACTTACTTGGACACTGAATGCACCATCCTGCAGCTTTTGGACCCCACCAACTCTTATAAGATCAGCAATATTATCCTAGATGGAAAAAAAAATTGAAGTATGGTTTATTACACACATATAAAACAAAAATAATGATGTAACTATTGTTATGATAAGCGTTCACAATACCTCATTATCAGCAAGACCATATAATGCAAACGCAGCATTGTGTTGGAGAGAACCGTTTCTAGAATCAAGAAGTTTCAACAACGGAGTTATACCACCACCCTGTGCAATACCGGCTTGGTTATGAGTATCCTGTTAGATGAGAAGTATTTAGGAAACCGAATCATGAATGTATGGCATGATCGTTTTCTAGAAAGACCAACCAACCACAATGTGCAAGAAATCTATGATTTGCTGAACATAATTTATTGCTCATAACACAATGATGACATGTTACTAGTAAAACAATCATAAAGATCATTCTATATGCAACCTAAACAGAAAATATATTATATACATGTTCTAAAAGAGGAGCCCCGCTTGCGGTCTGCTCATATAATGTAATATATGTGTGGGCGCTCGGGGGGGCAAAAGCAAAAGTGCACTAATTTTTAACGTTATTTTACTAATTTCGTGAAAATAACGTTAAAAAGAGGGGATCGTTAATCAGGCATCATGTGGTGGCGTTGATAGCCGAAAGACAAGGGGGTACATGCACCAATTGGCGTTTGTCTCAATTGCTGAGTGTTATGTGCCTTATGTCCAAGGCTTGATGCAAAACCACAATCGAGCCGGGGGTCTCATTGGAAGCAGCCTCTCTATTTCTACGGGGTAGAGGTAAGGCTGTCTACATCCCACCCTCCTCAGACCCTACCTTAGCTTTGCTATAGGTGGGATATACTGAGTACGATGATGATGATGATGATGATGATGACATGTTCTAAAAGAGATACTTTTAGCATGGAAGGATATCATTATTTATTAGGAGACATGCGTAAATGTAATTGACTAATTGCCATTATTAAAACTTCCTAATTAAAACAGCATGACCTCACGACGCCCAAGGATAACGTGAAGTCATCCTCTCACATACAGAAACTAAACTTTACAGGCATTATATATCGTGCATACCCGTGCCGCCGTGCGTGTGTGTGTCGGTGTATATTCAGGTAGATTCGCTCAATTACATGTACTTTTGGAAAGGGAAACAACACGCAAAGCCTCCACAAACCCTAAATACAATCCTGTGATGTTAAATGTCTTAAGGCAACATGAACAACCTATGATATCGAGACATCAAAATTTAAATAAATGAATTACTAGATAATTGACTACCTGTGCCAACCTTCCTAAAGCAAAAGCTGACATCTCCCTTAGTTGAGCATCCGGAGACTGCAACATCTCAACTAGTGGACCAACAGCACCTCTTTGGACTATGTGAACCTACAAAATATTTCTTTTA
Organism: Helianthus tuberosus; assembly: GCA_030545235.1. NCBI lineage: Eukaryota > Viridiplantae > Streptophyta > Magnoliopsida > Asterales > Asteraceae > Helianthus > Helianthus tuberosus. Next base: position 110,173,504 of record CM060413.1, on the reverse strand, counting down.
AAGGGTTAATAATAAACAGCCAAAAAAATATAAAAATGAACAAAAACATAATACATGAATTTTACATTTAGGCCAACCTTGCAATCCGTATCGGCAGCAGCAAACTGTCCAAGCAATAATGCAGCTTCCCTTTGGCTCTCTGAACAGCTTGAGCTGTTATAGGTACATGAGGGTTTAAGAAGGCTCGTCGAGTATATAAATGAGATTACAAGGAACAAAACCATAATGTTGAGTAAAAAAAACTTCTTTTGCATTTGTTGACTCAACTTATTTAGAGGGTAGAGTGGTACACTATTCAAATTGTTCTTGTTACACTAAAGAGTAGTGATACTTCTTTTAGAAGCCGAACGTAAGAAAATTACAGTTTCCAAAAATTATTACTTTTTATCAGTAAAATCAAACAACTTCATATAGAACAGCTTTTAGGTACCAGCCAAATAAGCCACTTTCATTTATTACTTGAAAGATCAAAGATATAGATGATGACAGGAGTTGCAATTAGATACAACTTATACAACCCTCTAGAGACTCTAATCATGCAAATCAAGTAACTTATATTCCATAAATAGTTGGTGTTATTTTAACAATTAATGGCAAACCTGGTAAATAACGCCATCAATTAGAGTTATATCTTTTGCCACAATAGTATAAGCACATATCTTACCTAAGCAATCCTATTACAGGTTGCAGCGCTCCAGCAAGAAGAACTTCCTTCTTTATGTTGGGGGAAGAGTGGACGAGATTCCCAATCACACCGACCTGAGATGTCATTCAGAAATAATTTTAGCTATAAGCAATCTATGAGCTATATTATATGTGAAATACTGAGATTTGATCATTCATGATATCGAACAAGAACTAACTGCTTCATAGTGTATTGCTGCATCTTCAGACCGGAGCATTAGAATAAGAGTAGGTAAAGCATTGTAGTCCACTATCTGCAGATATGAAAGGACTCTAATCTTAAGAGAAATTGGCAATAGATACATTAACATATTCTGTTAATCTAGATAGTATCAACCTGGAATTTGTTTTCATCATTTTTAAAAGCTAGGATACGCACGGCCCCTGCAGCAGCTCTCTGCACCTTTGCGTCGGTGTGTTCAAGCAATTCAACAAGAGGAGGGATTCCACCTTCAACCCTGAACACGAAAATGTGATGTCAAACAAACTGTAACACACAATTGTTAATGGTAAATCGTAAATGGTGAATTAAAGTGACCTGACACGGGTCTTGATGCTGCTATTCTCATGTGCAAGGTTTGTGATTGCATCTGCTGCTCTTCTTATAACCCCGTTTAATGCTCGAGACTTCTGGCCCTCCCTGTGACGCTTAAGCAGAACAACCAGATGAGGTAGGGCTCCAGCATCGACAATGAGTTGTTGATGCTCAGGCTGTCGAACAAAAGGAATCACCAAAAGTATACCTTTAATGATGGTGTATAATGATTACAATATATAAAACCCTGATATAGTTTTTTTTTCAAATGTTATGTAGATCAACACTATATGTTGCAATCAGACCAAAAAAAAGAACTCTTGTAATTATATTATACTATGCTATATAACTTTGAAGAAACACGGAAATCCGCCGGGATGACTGGACCGCGTTCTACATGAGGGTAAAGAATCACATCTTGTTCTTCCTCTTGAACCTAGATCTGCAATGGAGAAGAGAAGAAAGTGGAGCTGTAGAGATTGCCGGTAGGAGAAGATTCTCCTGTTTCCAGCTACAAAAAGTGTGGCGGCTCCATCTGCCCTCCATTATTCAAGAGGTGAAGACCTCTTTATATAGAGGGATATGGGCCTCCCCTAACCTCAATGGGCCAGGCCCAGTTAGGAGTTGTCTCTACAAGCCCCGACCCAAAGTAGTGTAAACTACATCGCGTTGGGCCTCGCGGTTGGGTTAGTAGCAACAATAATAAATAATTAATATAAAAGCAATACGTAACGGCAATCCGACCGCTCGGGTCGGGTTTAGTACCGTACCCCATCAAGTCCCCCAGTCTAGTGCTGCTCCCGCGTGCAAGCGTGGTAGGAGTACTAGACTTGTTAGGAGTGCTCGAAAGTAAAGATTGAGTTTTAGGCTTACCTGTCGCCCAGGTGCGGGAAAGTTGTTGGCCATGCTTGTTGCGTCTGTCTTTTACTGTGAGTAGAGGTAATGGAATAATGAATATCCCCTGAATTGTTCATCGTGGAAATTGATTGGGCAAACCTGGCGTACGCTGTTTGATTGCGGGCCGTTGCTATTGGCGCATTGCCATGAACTTGTCAAGGTTGCGCGTACGTAACTAGTTTTAGGTTTATTAGTTGGGTTTATGTTTCGACCATAAGGGTTGATCTTCTTAATCCTTCTTGAGCTTAGCTATGGTCCTTCCTGTGTATGAAGGACCATATCTTTAGTCGGAGTAGTTTAGGAGGAGATGGGTTGATCTTCTTAATCCTTCCTGAGCTTAGCTATGGTCCTTCCTGTGTATGAAGGACCCTATCTTTAGTCGGGGTAGTTTAGAAGGAGATGGGTTGATGGGCCTTGGTCCCGAAGACGACGACAAGGAATATCCGCTCTGCCCCTTTGGTGCCAACCGTTGGTGTCTTCTAGAAGATCTTTGGTGTTGGCGCACCCTGATTGGAGCCACGTAGGCGTCCTTGCGCGGCCTTTGGTGTGTGTCCAACCAGCCGGCGCAAGGTTTAGGGACTGAGGGCCTTCATTCAGGATGCTAAGTGCTGAATCTGGTCTTCAATCCTGTTTGAACCTCGCGCGCGGATTAGGTTTTGTCTAAGCAGTCCGCGCGTGGTCTGTAGAAGTCTGTAGATTAGTTTGATTAACGTATAAGGAGTATGGTCCGCGCGGCTTTTCGGGACCATACCCCTTTAAGTCCCCCCAGTCCAGTGCTGCTTCCATGCGCGAAGTGAATGGTTGGAGCTCTGGACTCAGGAAAAAGAGAAAGGAAAGGCGTGCTGGTCCTTAAAAGAATTTGCTAGGTCTTGGTAGCTGGCGCGCGTGTAAGTGTATGTCAATTACTACGGCGCAGCTACCAGGCTTGTAAATTGATACCTGTTGCTTTTGAGAGCTAGCGCGCATGATCATTGGTTGATGAAGCATGCGGCGCAACCCTTGCTAACTTCAATTTGCAGTTTCGTTGTAATTTTAGGCGAGAAATTTCTCGAATTTTAAATTCTGACATGTTGGTGCAAATGTCGTTGATGGTGACCCTTGAGTTGGCTGCTGACACGGCGATCATTATGTTGTTACTGACGGTTCGCCTTTGTCAGGTGAGTGTGGCCCAGCTTTAGCGGTGCGCACACAGTCGTGTGGCTATTGTAAAATATTCACCCTATGGTGTGACTTCTGTTGGTTAACGCAAGGTGCGTGCGTGTCTTAAGCCGTGAAGCGTATGTATTTATAGTGTTTGAATCTTTGTAAACTGCTGTCTACAATAATTGCACGTGTTAATCCGCTTTGAACAGGTTATCGCGAATGAGAATTGGCATAAAGTTGCATCATGAATAATGAAGTGGAGACCCGAGCCTGCGCTCATCCTCTGGTGTGACACAACAACAATGTGGCATGAAGTAAGGAGATGTGGCTTGTCTTGAAGATTGTAGGTGTAAACGAAACTTTATTTCAGCCAATGTGTTTTTGCGTATACCCAAAGTGGTGCGTGCATTTGTAGCACAGTTTACGTTTTGTAAGCGTTTTCGTATATGGCTAAGCATGCGCGCGCGGGCAACACACACGCTCGTATGTAAAGCAGCAGGGTCACGTGGAGATTAGCGTGCTTACATGTGTAGCAGCAAGGCTCGCATGGAGGCTGAGATGATCGTAAGTAGAACAACAGACTCTTATGGAGATCGACGTGTTGGTATGTAAAAAAGCTTGCGTACATGACGACTTACGTGCTCGTAAGTAATGGAGTATGCGCGCGAGGCGCCTAACGGGCTCGTATGTAGAGGAGCATGCGACTGCTAGCGCGTGTGTGCTCATTCGTAAGTAAAGGAGTATGCGCGCGTGGCGACTTACGTGCTCGTATGTAAAAGAGCTTGCGCCAGCCGGCGACTTACGTGCTCATAAGTAAAGGAGCATGCGACTGCTAGCGCGTGTGTGCTCATTCGTAAGTAAAGGAGCATGCGCGCGTGGCGACTTACGTGCTCGTATGTAAAAGAGCTTGCGCCAGCCGGCGACTTACGTGCTCATAAGTAAAGGAGCATGTGCGCTTTGCGACTTACGTGCTCGTATGTAAAAGAGCATGCGCGCGTGGCGACTTATGTGCTCGTATGTAGAGGAGCATGCGCCTGCCGGCGACTTACGTGCTCGTATGTCTTGCGCCTTTTTAAGCCTTCATCGGTGCGCGTGAGGATTGCTCGCCGTGTTTTCCCGATTGAATGTATGGCCAAATCTGCGAGTGACTTGACAAGGTAAGTTATAATAAAGTGTTTGGCATACGGAAAGCGTTGTACCGAAACGTTGTCCTTAGGAGGAGCTTGTTTTATGCATCAATAAGCAACTTCGAACTTCGAAATGGTGTTGAACCATGCCAGTCCTTTTGTTTATTGTAGCTTCTAAAAAATGTTAGTATCGAAAAAGCAAGTAAATGGTCGGGTCGTTGTAAAGGACCGACATGTATACGTGAGTATTAACTTTTTCCAAAGTCTTTGATGTGGCTATTCAGCGGTGGTGCTGTGCCGCGACAATGGTATTTATTGTTTCGATCATCTAAAAAAAAGTTGTACATATATTTGTTACAATAAATATGTGTCAGGCTATTACATTTGTATTTTGAAAATTCAAGACATTTAAAATTAATGTAACGATCAGTGTACAACATTTGTGTTTTTTTTATTTTTTTATTTTTTTTAAAATCGTTTCACTTAAAAGTAATTTAAGTTGTGATGGCAATCACGTAACAAGAACGCCCGTGGCGATTTATGAGAAATATTTTAAGTTGTAATGGCAAGGGTATTTTTCTAGAAATCTATTTACTATAATGAGAATGAATAATATTCCCGAAATTCTGTTGTACCCACATTTATCAATTACCAGTTTGATTTATGACAATAGTGGGTCTTCCTACTTGGTTAATGACATAAGTGTAAATTACTAAAAGGATTAAAAATGTCCTTGTTTAATATTTGAAGGGGGTAATATGTGTAAAAACTTGTAAGTTGTTGTACACTTTGAAAAACTCATGTGAACACAAAAGTACGAGAGTCACATGCATTTTTATCTCTTTCCCACTATTAAAGACAAAAGCATACTTTTAGCTTCCTTTGCAAGTAGAAGTTACAGAGCTCATGTTACCCACTTTTAAGTATTAACTTCTTCTTTATTATGAATGTTTGTTGGTTTAGAGTTTCCATGAGAGCATTTAGAGAAAAAGGTTTAGGACTTACAAACGTCTCCTATGGTGAAGAGGCTCGCAGCGGAGAAAACTGATGGCGTGAAGGGTGCCGCGCGGCTGCCGGTGGTCGGAATCTGTTGGCGGCGTAAGACAGGTTGCGCGAAGGCACACAAGCTCCAGTGGTGTTCCATTATAATGGGTTGTCACTCGGCGCAAGTGACGAAGCGTGTCCGTCATGCGCGAGTTGCAGAGAATGTCTTTGACGCGCAGGGGTTTTGAAGAGAATGCCTTTGACGCGCAAGGTGCGCGGGGTTCCGGCATGTGGGTGTCTCCGACGCGCGCGGGATTCCGTCATGCGGATGTCTCCGGCGCGCGGGTCAACAAAAATTTAAGTTGTAACAATGTGAGCATTTCCAAGTATAATGAGAGCACAAATTTGTGTATGAAAATCTCAAAAATAGACATCAGAGATGAGGGCAAAGGTTGTACCGTGTGTAAAGCTTACTTACGTCACATAATAGTAGAAGGACACTTCATTGTGCGCAGGGTTGTGCAGGTGATTGATGATGCGCACGTTGTTGATGCCGGAGATGGTAGGTGGTTGTGCGCAACACAGTTGATGCCGGGGTCTTAAGTGGTTGGTTGACGCGCGACGCGGAAAAGATGTCTTTCATGATGGCGGGCGGTAGTAGCGCGAAGACGCATAGGCTCCAACATGCGCGAGTTGCAGGGGATCTGGCGTGCACGCGGAGTAAGTCCGACACGCGCGAGTTGCAGAGGATAACAGTTGCAGATGAGCGAGACGTGATGGCGTCTCACCGGAGATGTCATGATATGGTGTCTGCCTTCGCCCATAGATGGTGAGTGACGAAAGCACCAACGGGTCCGTTATGTTGACGACTTGAGTTTCGCATGAATGTGTGGTAGTATGAGGGAAATGTATGCATATGCATAACGACAAAGATGTTGGTGTGAAAATGTACCGTTGGGAACACATAGTACGTTTTATCCTGTCAATGTCAGGGTTTGTCTGCTCATTGTAAAAGCATATGCAATATGAGATGCACCTTATGCAATATGAATTGTACTGGCCAACTATAAACCACACCTTTTTTAGAAAAAAGATGCTGTACTATTTTCTTCAACAGAGAATATGAAGAATAATATATTTTGATATTATATGAGATAATTGAATGGATCTAGGATTATTACGTGGAATAAAGGGGGGTTTTAAACCCATACAAAAATCATGATGAAAACCTTTAATGAGAGAAAAATATGGAGGTTCTCGATTAAAATTCATGCTTATCGATAAATCTGGGTTGTATACTCCAGAAGAACATGTCTACGGAACATTTATGGAGAATTTTTCCCTTTTTTTTTTAACTCTAATAAAATAGATCTGGAGATTTGAACCCATAAAAACATGTATGAAGAACAAGATCTAGAGCCCCATCTCACCAGATCTGAGTTTTATCATGAATAAAGTCCGAGTTTCAGATCCAGATCTGAGTTTTATTGCTAAAATTTTTTTTTTTTAGATCTGAAACAAATTCGAGTGCAGATTTCTCAAGAACACAGATCCTAGATTTACCGTGGAACGAAAGATGTGATTGTTGTGGAGAATTTAGATCGGTGGGCGCCAATGAAGAAACACGGAAATCCGCCGGGATGACTGGACCGCGTTCTACATGAGGGTAAAGAATCACATCTTGTTCTTCCTCTTGAACCTAGATCTGCAATGGAGAAGAGAAGAAAGTGGAGCTGTAGAGATTGCCGGTAGGAGAAGATTCTCCTGTTTCCAGCTACAAAAAGTGTGGCGGCTCCATCTGCCCTCCATTATTCAAGAGGTGAAGACCTCTTTATATAGAGGGATATGGGCCTCCCCTAACCTCAATGGGCCAGGCCCAGTTAGGGGTTGTCTCTACAAGCCCCGACCCAAAGTAGTGTAAACTACATCGCGTTGGGCCTCGCGGTTGGGTTAGTAGCAACAATAATAAATAATTAATATAAAAGCAATACGTAACGGCAATCCGACCGCTCGGGTCGGGTTTAGTACCGTACCCCATCAAACTTCGAATAGAATATACTACTAGTTTAGCTTAACACAACCAATATCATACACTCCACAACGATGAAGAGCCTAGCATTAATGGACAATTACCTTTATGGCAAGAAGTCCAAGAGTAAAAGCACATCCCTTCTCCACTTCATGCTCATACGCCCCCGGTACCGTAACATCTTTCACCTGTGGCGCTTGAAGATGCCGCACTAGCGCTGGAACCGCACCGGATACAACAATTAAGTTAACAATATCCTCTGCAATCGTATAAAAAATCATATTAAAACTCCAGCCAACAATTGAAACAAACAGAACTCCTATGCATTATCATAATCATCAACAACTACTTGCTCAAGTACATAATTTCACCTGTAACAACTAAATTAACAAAGTTCAATTAACCCAAAACCTATATTCACCAAACGAGTAATGAAAATCAACAGCAAATACTACTAAAACCTGGAAAAATTAGCCTCAGCATTATCACAATCATGAAATCATCTACAACTACTCGCTCAAAAACATGATTCTACCAGTAACTAAATTAACAAAACTCAACTAACCTAAAACCTAAGTTAACCAAACAGATAACAAAATTCAACAACAAACACCACTTAAAACACTGAACTACCCGTAAAATCATGCCGCAATTCCAAAAAAAAAAGCAGGATATGAAGGTATGAACTGAGAAACATGAAACGAAAATAACAAAACAAATTGATCGTAGATTCATACCATTTTGAACTCTTACGCATTATCAAAATCATCAACAGCTACTAGCTAAAAAACATGATTTCACTGGTAACAACAAACCTAACAAAATTCAACTAACCGAAAATAAATTCAACAACAAATACAACTGAAAACACTGAACTACCAGTAAAATCATGTCGTAACTCAAACACAAAAGGATGTGTCATCTAACATGAAATTGAAATAACAAAACGAATTGATCGTAGATTCATACCGTTTTAAACTCCTACGCCTTATCATAATCAACAACTACTCGCTCAAAAACATGATTTCACCAGTAACAACAAAGTAACAAAATTCAACTAACCGAAAACCTAAATTCGCCGACAAAAAACCTAAATTCAACAACTAAAACACTGAACTACCAGTAAAATCATGCTGTAATTAACGAAAAAACAGGTTGCGTCATCTAACATGAAATTGAACTAACAAAATGAACTGATCATAGATTCATAGCGTTTAAAACTCTTACGCATTATCATAATCATCAACAACTACTCGCTCAAATACATGATTCTACCAGTAACAACAAAATTAACAAAATTCAAACCACCAAAAACCCAAATTCACCGATGAAAACCTAAATTCAACAACAAATACTACTAGAAACACTGAACTACCAGTAATTTTTTTCAAAAAAACAGGATGTGAATGGAGAAACATGAAATTGAACTACTCGCTCAAATACATAATTTCACCAGTAACAACAAATATAACAAAAATTCAACTAACCGAAAACTTAAAAGTCACCAAACGAATAACAAAATTCAACAACAAACACTACTTAAAACTCTGAACTACCAGTAAAATCATTCAGTAACTCAAAAAAGCAGAATATGAACGGAGAAACATGATCATGCAGGTAAAAACTAAATTAATAAAATTCAACTAACCGAAAACCTAAATTCAGCAACAAACACTACTTAAAACACTAAACTGGCAGTAAAATCATGCCGCAATTCAAAAAAAAAAGTAGAATATGTGGGAATAAAGACGAAATTGAAGTAACAAAACAAACTGATGATAGATTCGTACCGTTTTTCGCGAGCTCGGAGAGGATACGAACAGAGCGTTTAACTAACGCACGATCTGCTTCATCGGATGAGAAATTAGAGTCGATGATTTGAACCTGAGCGAGAACTTGAGAGGCGAGAGTGACGTCGATGAGTGATGTGATGTTCCGATCTGCGGTGAGTTGGTCCTCTAGCTTCCTCTTCAAGCTTCTTCTGGCGGAGGTTGAAGGTTGTTCATGGCGGTTCTGGTTCTCCATGAGAGGAGTGAAATGGTGAAGATGAAAGGGGAGAGAGTGGGACTGTTTTGTATTTTAAAGGTGGGAATGGTTGTGTGGATTTTTTTTCACTATACTACAATTTCAAAATTTTATAAAGTATCTAGAAAATTTAAAAAAAAAATATTATCTTTACTAATCATAGCTATAAAACGTTAATTATTAATTTATTATTGGTGATATATATATACTAGGTTATACATCCGTGTATTAAACATACTTTTATAATAGAAGCGATATAATTATATAATCTGTAAAAAAAACTTCGTATTATTATTGCCATATGACAGTTCACATAACTGACTTGAATTTATCATAAAAATCGACCTATGCTAATCATCAATACTAAAAATCATAATAGCTTGTGTATTCAGTAGAATACTGAAAAACGTTTTTAGTTTGAATTAGAATCATGGGTTTAGTACTTTAGGTATCAACCATATATACAAGGAACTGAACTAAACTATATTAATTTCTATTTTAAGACTTCATCGACCAAAAATTGTATTTATTGTTTTGTGCTATTCTATGATTTATTGTATTTATTTATCAATATGGCGATTTTAATATTATTTTAATGTTATTTCAAATATTTTCAAATTCAAACGGGTTTATATTGGATAAAAATAATATAGTTATATATAATAGATAAAACCATAATAAATAAGCATATTTTAATAAATGCATAGGTATCCTGTAAAAAATTCATAAACACGTTTGTTAATGGAAATCAATTAACGAACAAAAAATAAAAGGAAAGTGATTTTTTTAAAGTTAATATAAGAATATAACTTGAAGGATTTCAAAGTTGTTTAAGGCTTTCACATGAGTTACATTGGTACTAGGGTGTGCAAAAAACCGAATTAACCAAACCATAACCGAATTAACCGACAAAATCGAACCGAAAAAAACCGAACCAAATAAAAAACCGGTGGATCGGTTAATGGTTTTTTTGAAAAACGAATGTAGCGGGTCGGTTATCATTTTTTCCATATCCACCATAACCGAACCGAACCGACATGTAATAAATGTTTGTAGGATTTAGAACTTTTCACCATATTTTTAATATATGATGTATTTGACTGAAGATTTTTAGTACTTATTGGTTTTTCATATCATTTTGTTGTTTTGGTTGAATGTTTATTTGAATTTATGAAATGTATCATATCACTTTATTTGAATATTCGATAATAATTGGTATTAATATTATAGATTATATGTATTTTTTAATACTATGTAATATCCTAATATATATAAATATGCAATAACAATTTATTCCATGTTAAAAACTTTAAGCTATTTTTAGCTAAGCAAAATACAGAGTTAACCACTCAAAACCGACCCGCTATAACCATCAAAACCGAATAACAATAACCACCAAAACCGAATAACAATAACCACCATAACCGATCGATTATGGTTATAGTTTTCCAATAACCGACATCGCGGTTATGATTATGGTTTTTGGTCAAAACCGACCCAAACCGACCAATGCACACCCCTAATTGGTACATTCTTTATGTAGTTACTATTTTGTGTATTTGTTAAGTCATGATTGGATTTTTTATGATACGACCTTATTAAAAATAATTATTGAACATACTGAAATATAATGACAAGATAAACGAATTTTGAAATCCTACAATGTAATCTATTAACACCTTATAAATTAGCAACAACTCTGTGCATATGTATGTTGTACCATGAGCTTGGGGAGCTTTTCAAAAAAAAAAAAAAAACACAGTTGTACTTTATGTTTATGAAGTTGTATGGTGGTTTGTTGGTTTTTATTTTGGTGGTTTTCTATAAGTGATTAAAACTGATATTTTGGTATTTCATTTCCTCATTTTCTTTCCAGATATTCTCTCTATATAAGATGATATGAGGCTTCACCGCCCCATCTCCGCTGCATCTACGCCTCTTCTCCGTCGTCGCTTACGGTTTCACAACCAGCACGTATCGTTTTCTTATTGAACGTTTGTGCAGACCTCGTAGAAGGCTTTGGTCGGAGGTGGTTAACCGGTGCGGTGGAGTATGTTGGAGCACTGGTATGATGGTTTGGAGGTCGTTTAGGCTTCCGTCTGGTGGTGATGGGTTGTTAGATCATTTAGCAACCTTAGTGTGTAATGTCGATTATACTCTTTCTCTTTGTTTTACAAGTTGTACATTGGTAACCATGAGCTGGATCTGTGGTTTTGTTTTTATGGTTAAAGTTGATTCCTTATTTCATTTTATCTAGACATTCCTAGAGTTGGAGTTGATGAAGCCGATCGGTGAACCTGTCGGCTGTTGGTGATGAACCCGGTTTGACAAGTGTTATATACGAGTGCTCTTGAAGGTGATGATGGTGGCCGCTACCTGACATGGCAACTCCGGTTGCAGTCGTAGCGGCACTGAGCCGTGCGTCGTTGATGATGGCGATGATGACGCTTGAGTCTGAGCCTCATTCTTTCCGTTTATTACTTCTTATTTTTCGAGTTTAATGAAGTGGTTTGGTGCGGTGATTGGTGTTTTTTTTTGGATGTAGTGACTTGATTAACCTCCAATGTGAGTTATTGCCTAAATGCAAATAAAAAACCGTAAATTCATGGTTCTTGCTTTACTAATAATCATTGATTTATAATGGCTGTTAAGGGAAAAGTGAGTGAAGGTTTTAGTTGAGATATGAAGTTGGCGTGAAGTAGTATATTGTGTTGTACGTAGCTGCTTAAATAAAAGCAATTAGGGTTCGGTGTAAAGAACAAGAAGAGAGAAATTAAGCATATTGGTATGAGGTTAAAAGTAGAAAAACAAAAAATAAATCAAGTCTTTCAAATAAAGAATCATGGCTTGAGAAAACGTATCAACTAAAATAGCCACACGTAAGTACTTTTGAGCATGGTTGTAAAAGTCCCGCCTAGGCTCCGAGTACTCCCCGAGTACTCGCTACAAGGTAGGTTGCCGAGCCACGAGTACTGGTCTCCCAGGCCAATTACTCCCCGAGTAATCTCCACCTAAGCCGAGTACTTCCCGAGTACTCTCGAATCCGACTAGGGAGCGTCTAGCGACTTTTGCAACCATGCTTTTGAGTTGTCATAGCTCAGAAAACAGAGAACAAGTCTTTTGGCAATAGAAAAAATATAGAGTTATTAATTCTTCTTTTTACTCTCACTTCCAAGGGAAACTTATGTTTTTTTACATAGATATATATTTTTTAATTAGTCATAAAAAAGATAAAGCTTGTCTAGGAAAAAAACATAAAAAAGGAGTGTATTTTAATTTGTTTATTAGGACAATTAAATTCGGTATATAACCTGGTGTTGGTATTTGCACAATTGTATTATGCAAAGTATAAAATGGTGATGGTATTTGAACAATTGTATCTAGGAGTTGTAAAGTGTGAACAAATAAGAGTTGTAAATATGATCAAATAATAAGTTTTACATGATTATGTGTTATAAAGCCGTTCTTTCAAATATATTTTTTTCTTGATGCTACGCGGAACACTTTTCCACCCACGCCCCCTATCGTGGCGGGTCTCCCGATATGACTATGGAATATGGAAGGTTGATGTAACAAACACTTGAGTTTTAGCTATGATGCATATGAAATGAATCCCCGCCGCATTGCGGCGGGTGATAAACCTAGTTATATATAATAAACTAGGTTAGAACCCCGTGTGTTACACGGGTTGAGTAAATATAATTTTCATGGCCGACCCTCAGAATTCATGTACCATGTTCGAGCTTGAAAAAACGTGTCCTTAGGCCTTAACGAAATTGGGTATTGGGTTAACTAAACGTCTAAATCTAATACCAATGGGCTAATAACTAATCTAAACCATAAAAATAGTTTTGTAAGTGGGTCCGCCCTTCGAAATATCGGGCCTTGGTGGTGGTCCTCCCCGCCCACCTTCAGGGCCGGCCATGATAATTTTATATCCTAAGTAATAAAATAGTTACATCTTTTAAAAACCCGTGTATTGCACAATTTGAATAAACACGTATCTTACACGAATAATGTAATCCGTTAACACATTTAGTCATAAAAGATGTGTTTTCTAACAAAATAAACTTTGAGGTACTATTTACTTATTATAACATCTCACTTTATTTTTTATAAGGTTTGAGAGTTGTGTATTACATGGTTTATCACATTTTACTTTGTTTTTTTTTATTTATTATTAGGTTAGAAACTTACGTATTACCTGATGTTCGATAATCATCAGCAGAAAAAAGAAAAGAAATATTTTAGTAAAAAATATTAAATATACAATAGATAATTTGGATATTTCATTGGAGTGTAAAACGGGATAATAGGATCTTTTATTAGAAATATGATTCTAAATATACCACATGTATAAAAAAATATATATGTTCTACATGTATTGAATAAATCCTTTTAACAAGACAGTTGAGTAAAATAAATATTTTTATTTTAATATGTGATTATCAGTTATCCTTGTCTTTATCACCAAAATATAAAAACAATTAAAACTATCAATTAAATAAAATCTTTATTTTTATAAATATTGAAAACGCTAATGTATTTTTTAGAATTTAATAATTAATATATGATTATAATAAGTAATATATTATTATCAATTATCTTTGTCTTTATCATTAAAATCTCTTCTACAAATTTTAAATTTTAAATTTAATATTATCAATAATTGACTTTTCATAATAAAATTTAAAAAAATAATTAAGACCGGCTCATAGAGCACCATGTGTCCTTTACATGGTTTCTTTTATTATGAAAACAAGTAGATGCCTCTCATATCGACACGTGTCAATCAATTGGTTTCTTTTATTATATGTATAGATGAAAGAATTTGGGCTGATGTGGCATGATATTAGGGCTTCCTGAGATGCATTTTGGCGGGAAAATGGACGGATCTTGGAAAAAGCTCGCGGATCCTTTTTTTCATGCATCTGGCCCAATGAATTCGGAGCGTATATAATATTTGACAAACCCTAGAGATCAATATGCGAGTTCTTCATTCTTCGCCGCTGAGATACACTTTTTGACAAACCCGAGAGATCAATACGCTAGTTCTTCTTCATTCTTCGCTGCTGAGATATCAACCAAAATTGATAAAACTGATTGGTATGTTATTAACTGTTTTGGTCTTTGTTTCTTGATTGTTAATCATATATATATTTGAGCTTCGGAGTCTAGAGTGTCTTTATATAAAAAAGTTTATGACATTTACAATACAAAAAAAACAAATATGTAATTTCTAAAATCTTCCGCTTAAAGTCCTTCGTGTGGGGCAAATACGGGAGGTGTCATCCAGCTTAGCCCACCATCATTCTTTATCCAAAAATGCATGCTCCTCAACAAGTTTTTGGATCTTGGGTTGATGATGCTCTTTTTGTCATGTTCTTTCGATACTTGGAAATACTGTACAGAGGGTAAGTTTAGTTAAACATTTTACTTAGATATATATACATAACTGATTGATGTAATTCAATGTTAATATAGGTACCGGTAAACGGGGAAAATGGGTACCACTACCGGTACCAAATATACCTGGTAAGATACGGTCCCGGTTTGTTACCGGTACCCGGTATCAAATGCCCATCCCTAATTGATAATAGTTAATACGTTCCTTTTATTTATAGCGTAATTATAAATATATTTACGTATAATACATAAATAATAAAAAATTTATTATGTAACAAATATGTGAAATTGGAGCTTTTTACATCAAGTATTTTATGGATTCTTAGTGATGTTTTGAAATGAAAAAAAAATTGGGAGAATAACAAGGTTTGACATGTGGTGATGTGTATAGTATATGTATTGGGTTTAAACTTACACTATGCATTCTAAAGTAGTATGTTGAATTACAAGTTAACTACGAATGATCAAGAAGACAAAGCTTAATTGTGCTATTACCTACTTATTTATATTTATAATGTAAGTTAAATAAACTAAGTTTTGATGTGTTTAAGTTGGTAACCTTTGTTTTTTGTGATAACGTGCGGGTCCACTGATGTTTTCTTTTTGTTCTCTAATAACCAAACTCCTTTCATAACACTGATGTGGTACTTCAAGGTTGAGTTCTAAAAATCATTGTTTTCTTATCTGAGCATTTTATCATTTAGTCTGTGGGTGTAAATAAGCCGAGGTTCGTGCTCAGCTCGCATAGCTGTCAGAAACATCTGGATCGATCTTGAATTAGTATTCAACTTGTTAGTTTGTTTGAGTTGTCGGCCCAATGAGTTACGGGTCAAGTTTTTTCGGGTATTAAACAGTTTCATTTTTTACGAAATTGAAGCTTTGGGAAAGGATAAAGTTCAGAGTGGCGAAGTGATTGCATTTGATAAGGATTCGGGGAAAATAACAAAACTTGGGAGGTCGTTTTTGAGGTCTAGAGATTATATGATGCAATGGGGCCGCAAACGAAGTTCGCGCAATGCCTTGATGTTGAGCTGCAGAAGAGGAAATAGGTGATCCATTGTGTTACACTTCATGAAATTGATGTGTTTTTAATAGCAGGTATGTTTTCTACACTCTATTGGTTGTTTATTTTAGTTGCCACTTGGTTGGTTACATTACATTGCAAGTAGCATAGTTTTTTTTTTTTTAAGTCAAAGGCTGGTTCGGCTGACCCACTATACTAGGCGGTTCTGTTTAGCTTTTCCAAAAACCATGCTTACCTGTTCGGCCTACAAAGTTTCTCGAAACCGGTAGAAGTCGAGTGTGAACTCCTCTATGATGGAGTAAAACTGATAAGAAAGAAAAGTGTTTATGAAAAAAAAGGAACTTGAGATTATCATTGTTTTATTAACAAGCTTCAAGTTGAATACTGTAATTTATGTTTACGCATTTGTAGTTGATTTTTCGCAAGTCTTTAATCATGGCAATGAACTTCAGAACACAGGGGTTTCTTGCTCTTTTCACGGGCGATACTGGTGAAATACGAACAATGGTCAGATAACAAATAGACACAAAGGTTGCAGAGCGGCGAGATGATGGAAAAGCTTAGATTGTACTTGGTGTTCTCTTCATTGATGAAGTCCACATGCTTGACATCGAGTGTTTCTCATTCCTTTCTAATGCAACTGAAATTAATCATCAATTGACAAACGACGAAATATTACAATAAGACGAATTCATTAGGCGAATTTTTGTTTAGTGAAGAAATCACTAACAATGTCAGTAAACATTGTTTAATACATGTTTCTAACTTATTAGTCAATTACGTAATAAGATATCTCCCCATTAACCACCCTTCTATTATTGATGCTCCTGAACTTCAAGGAGACCCTGAGGGCTGAGGTTATTTATCTATGTTAAGGATGAGCCTGGTACCAACTGGTACAAGTACAGAAAATACCACCCAAAAATGGGTATTGGTACCTACGGTTCAGTACCGGTACGACGGACCGATATTTGAAAGTAAAAACCGGTATCGTAGCGGTACCGAAAATGCTAAATGTTGGAGTCGTATAGGTACCGAATTTATTTCGGTTTGGGAAATTTGGTTACCGTTCCGAAATGTATTGACAACTTTCTATTATTATAGGCTTATGGTTTTACTTTGTTTGTAGGGTGCCTTACGTGGTCTTTGTGAAGATTTTGACATTCCATTTCAAACATCAATGCATTCAAGCGACCGCTTCTTGAAACACCATCACTATTGCCGGCATATAAGTTATATACAACTTTACTTTCATGATTTCTTTTTTTATAAGTGAGAGTACCCTGGCACATAGAATAAAAAACGAATTACGAATACATAACTGTAGTAACTAACTTTGATGTAATTTTTTTTAAAAGATTATTCATTTGGCTCATTCTATTCTTTTTGTGGAAATCAACTGAATATGTGCAGTGTAAATAGAAACTCTATTACTCTAATGATCGCATTACTGTTGTTTTTTCAAGTCCGAAAAGCGAAACTAGGAGATCGAGTAACTGTGCTCCAACAATTTGTTTTGCTATTCGGAAAGGTACATGTCTAATTAACATCGTTTTGTCATATATTCTTGTGAAATAGGAGTATGCTGTACTTTTTATTAATAAAACATATATACAAACTGATACAACATCTATTATCTATAAACTCATTGAATACACTAAGCTTCTTCATGTGACATGTATTGTCTTTAATTTATTCATACACTTTATTGTATTGTTTGCTTTTGACATCGGTGATTTTGGATATTTACATTATAGATTTTGTTTCCCTTGGACGTTTTTGTAACGTGTGATCAATCTAATGTTTTTTTGGTCATACGTTGTGTGTATCTTTATTAAGTTTTTGTGGTTAATTTTTAGAATGATTCGTGAAAAAAACTTAACTTAATTTAGCTTTATCGATTTCTACTTAGATTGTTAAGCGAATTTCAAACATTTCCTATGTTTTTGTTCTGTAATTTAGGTCTGTTGCTAGAGGAGTGGCATCTAGGTACTACTTTTTGTCATTTCAGTTAATTTTAATTTAAGTCTGTAGTGAAGGAGTTTCATCACTTTTATCCTTTTGATATTTTTCCGTTGCTTCAAGGGTGGAGTTTATACCGAGACTATTATGACACTAATTACTTACTTTATAGAAGTATTTCAGCTTGGTTTTATTTTCTTGAAATTTTTTTGTTATCTATTTCTCTGGGTATAAATTACATAGAGTATCAGTGTCAAAAGTGATTGAAGAAGTCAAAGCCGTCGCAATCCTTTGGGTAAAAAAATAGATCGAAATAAGTTGTAATAGTTTTTTGGCTGTGTCATGGCGCTTTATTTTGGGTTTGTATTGTAGTATGGCTGATAGATTGACTCCATGTACTTTAATATGTTTCTTTTTTTGGGATTCCATACAATTGGTGCTTGCTACTAGCAAGATTTCTAATGATATTATATTGGCCTTTTAAAAAAAACGGACTCAAGTTGAAAAAAGACTACATTTGGTAAGCGAAGTTTGAACGAGAGAGAATACACTCTTTTGGATAGATAATTGTTTAGATGGCAGAGCAACTTTATAACTCTAAGCATAGCCAACACATTAATATGTCATACATTTTGTATCATTTTAAGTATGTATTAATCATAAATAGTAAGTATATTAATAACTTTCTTCAGCCTGGGAAGCAATTCCTGGTGATAACCTAGTTTAAGTTAGTATATAATAGTAAAATTTAAATAAAAGGTTTATATATAATATTAATATTAGGAGAAGAGATTTGATGAAGAACAACGATAACTGAGACTCATACATTAATTATTAAAATTAAAAAAATATAAATAAAAATTACAAGATTGAAGAAGAAAATGTCATGTGTCATTATTTAGAATCTTTTATTATAAGTTAGATATATATGAGGCGTTCTTATAAAGTAGTTGTGATCATGTACGGACTGATTTTATCGACGGTTAATGTTAAGGGGGGATGGGGTGCCCCGTTGTAAACCCCCATCACACATCAAACTATAACGCACACACCCGCCACCAAACTTGACCACGCGTGGACTTTATAACGCGTGATAACTTGAAAAAATTGTCGAATGTTGGAGAGAATGTGAGGGAAAATTGTTGGGTGTGGTGAGTGATAGGCATTTTCACTAAAATCCACCACTAGTGATGGAACAAAACTCGATGATATGGTGGAAATTGATTGAATGTTGTGAGTGATGAGTGAGTGGTGAGTGATGGGCGCCCCTACCCCCATGGTATAATATGTTTATACAAATTGGTTTTAGAATGAAACCTAGGGTAAATCAAACTTTTTATTGCTTTATGAACAAGGGATTCCCAAATTACTATTACTTAAAGATCGCACGCAATTAATTACTCCGCATGTGATTCTTGTTATGACTTGAAGTTCCAAGTTTCGTCGGTGTTTTCGTGTATGTTTCTTCGTTAAAAGCTTGACAATATTATATTTATCATCCAATTCCACCTCAAGCTCCATCGATGAGACTATTGAACGGTGTGATATTGACGTTGTTGTGGATGCACCATAGGTTTCTCATGAGCATATAATAGCATACTATCAATTACTCTTTATGTGATTTATATTATGTATTGAAGTTCCATTTTTGTCACACATGTTTGTATGGTGTTTTCATGTTCGTTTATTCATTATAAGCTTGAAAATATTATTTTTGTCATCCAATTCCACCTCAAGCTCCATCGATGAGACCATTGAAGGGTGTGATATTGTTGTTGTGGATGCACATATGGCTTTTCTTTTACAATGTCATGAGCATAAAATTAATAGCACACTATCAATTACTCTTCATGTGATATGTACTATGTATTGAAGTTCCATGTTTCGTCAGAGATGCTTGTTTGGTGTTTTCGTGTAGGTATATTTATTAAAATCTTGAATATATTAATTTTGTCATCTAGTTACACCTCAAGTTCCGTCAATGAGACTATTAAATGGTGTGATATTCTTGGTGTCGATGCACCATAGGGTTTTCTCTTCTTTTTTTACAGTGTCATGAGCATATAATAGCTAAGAATGAAAAGTAAGGTATCTTAGTCGACACAACTTTAAGATATCATCTTTTCGTGTGTATAAATGGTAAATTAATTAAACCTGCCACAAGAAAGGCCACCGGTTGTTATGTTATTTACCATCATAACATGGTCATATTTTATTTTTTAACCTATAATAAAGATGTAAATGCACGAATCCATATTTTTAAATTCAGCATCCAGTGTAGTTGGTGTTAGGAATCTCATGTTTACAATGCTATTTTTTGTTGTCTCTTTTATTATGACATTTAGTAATACAAGGAAGTTCAATTTGTGACAAACACCACTAAATCAGGTTGACTTTGATTTTAGCCTTGACATTGACATTACTTGATGCATTATTTGAATCTAGAACATGATGCCTTAGTCTATCGCTAAACATGACTACTAGATTTAATGGAAATGGTAATCTAAATCCATCAAAATCTTCAAGTTTTCAACAACCCAAGGTCATCTATGGTATTAAACTTTTCTTTGATTCCATTGTAACTCTTTAAACCATTTAATCAGATCTGGATTCTAACAAATACTATCCATGATCCTCTGATTTCATCTATTATAAGAAACAAGCTTGTGTGGATGATCATCAAGCAACTACAACCTTCGGTTAACGTCTTGGTATGAACTTTACTCCTTTCTTTGATTCTAGAATTTACACACACAATAAAACCCTAAAAATCACAGCTTTATCGTCTAATGATGTTTAACCATGTAAATAATGTTTACTAGCCTTCAACATTGTGCTTGAACTCGAAAAGTTGATCAAAATCGTGATAAGATTGTAAACTATGAAAACACGGACATGGACAGAACCTATAACCCGACCTTGGAAGGCCATGTAACAACCATGATATTGTTGGAAGTTTAGTGTGAATGAAAGTCTCAAGTTGGTAATTCACCTTGTCCCACATTGGTGTGGGAACAAAAAGATAGGCTATTTATAAGGTGAAACCTTAATGAAGCCTTTGAAGTCTTATGACATGTTTTACCACAAGTCCTACCCTCGCGCGCGCAGGGGGGTTGCAAAAAATGGAACCGAAATTAGTTGAACTCGCGTATGCCCGCACGTCCTGCGGACACGAATGCAGTTTTTGCACTCGAGACTGACTAATTTTGTTTTTAACTGAAATGATTTTCAGTTTTAATGAGAATCATTATATTATTCAGTTTCGAAACCGCTGAGCCATTATGTGAGTTAATTCTCTGCAATGATGAGGCATAAGTTTCGAAACCGATTAGCCATTAATTCTCTGCAATGATGAGGCCATAATCAGTTATGATTTGTGCCTATAAAACCTAATGCAGACAACCTGTTTAGACACCTCAACAACTTCTCCTCTCTCAATCTCAATATCTGCAACACAGCTTCTTTTCGTTTCAGGCAAATGCTCAAGTCCGGCAGTGCGCGGTGCTGCTTAGAACCGGCGTACTCTGGGAACAGACGACGAATCTGTTTAAGGGAATCCTGTCAAACACAAGCCCGGTTCACTCGTTTACTGTTTCTTCAATTTTATTACATTTTGTCCAGTTTCTGTTCAATTCTTTTATACAGGTTTCCTAACAGATATTATATATATATATATATATATAGGGTAAGGTTCATGCGAGAACCACCCTTATTGCGAGAACCGCGAGAACCAATGTGAACACAAAATAAAATCTAAAAAAAATCAAAAAAACACTCAAAATTTTTTTTTAATTTTTTTTAATATTTTTTAATAAAAAATCGCTATATTTCGTTCCCATAAAAAAAAAAAAAAAAAACTTTTTTTTCGAGTAAGAGTTATCCATGCACATGTGCATATGTATCATTACTTCAACAAATTCGGTAATACGTTATCAGGAATAGACAATTGCACTTTAATTTACAATATCATTAGTAATACACTACTTTTTACATTACCAATATTCAAAATGCATATGTGCATAATTAGGTATAACCATGATATAACGTGTTTTGGTACAAAAAGTTTGTGATTTTGAATGGAGAAGTAGACCCATATACATGTTTTTTGGTTAGTTATATCTAGTGGTTGATGGTTTGGTTATAGTTGTCAATTTTTTATGTAATATGTTGATTGGATGGTATAAATGGTGTTTACATACATGTAATAAAGTGAAAATATTGTTAATGGTATTGTATTATGGATGGTAGGAGGTAATGGTATTGTATTATGGATGGTAGGAGGTAATGGTAGTGTATTATGGATGGTATGATAGATGAAAGGGAAAGTGTATTCAAAGTGGTGTACCAAAACACCTTATTTCATGTTGATACATATGAATGCACATGTGCATTTCAAATATTGGTAATGTAAAAAGTAGTGTATTACATATGGTAGTGTAAATGAAAGTGCAATTGTCTAATATATGTAATGAATTACGGAATTTGTCAAAGAAATGACAAAAATGCACATGTGCATGCTTGTGTATTATGGATGGAATGATAGATGAAAGAGAAAGTAGTGTACCAAAACACCTTATTTCCTGTTGATACATATAGATGCACATGTGCATTTCTAACATTGGTAATGTAAAAAATAGTGTATTACACGTAGTAGTGTAAATGAAAGTGCAATTGACTATTATTTGTAATGAATTACGGAATTTGACAAAGAAACGACACATATGCACATGTGCATTGATAATTGTTACTCAAAAAAATTTTTTTTTTTTTTTTTTTTTTGAATTTTTTTTATTAACAAAATATAGCGATTGTTTCAAAAAAAAATAGTAAAAAAAATAAAAAATAAAAATTTTTGGGTGTTTTTTAGATTTTTTTAGGAATTACTGTTTGTGTTCACACTGGTTCTCGCGGTTCTCGCAATAAGGGGTGGTTCCTAACGGATCTTTGTCCTATATATATATATGGTAAGGTTCATTTGAGAACCACCTTTATTGTGAGAACCGCGAGAACCAATGTGAACACAAAATAAAATAAAATAAAATAAAAAGCACTCAAAAAATTAATATATATTTTTTTTAAATCGCTATATTTCTTTACCAAAAAAAACTTTTTTTTGAGTAACAGTTCACATGTGCATATGTATCATTACTTCGACAAATTCCGTAATACATAATCAGTAATAAACAATTGCACTTTATTTTACAATACCATCCGTAATACACTACTTTTTACATTATCAATATTCAAAATGAAAATGTGCATCATTATGTATAACCATGATATAACATGTTTTGGTACAAAAAGTTTGTGATTTTGAATGGAGAAGTATGCCCATATACATGTTTTTTGGTTAGTTATATCTAGTGGTTGTTGGTTTGGTTATAGTTGTCAATTCATGATGTAATATTGGTGTTTATATACATGTAATAAACTGAAAATATTGGTAATGGTATTGTATTATGGATGGTAGGAGGTAATGGTAGTGTATTATGGATGGTATGAAAGATGAAAGAGAAAGTGTATTCAAACTAATGTACCAAAACACCTTATTTCATGTTGATAAATATAGATGCACATGTGCATTTCTAATATTGGTAATGTAAAAAGTAGTGTATTACATACGGTAGTGTAAATGAAAGTGCAATTGTCTAATATTTGTAATGAATTACGGAATTTGTCAAAGAAATAACAAAAATGCACATGTGCATGTTTGTGTATTATGGATGGAATGATAGATGAAAGAGAAAGTGTATTCAAAGTAGTGTACCAAAACACATTATTTCATGTTGATACATATAGATGCACATGTGCATTTCTAATATTGTTAACGTAAAAAGTAGTGTATTACACATGGTAGCGTAAATGAAAATGCAACTGTCTAATATTTGTAATGAATTACGGATTTTGTCAAAGAAATGATACATATGCACATGTGCATGGATAACTGTTACTCGAAAAAAATTGAATTTTTTTTTTATTATTGACGAATTATAGCGATTTTTCCAAAAAAATAGTAAGCAAATTTTTTTTGGGTGTTTTTTAGATTTTTTAAGGTATTACTGTTTGTGTTCACACTGGTTCTCGCGGTTCTCATAATAAAGGGTGGTTCCTAACGGATCCTTATACTATATATATATATATATATATATATATATATATGGGAGGGTTTAAATGAGAACGCTAAATATTGTAAGAACCGTGAGAACAAATGAAAAAACCGCAAGAACTTGGTCAAAAACAATTCGAATTCAAAAAAAATTTCTACACTTATCATTATTATTCGAATACAATGTTATAAATTTAATTTACACTTTTAAATTTACGTGAATTCGTAAATAAAGAAAATTTACACATGTGTAAAAAATCAAAAAAGAGTGATTTTGAAAGAAGAAATGAATTATTTGATGTTCTAAATTCTTTTTTCGATGTTGTATCTTAATTACAATGAGGGTTGTCTTAAAAAATTGGTTTTGATTGGATTTTTCATTCGTTCTCACGGTTCTCGCAATATTTAGCGTTCTCAAGATAACTCTCCCCTATATATATATAGGGGAAGGTTTAAATGAGAACGCTAAATATTGTGAGAACCCTGAGAACAAATGAAAAAATCGCGAGAACTTTGTCAAAAACAATTCAAATTCAAAAAAAAATTCTACACTTATCATTATTATTCGAATACAATGTTAGAAATTTAATTTACACGTTTAAATTTACGTGAATTCGTAAATATAGAAAATTTACACATGTGTAAGTTTGCCATTTACACATGTGTAAATCTGTTATATTTACACATGTGTAAAAAATCTAAAAAGAGTGATTTTGAAAGGAAAAATGAATTATTTGATGTTGTAAATTCTTTTTTTGATGTTGTATCTTAATTACAATGAGGTTTGTGTTAAAAAATTGGTTTTGATTGGTTTTTTCATTCGTTCTTACGGTTCTCGCAATATTTAGCGTTCTCAAGATAACCCTCCCCTATATATATATATATAGGGGAGGGTTTAAATGAGAACGCTAAATATTGTGAGAACCGTGAGAACAAATGAAAAAATCACGGGAACTTGGTAAAAAACAATTCAAATTCAAATTTTTTTTCTACACTTATCATTATTATTCGAATACAATGTTAGAAATTTAATTTACACGTTTAAATTTACGTGAATTCGTAAATAAAGAAAATTTACACATGTGTAAGTTTGCCATTTACACATGTGTAAATCTGTTATATTTACACATGTGTAAAAAATCTAAAAAAATTGATTTTGAAAGGAGAAATGAATTATTTGTTGTTGTAAATTCTTTTTTTTTTTGATGTTGTATCTTAATTACAATGAGGTTTGTATTAAAAAAATGGTTTTGATTGGTTTTTTCGTTCGTTCTCACGGTTCTCGCAATATTTAGCGTTCTCAAGATAACCCTTCCCTATATATATATATATATATATATATATATATATATATAGAGAGTAGGGTTCGCACGGAAAGTGTATTTTTCCTAGAAAGTCTAGGAAGCGATCTGACCCATCCGATTGGTGTGTTTAAGGGTTGAGATTAAATCAATGGCAATCTTGTAATATGTGAGTTTAATTAATTGATTGTTTTAAATGAGTAGGGACAATTTTGTCAATGGCCGTGTTTTAAATCAATTAGATAACCGCCCAGTTCCTAAATTCAAGCGATTTTCCCTCTCTCTTTCTCCAAACCCATCTTGGAAACCCCAATCCCTACCAAAAATAACTACAATCATGGAAGAAGATAACTTTAGAAATGATGGAGAGCACCGAATCAAATTAAAACACTTCTCCATCTCCACCATCTCCGAGTTCATCATCACCATTCAAATATTGTTCTTATCATCTCCGTTTTCTTGACGATGTGTTTTAACAGCAAGCAAATTCATACAGTTGTGTTTTAGCATTCAGATTCATACAGATGTGTTTTAACAGCAAACAGATTCATACAGTTGTGTTTTAACAGCAAGCAGATTTATACAGTTGTGTTTTAGCATTCAGATTCATACAGATGTGTTTTAACAGCAAACAGATTCATACAGTTGTGTTTTAACATTCAGATTCATACAGATGTGTTTTAACAGCAAACAAATTCATACAGATGTGTTTTAACAGCAAGTAGATTCATACAGTTGTGTTTTAGCAAGCAGATTCATACAGATGTGTTTTAACAGCAAACATATTCATACAGTTGTGTTTTAACAGCAAGCAGATTCATACAGATGTGTTTTAACAACAAGCAAATTCATACAGTTGTGTTTTAGCATTCAGATTCATACAGTTGTGTTTTAGCATCTAGATTCATACAGATGTGTTTTAACAACAAGCAGATTCGTACAATTGTGTTTTAGCATTCAGATTCATACAGTTGTGTTTTAACAGCAAACAGATTCATACAGTTGTGTTTTAACAACAAGCAGATTCATACACTTGTGTTTTAGCATTCAGATTCATACAGTTGTGTTTTAACAGCAATCAGATTCATACAGTTGTGTTTTAGCATTCAGATTCATACAGTTGTGTTTTAACAGCAATCAGATTCATACACTGTGTTTTACCATCTTTATATTGTGGGATCTATAAAAAAATTGACTTTAGCCCTGTAAACTGTTAAAACACAGCACCAAGAACATGCTGATAAATTCCAGTAATCTTCTGAACAATGGAATATGCGATGTAATGTGACATGGAATTTTAGTTAATGAACACATTGACTTCCAGATTTGAATTCGAAAATAATAAAAATTCCGAAAATCATGGAATTTTAGTTAATGAAGATACATTCCAAAAATAAAATTAAAATGTGAAATTACATGATAGCCCTTCTACTTAAAATCCCTCAATGACACATGTCCAATTCTTATTCCTTCCTAGACTTTCTAGGAAAAATAGACTTTCCACCCAACTCCTACTATATATATATATAGGGGATGGATCATGAGAAAACTAGTTTAAATGAGAAAACAAAGAAACTAACTAAAAAAGCCTAAAAAACATACCAAATTTTTTTATTATTTTTTTAATTTTTATAAAAAAAATTGCAGCTTTTTATGCATGGAAAAAAATTTCAAAAAAAAATAATAATAAAATAAAAAAAAGTTTTTGTTGTATTGCACATGTGTAATACTACACATGTGTATTACTACACATGTGCAGTACAACAAAAATTGTTTTTCTTTTTTTGTATATAAAAACTGGCGATTTTTTTATAAAAAAATTGTAAAAAAAAATTTGGTATTTTTTTAGTTTTTTTTTAGGTTTTTTAGTTAGTTTTCTAGTTTTCTCATTTATATGTAGTTTTCTCATGATTCTCTCCCTATATATATATATATATATATATATATAGGGGGCCGCTAGAATGAGAACCACCACGAGTTATGAGAACCACGAGAACCGCGCCCCGCGGGTGGCCGTTGACCACGAAATTTTTTTTACACCTAGATCCGTATATTTTAAGACCGGGTGTAAATTTTGGGTTTAAACGGCGCGCCCGAGGGGGTAGTTTTTTACGCCCAAAGTTTGGGTTTTTTAAATTTTCCTTTTTTTTTAACCAAACTTTGGGCGTAAAAAACTACCCCCTCGGGCGCGCCGTTTGAACCCAAAATTTACACCCGGTCTTAAAATATACGGATCTAGGTGTAAAAAAAATTCCGTGGTCAACGGCCACCCGCGGGGCGCGGTTCTCGTGGTTCTCATAACTCATGGTGGTTCTCATTCTAGCGGCTCCCTATATATATATATATATATATATATATATATATATATATATATATATATATATATATATATATATATATATATATATATATATAAAGAACCATTTATTAATTTGGAAATTTCTAATACTTTTAAATATTAATGATAATAAATCATATGTAAAAGTTATTATTTTAAAACATATATTATAATACTTAGAACCTTTAAGTTTAAATAATGAAGCTTATTTGAAAGCTTCACCTTTATAAACTTTGGTTATAAAATAAATAGAAGTTTAAAAACTTTTATCCATATATATATATGTATATAAAGCAAATGTGATGGACAGAGATGTAATTTTATATCGCATGCAACTTTCGAAACAATATGTACAAATAAACATAACACATTTGAGAGGGATATAATAGTAAATAATATTAATTTTTAAGACACTTGAGGGATAAAGTGGTAAATATATCATTCTTCTATAGTTAAAAATCCAAATTTCATTTCCAAATTTACCCTTTTGACCCTTCCCCTACCCTCAACACTTGTTTCTTTCTTTAGTTGTCTTTTAATACTACACAGACAATTGGTAATCATCTGTTCTATAACCCTAATCGACATTACAGTTTCATGTCTTAAATCCGTCATTATTCGTTTATGGTATTTCAATCTCAATTACTGTTGTTATCGGATTTTCTCAATTAGTTTGATACAAGTTAGTGTTTATAATATGATTATTACTACAATATGATAATTTTGTTTTTGAAATAGAAAAATCAAGTAGGTCTTAACTTTTATATATTCTGAATACAGTTCTGGTTTTACAACTACTTATTCTTGGGCCCGTTTTTCTTTCCTTTTTGCACTTTTACTTGGCTTTGAGTGTTCGGTTTGGTTGGTAACCGAGACCCCGGCTATAGCATTTGCCAAAACATCAATATTATATTCTTTGGTTTTCGCAGTAGCAGTTGTGTTGGCGTAACTTGCAGAGGCAAGCTTCGTTATATGTTTTGACTTCTTTTCAGGTTTGGAACCTTGAGAATTTGCAGTGTCTTCAAATATTAATGATGTTGTGATGTCAGTACTTTGCTAAGTACTGGGATCAACTTCTTTTTTCATGTTCACTAGACAAAACAATAAGGGTTTTGACACCATAACTTATACTTTTCTCTTGTGATTGCTTATTGTGCTTACTTATCTAGGTATGAGCGGCTACATACAATGGGAATTTGAAAGTAACCTACACTGATAGCAATCGGTTCGGTAATGACTATAAAATTAAAACTCTAATAAAAACTGATAGATCTAACCGTCTTTTGTGATACAGACACACCACACAAGAAATTGATTAGGGCAAACTAAATGAGAATCAAGATACAGATGTAACAACCCGCGTTTTGGAAGTCAAAGTACAAGTCAAAGTCAAAGGAAGAAAAGATTGCTAATTGCGATCTGTCACTCCTTGCTTAATTATTGACTGCACTTTCTTGACTTGTATTCGAATCCTATTATTTGCTTACTTTAGTTGTATTATGTGGAGTATCTATGATAATCGAGGTTTAATCGCATGTTAATAGCTAATCTATTTATCGCTTTATCGCTAAACGCATCGCAATCGCATTCGTAACTTGATTGATAGGTTATGTATATTGTTTTACATGTGTGTGTGCTATTTATGTGTTACTTGTGCATGTTTAATTTACGTTTGTGGTGATTAATCGAAACGCAATCGTAACTCTATCGCAACGCAATCGAATCGCAGGCGCTAAACGCAAGTTATTTTTGTTGATTGTATGTTAGATATAGGATTTGTGTGTGACTATTATTAATCTATCACATCGCTTAATCGATACTCGCTTAAATGCATCGCAACGCTCAAATCGCAAAACGAAACGCCGAAACTCAACTCGCCGGACACTTCGATCGAATGGCCATCCGATCGGATGGCCATCCAATCGAAGTGACATCCGATCCGACACCTGTGCTCCTCTTTCCTCTTTTGGCAACCTATAAATACCCCTGTCACATCACCAACAGTGATGTGACAGCTCTCTCTTCCGACCAGCGTGCTCAAGCTCTCTTTTCTCGTAATTCTTGTAAGTTTTCAACTCAAATCCTGTACATCTATCATCTACACACACTTCTTCATCATTTTCTCCATTGAATCTTAACTTTTAATCGTGAAATTATTGGATTTGAGGTGTTCAAGGATGATGTCATCATGGAGTTCTTATGAACTTCAAGTCTTGGCCTCATTCCACCAAGAACAACTCAGATCCAAAGGATTTCCACATGATTAAACACTATTTTCACCTAGATCTAAACATTTCCAAGGTTAAACGGATTTAAAGATGGTTTTGTAACTTTCTTTTAACTCTTTTACACTCAATGCACTCAAAACCGATAGAATCGGAGATCGTTCAGGCCTTTTACTCGTTTCTAGTAAAGTGTCGGTCCGAGATCTGATTCCTATCAAAGAGACAACCGATTTGGGTTGAACATGAACAACCGTCACAAACAGTAAACTGATCGAACTGGGGTGATTCCCACTTCGGTCGGACGACTTGGACTTGACGAGGTTCCGTTGTTTAACACGTGGTCATACCGTCTCGACCAAACCGTAAACTTTCAAAACTTAACAAATTTTTCAAGTTTCAAAACGATCAGGACATCGAACGGATTGTCATCCGATCGGATTGCCGTCCGATCGAACGACAATCCAATCGGATTGCCATCCGATCGAACGACAATCCGATCGGATTGCACATGAACTTCCACACTTAAACATTTTCAAAAATTTCAAACGATCTGAATGTCGAACGGATTACCGTCCGATCGGATTGCCATCCGATCGAACGACAATTCGGTTGACGTTTGGATCTCCAACACTTCAACTTTTTATTAATTTTCAAAGATCAACAGTTTCTAACGGATTGCCATCCGATCGGAAGACCATTCGATCAAATGTCCATCATGTTGTGAAATTGTTCACTCTGGAAATGTCTCGCCGATCGGATCACCGTCTAATCGAACGACCGTTCGATCGAACGACCTGAAAGGTAGAGATACTTCTCTGATTTTAAAATGCTACAACGAAAACTTCAAAGCCATCATACACAAACACATCCATCCCAAACGAATGTTAATCCGACCGAATGACCATCCCAAACGAATGTTAATCCGACCGGATGACCATCGGAACGGATTGACATCCGATCGAATGACCATCCGATCAGATGACCATTCGTCACTCAGTCACATCGCATTGTTTATCGCGCCATTCAATCGCTTATGCCATCGTTCTGTAATCAGGCTAACTTCCCATCGCTCCCTTCAATCCAAGAGAGTGTTTATTTACTAAACACAATCTGTGAGTATACTCGAATCCTTTTTGCTTAACACACTTTTGGGTGTTACATACGTTACTTATTCAAATCACAATCAACACAACGCAAACACTATTTATACGCTGACTGTTATTGCATGTTACATGTTATTCGATGAATGCTTGTATGTTATGTTTACACAGTGATTGTTGCCTGTCACACCCCGATATTTCCACGTATTACCGGTGGGCCCGGTGGGGAGTATCGTGACGTAGTTGAAATCATCATAGTCAAACAACACAATATATAAATGCACAGCGGAAGCAAAAGATAAATATATTACAATCCGAATATAAAGTAATATCAAGTATTACAATAGAAAGTAAAGGATCCACAGGCAGATCTTAAAACTTAAACATTGTTCAACAGACTTTAGACGCCTAGAACTTGCAAGATTCCTTATTAACGCCCTGAGCTTCCAGCCAATTACGTTCAGTACCTGTCACTTAACCTTTTGGGAAAATACGTCAGTTTACACTGGTAAATACAATTAACCGACTCATTTGAAAAGGTTTAATAAAATTGATTTGGATGCACAAGGCACAACATATCTTTTATAACTTGGGACAATTATATAAAATTAATCTTGTATACAGATTTACATGTTCGTTGTACGTTCAGGGCCCGATGTAGAAACCGAGTCAAGATTAACAGATACGCCACAAGTATAGGCCCACAAGAGAAGGAGATACCGTTTCCCTTATGCAACTGTTAGGTGTATGCCTACACCCCGTGCTTAAGGCGTGGCCATTTTATAATACAATGATGTCAAGGATATCCGGGACATGGTCATTAACTCCTAAAGGCTTTTATTTCAAACAATACAGATTAAAGCGGGTTACCTCAATAATTTAATCACAATACTATTAAGCATTCAATACCCGATCAAGCGGTATTATTATAATACCGTATCCCAAGCCCGTATAGGAAAAATAAGTTAAGAGTATTTACCTGAGCTAAATATAAATTCAATCCCAGTCGTATATCAATTCAGCAAGCACAAGTACTTCTACTGGGGCTCTTAATCTGGAACGAAGGTTTTATTAACCTATTAGATTCCTAACGGGTCTTTAATTAAGCCTAAACTTAGACAGGTTAGTTTTAAGGAAAGATACGGTTCAAACGCACGATTAAGCGAAGACCGGAATAGAAGGTGATTTAGACCCGACAAGTTTGAAGACTTGCATAATATGGGTAATCTAAACACATTCCAGATTTTGAGATACAACCGATAAGGTTTGACCCGTTTCGGTTAATTTATGCAAACTAGTTACATAAACGGAACCGAACGCGTAAGAAGCGTAACGGGTAATCAAAAGAGTCCTATACAGGTTTCCAAAGTTAATATGCCTTAAATATGTTGTGATATCAGTAGGATACCTTCCATTATGCCCAAAACGAGTTTAATCTCAATATAAGCCCCGTAGGGGTATTATTGGTCATTTAAAAGATTATAAAAGAGATAAATTTTAATTCTGAGACTCGAGTCTGAAATAATTGGTAAAACAACTTAATTTAATAGGTCATATCAGTTGGTGATAAGTCTTATATGCCAAAATGGTTTTAAACCCCTACTAGGTGTTTAATACGCGTAAAAACCCGTTTTAAGCGATTTCCGGGTTATACAGGAAATCTGAGTTTTCTGATCAGGTTATAAAGTTCAAAATACTTCATTTATTATATAAAATCAGTAGCAATTTGAATGTGTCAAAATACTATGTAGAACTCATTCTATAAACAAAAAGGGTATATTCGGTATTTACCGAATTAATGCCATAACCTTAGGTTATGAGCAGGTTAAAAATAATTAAAAATCTTTAAAAATCCCAAAATATTATATTACATCAGTGGGTAAAAGGTTTGGTGTCAAAAATTGGGTTTAGATAGGCTTTATGCTAATGACGCCGTTTAATTACAAAAAGGCGTTCTAATTACGCTAATGAGCATAACTCCTAATCTACACCTCCAACTGATGTGAAACTTTAGGGACATGTTTATAAATAAGTAATAAAGATTATTTTCCTTTCACATTTCTAAAATTCTCGTTTTATGGTCAAAAGGGCATTATGGTCAACTTTAGGCATTTAACGGAAACGTGTAAACGAATTGGACAATCAATGAACCAACCACAGAGGGTTATACTAACATGTAACCTGGTCCTAAGGAAGCTCTAAGGCATTTCTAAACCTATCTAAATCGGGTCAGAACTGAAGTCAAAGCAAAAGTCAAAGTTTTGCGACTTTCGGTTCCGAACTGGGTCAAAACAGAAAATTGTCGGATCAAACAAGCTTAGACCAGTTATTATACTTATTACCAAGTTATATGAGTGATAAAATAGGTTACATGCCTTCTACATTGTTAATTATGCGTTAATTCAAAAATTAGTATTCTGTTGACTTTTTCTAATCAACTTTGACCCGACAAATGGTCTAGTTAGAGTGGGAATCAGAGGGTGCCCTTTTAAGGGTTTAATGCCCACATAATTACCAACTTATAACTACCTTCAATTAGACTAATCTCTGAACCATTAATGATTAATCGCTAAGTCAAACGGTAATTATGACGGTTTGACATTTAAGCTAAAACTAAGTAAAACTCAATCAAGGAAGGTCAAGGGTACTTACCAAAGTCTAATGCACTATTAGGGATGACTTGGGTCTGCTCTTATGCTCCAGGAAGCTCCCCAAATGCAGATGGAAGGTGTGATCAAAATGTTGGAACATAAGGCCCTTTTATAGTGTTCTTGAGGGCTTATGATCATGCCACACAAGTCTAGCATTGTTCCCAGATCCTTTACAAGTGCCCCTAAGGTCTAAAATCATGTAGGGGTCGCCCATGGAGTGGAAAATATCTTCTAAAGTCGGTTATAAGCCCAAACAGGCTGCTGTCAGCATGTTTCTGTATCTGGGGACTTCACGCGGCCCGCGTAAGACTTTAACATGTCTTACGCGGCCAGCCTAAGACATGTTTTCAGGTTCAAAAACTTTTTCAGTTTGCACCCTTGGCTCTTGGTCCTTCGAAAGGTCATCCCATCTTTATATCTTGCATTTTGAGCCCTTCTAATTGATTTTTAAGGGCTTCAAGTCTTATACCCACTTTGTTAAGCCCTTGGTCCCTTTATGTTTACCCGAAAAGGTCATAATTTTCAACGTTGACGCTTTAACCCCTCGTATACGAATCTTATCATAACTTTCTCATACGATAACGAAACTTAGTGAAATTTTATCATGTATTCTAGTGAGCATATTTAATCCTTACAAGGCTTCAGGTTTGCTAAAAGGTCACTCAGAGGTATACTTTAAACATGTTGACACATTTAACCCCTGTGGTTTGTGATCTCTCACTTTCTTTCATATTTAGCTTCGTATGATCCATGATTTATTCGTTTAAAGGTATAAACATTATGTAGGGTTATTGTAAAGTATATTTATCCATTGTTGACAATTTGAACCCTTATATTCACATACTTTTCATGTTTGTCAACTTTAGTCCCTCTAGAGTATTCTTTCACACGTTCAAGCTTATGACACGTGTCAATACATTATAGGACGTGAATTTTCGAGGTGTTACATCCTCACCCCCTTAAAAGAAATCTCGACCTCGAGATTTGTTAAAGTAAAGGAAGTATTTTCTGCCTTATATTGGGCTTAATCTTCCCCAGTACCTTTGTGCCTCTAAGGCACTTCAATTGGCCTTTATAATAGGTACATGTATCTTTTTGGAGCTTCTAATCCTGTCGATCCTTAATCGACACAGGTTGCTCATCATATCATAAATCTATATATCATTATGTGATAGTGCTCTTCGACTTATTGGTGACACGTCCTTAAATCATTAGTGTGGGGCACATTGCGCTTTCTACCAAGCTCCTTAATTAGGTC
Source organism: Helianthus tuberosus (assembly GCA_030545235.1). Lineage (NCBI taxonomy): Eukaryota > Viridiplantae > Streptophyta > Magnoliopsida > Asterales > Asteraceae > Helianthus > Helianthus tuberosus. Next base: position 110,138,709 of record CM060413.1, on the reverse strand, counting down.
TTGGCTCGTAAGCTATTTAATCTTGATACATTCGAATCTTTCGAATGACTTTATATATTCAGAGCTTAACTAACCTGATAATTACAACTTGGCACACCCTTCCTGGGTGATATCTTTTGTTGAACCTTATTCCTTAACAAGAATTTAGGAGGTTTACTATTTTCATTAATCCTTGATTTTCTGCCGAATGCTGGCATCTTATAGATGATTAGGGATTTGTATGATCTTATTTGCTGTTTCCAATGCAACTTTCAGATCCTGAATATTGGACTTACCAATTTATTGTCCTAACAATAGATGTTTAACATTCCATCTATACAAGGTCTCCAAAGGAGCAGCCTTGATGCTTATATATCAACCATTATAGAAAAGCTTATCTTAAGGTGAGGTGGTTATTCCAACCACTGCTTAATTAATTTTAAGGAATAGCTAATCCTTGTCGTTAGTCGAACAAATCGACGATCCTGGGCAGCTGATGGCAAATTCTTAATTGTTGCCTAAATGGGGTTGCGGTAATCATTGCATAAGCAAAATGAACCGTCTTTCTTAATTAGCAATACCGAATTTTCAGAATATTGAGTTAGGCCTTAAGAACCTATATTTTAAAACTTACTTAGTCAGGGTTACGATTTCTCCAATGATGGTACTAGCCGTTTAGGAAAAATTTCATAATGATACAGCCTTATATGGGATATAAATCTTAACTCTACTTGCTTCTCAGAAGGTAAACAAGGTAATCTCAGGAGAAAATCAAGGTACAAGGAGGTTACAGACATTTTCCATATCTCAGGCTCCAATTCATCCACCATTGCTTGTGTCAAATAAGTGTCATATTCATGCTATGAATCCACAAACTCCTTTACCAATGAGCATTTATTTGGAAAATTCCATTTTCTAGATATCTTCTTTGAATACCATTAGCTGACTTTAATACCGAATGACTATTGAAATATCTTTGTGGTTCCATGCATTAAACCTCCATACTGATTGTAGGTCCCTCTTCGGATGAGGTCAAACCTTATCCTTGTTATATTAACACACTAGAAAGTGCGGAATCCAAGCTAGAGTGCAACCGAGTTGAGACAAGCATAAACACAAAACACACAAGGTTCAACGATTAACACCACTTGTATTAATGCGTATGAAAGGTTCCGGTTACAAGCTCAAGGTTTACAAATCTGTATTGCAAACTCTCTAATGTGTGTGTGTTCTTGATAGAATGCTCTCCCTATCTCTCGAGTGTATCTATCTGTCTCTTGTCTCTCTCTAAGTGTCTCTAATTCACACAACACACTACATGGGTATAAATACCCGACACAGCAGGTCTGGTCGAAGGATCAGACAGATTGATCGAAAGATCATCTGTCGACCAGAAAGCCCATCGAAAGATCACATACACCACGAAGGATGATATCCTTCGTGGTCTATCCTTCGTGGTCTATCCTTCGAGCTCATCATCGAAGGATATAAAACAATCCTTCGATTACACATCCTTCGACACAACCAGCTTACCACCTTTTTCTAACTGTTTGGTCAAGTCAAACCAGGAGGATGGTTGACTTGGTCAAACTTACATCAACCTTACATTAAAGACATCGTTTTGTATCATGACGAAATACAGACAAAGTACAGACACAGGTGCACCAACAAACTCCCCCTTGGCTGTAACTTTGTCTCGATCTTCGTGTCTTCAAGTCTTCAAGGCCGAGTCGAACCGAGCCGAGTCGCGTCCACACAAAGTGCATCAACAAACTCCCCCTTGGACGCTACTCGTGATGGTTCGTCTTCTATGTCTTTCATGTCGGAGGATCTTCAAAGTTTTCACGCGTCGTAAGCAGAAAGTGTATCAACAAACTCCCCGTTTCATGTAGAAAGTGTGTTGACAAACTCCCCCTTAGATTGAGCTCTCCATTGAGTCATGCTCGTGAATCTTTTGACTTGTCAATTCTTCAGATCCTTGTGGTGTTGATGAAGGGACAGCGGCAACTCGATCATTTTATCCTTTGAGTGCCTCCACTTCGTGTCTTCATTCCAAAGCTTTTCATCGAACATGTTCTCCTCGCCTTTAGCATCTGCACATGCAAGAAAGCTAAACGCATAATGAGAACAACCGCTTGGAATATAGTTAACATTTAAACTAACGACACATATGAGATCAAATCTCAATCAAACACCAACCGACAGCAGTTTGAAAGTTTAGAAAAATATTCATTTTAATCCTTTAACTTTCAAAACTCGTTAACTTCGACTGTTTATGAAGATGCAATTGTTTTCCAGCTTATAATCAGGATCTTGGGAAGGATAGACTCGAGTTCCAACATCAGTCAATCAAAAATAAACTAGAAGCAAAATCTTTTCGGATTTTATAAAGTTTATATTAAAACACACCTAAAATCTTTTTGAAATTTTCATTTTTCAAATGTAAAGATGGAAAGCAATAAATAAATATATACAAAGATGCATAAACAGAAAACAGTAAATAAATATCTACAGACATTCTTTTTGCGAGTTTCGAGGGTAAGAGAATCATATCAGTGTATGGTCAAGCCAAAACGCTCTTGTTGTTCTATTAGTTAACATTAAGATAAGCATCCTATAACGATTATCGGTATTGTTGTCCACATAAACTCAACTTATCATTTGTAATCATGGCGAGGGGATACGTTAAGATATGATTTATACTTACCGACCGGTGTTCATCCACATCACGACACATTCCCGTATCAAGGTATGCACGAGAGTTCATCTTACCGGTGAGTATACCGATTATCATCTGTTTGACCGTATATGATGTGAGATTCTCACTTATTTTGATTGAAAACAAGCCCTATGTGATATAATCACTTATTGATGAGGAACTTGATTTTCGATGCATGAGGGCACAGGAGCAAGTCCGTGAACAGGTCAGTACTTTCGTACAGCAGAGAGACGAACTTGACTCCCGGATAAATGTGATATTTTATCACTTATTTTGTTTGGACATGTGATTGTTTATCACTTATTGAGGTCGAATGCAATATGTACACGTATGTATAGTATCATGGAAGATCTAGACTTGCGTCCCCGTTATTTTTCGGTAAAAGAAACAACCATGATACCCAGATGATAAGCAGCATAAAGACCGAATATCTCAGAACCTCGGCAATCTCTCAAACGAAATTTCGGTACTAAGACCATATGCCAATGAATGGTTCCCACCCAGTCTTCAGTCGATTTAAGTTTATATCACCCTGCACACTTTAAAATGATTGTGAGCCTACCGATACATCTTATATAGAGCTGCTTATCGCTTTTTCTCATTTAAGGTTTAAAGAGTTTTAGACAGACCACTGATGAACTATCATTTTCTCTTTTTCTCGCCAGGAAACTCATTTTTGTTTTTCTATTGTTTTTGTGTTTTTGAAATTTTTCGATGTTTTTGGATTTTTCAAATTTAGATTTACTCCCCCTAAAAACAACAAACTAAGATAAAATTTAAAAACACAAAGGTATTTACAAAATTGACTTTCCGATGTTGGTTAACTCATGTTTTACCTCAATGCCGTTTACCAAAATTAATTTTTAATCTGAAAAGATTTATCGAATTTTGGAAAAATCAGTTGGCATGTCGGTTTGCGGTGTGGACCATGACAGCATTGTCTGGCCAAAGAGTGATGTACGAGATAATACAAATTCATAAAGCAGCTTAAATATCGACAAGTAAAGGAGAGATTAGAATTTTAAAAACCGTATCCTGCAACTGCTTTGTGCATTGCAAGGAATCTGAGTGCTCTCCCAAACTGGATATCCACCCGGTGTGGATTTCAAAGTCGATTCTTTGTAGCTACTGAGAAGTCTCTTGACAGCAACAAGATCATAAACCTTTGGGTCCGACTGGTCTTCCACATTTCACCAGCGAAGGTTTTTGTTTTTCTCTTTTAGAAGTAGTGTGCGGTTGTTCAATCCATGCCAAGGCATCCGCACACCCAGTTGGTTTGTTCAACAAACACATTTTCTTCAATCACACCACGAAGAAATGTACACTGCACGTTCATCTTGTTGATTTTGAACTTCAAACGTGCTGCAGGTGCGTACATTTTGATTTGAATCTACCCTGGGGACCCGATCAAAGCTTGATTGTAAAAGGCTTTGCATTTTTGTCGAAGCTTTTCAAACTCTTTCAACAGACAATTCTGTTCTTTTTCCATTTTCTTTTCTTCTCTCCATCACAGGCAACAATTTTTTTTCTGTCGCCTATTTTGTGCATGGACACTCCACTATCAACAATCTTACGACTATTGAAAGTTCCTCCTGGAATATCCTACACACTCATTCAAAGATTAGACGGAGAGGGGGACCCAAGCCTTTGTGGACTTGGGTCGTCCTTGATCATCAAGAAAAGTGATCTCAATCACTTGATGATTAGGAAAAAGAACCTCAGGTGCTCCCCCTGATTGAATTACCTGCTTTGGCTTCCAAGCTGTTTGTCCTTTACCAGTATTTGTATTAATTGTTTTAGCATTTACTGGTTTTGCAGTTTTAGGTTTTGCTTGAACAGGTTTTTCTTCTTTGACCTCTGGTTTTAAGGCCTTTTCAATTACCTTTTGATTCTTTTGTTTCAACTTCTTTTCCCTTTCTTTCAAGACACGCGGGTCTTGTTTCGGGGAAACTGATCGTTTTTGGTAATTGGTTTCTTGGGGAGCCTTCAACTTTTGCAGGTATGGGCAGTATCTTACAATATGCCCAATTGTGCCACACTCAAAACACATTCTCCGCTCTACAAACCTCGGAGAAACATGTTGATGACCAGTCGAAGAACCCGACAATGAACTTTGTGATCTAGATGTACTTGGACATAAATCACATCCCTTTGTGTGTTGGGTGTAATTATTCTGATCATTTCGTTTCAAAATTCTAACTTGTTTTATAAAATCAATGTTAGATTTATCCTGAAATGTTTCAAGTTTATCTGTACCCGTTGATCCAACAAAGTTCACTTTCGGTTCTCTTTTCTTAACAGGAGCTCTTTTGTTTTGCACCTTTTGCTGTTGAACCTTAGGTGCTTGAACATTCTTGTTCTGAGCCTTCTTTCCCTGTGTCTTACCTTTCCCGGAGTTCACTTGTTGTTTTCGCTCAACTGGTTGTTTTTGGTTTCCGTATTGTTTTCTAATTTGTTCACACGGAATTGGATCACATTGAGTGACGGTAACTTTGCCACTTTTGCTCCCCAAAAACTTTTCAATACATCCTTCAAAAATTTGCTCAATTAAATCTTGATTTACATTTTTAATTGGAAAATCTTTGTTAGAGTAGATTTTGTCATCTCCTTTGAGCGTGTACAACAAGTTATTCCCTTCACAACTAGAGACAAGGGACTCCATTCCTTTTGACATTTCAGTCTTACTCGGTTCCACTGGTGGATCACACAAGATGTGATTCTCAATTGGAATTTCTGTTGTAACCAAGTTAGACTGTTGATTCACAATTTTTATAGATTCATCATCCGATGAGTCAGATTCATCATCCGAAGAGTCAGTATCCTCAACAGTGGGAGGACTCTGTTCCTTAACACACGATGAATCTGTCACATTCTCAGATTCAGATTCGGATTGACCAGAGGATGATGTACCAGTTGTGAACCCGAGGCCTGCTGCAAAATCATCTAGATTGAGTGGCACTGTAGGTTCAAAACGGGGCATATCCTCGTCATCAGGCAATTTGGAGTAATTGTGATTCATTGGGGGAGGACATGATTTGAATCCATTACACTTCCTATCCCCCTTTTTCTTCTGAACGTCAATAATGTGATCCAAAACATAGCGGGAATTGGAATAGCTTTCCAATTTCTGCTTAATTGTCTCACATTCACATCTAGCTGTTGCTAACTCTACCATTTGCTTTTCAATTGTGTCGATTAAATCATTGTTAACATGTTGTTTTCTTAAAACAGCCCTTTGTAATTCAGAAACATCATGTTTTAATGACGCAATTGTTGCTTTAAACTCCTTTTCATTTCTGGTTAAAAACAAGTTAGCTTCAGTTGCTTTAGAAAGATCAACAATCAATTCTTGATTGTGTTTGTGTGTGACTTCAAATTTACTTTCCTGTTCAGCATATTTAACCTTTAAACTATCACAATTTTCACAGCTAACTACAGTGGGTTCATCGACACTTACCTGACCTGATGAACTGTCGACATTAGCCGTAAAGGCTGAATGGAAAGAAAAAGATCCATCTTCAGAGAAGAACTTAGCAAGCTTCTCGGAAGTTCCAGCAGATTTCTGGCAGAGAATAGATCTCCTCTTGCATAATACTTCAGCTTCAGCCAAAAGTTCATCAACCTTCAAATCTAAAGCATCACTTGATAAATCACCAGCATCAAGTGATTCCCCATCCATGCTCCCACTATAACCCGAACTATCTTCATCTTCCGAAGATTCACCAGCAGACGCGGGTTCTACAACCTTCTCAGTCACCTTAGCATAACATGCTGTTCCACCATTTCCTCCTTCTCCAAGCTGAAGCGACCAATCACAACCTTCATCTATTTGAACCACGAGTCCCCGGTTGGCATTTGATGACCCTGGTTGGCTTTGGTTGTTGACAGGTACCAACGTACGAACATTGTTCCTGTTCTGGTTCTGCTGGTTGCCTTGATTTCTGAAGGGATTTTGGTTTCCATGCTGAGCTGGTCTTGTGCATTCCCTTTTGAAATGACCGCGTTCACCACAGTTAAAGCAGGTCACAGCTTGCTTGTCGAACCCATACTTGGTGTCTTTCTTGCTTTCCAAGTTGGTTCTCCCGGTCCTTTCCATAAACTCCTTTGCTCTTCGAATTGCACTAGCAAGAGCCCATTTAATATCCATCATTTCAAACTCATCTCTATCCACTTGCTGATAATCTTCATTAGTTAGATTAATATTCCCAATCTGACCTGCGATCAATCCACAATAAGCACTAACCAAGGTATTCAACATCTCCATATGCTCCTTGGCTATTTCGACACTGACTTTGGAAAAGTTGGAAGTGTCTAATCTGACTGTGTTTGGATTGGAAGTGGCTTGAAAGTTTGAAGAGCTTCCATAAAACCCTTGCTGTTGCGGTTGTTGCTGAGGAGCTGTCGGTTTTACATCTTGTCTTGGATACATCAAGTATGCTGAAGGATCAAACTGATCTGTTGTTGATGGTCCAGTGTTTGAGACGAAAGCTGTTTGAAGCTTCGCGTGTTGAGATGCTGGTTTTTCTCCACTGATGCCTCCTGCAATCCCAAAATACATCTCTGGACTTTGAGGAGTTAGTGTTCTTTTTGCCTTCAGTTTTTCTTCTACATCCTTGTTCTCCAATTTTTGAATTAAATCATAAACGGTGATTGTGTCTAAAACACCATTTTCTTTAAGGATTTCAAGATAACTGCTCCACTTTGCTGGTAAGCTATCAGCAAATCTCTTCGTCATTTCTTGTGGAGTGGCATTTACTTTAAAAGCAAACATCTCGCTCAACAAGTGATGAAACCTTGTAGATAAATCTGCCAAAGTCTCATTCTCCATACACGTAAATCCTTCAAATTCTTTCTTCAGCAAATCTTGCTTGATCTTTCTTGATTGAGCATTTCCTTCACATCTTAACGTGAGCATATCCCACAAGCTTTTAGTAGTAGTGCAATAAACAAACTGGTGGTAAATGTCTCTGTTAAGAGCTTGTGTGAGAATCATGAATGCTTTCTTTTCTAACTCAATCTTCTTCTTATCTACATCGGACAAAGTGCTGTAAGTTTCTGGATTTGATCCTGCAACTTCCAACTCGTTTTCAAATGGAGTGAAGAAACACATCCATAGATCTTGACCTTGCCCCTGAACATAAGTTCTCAACCTTTCTTTCCACCATCCCCAATCATTGATGTGATTCAGCTTTGGCGGTTTTGTGCTTGTACCAGTTTCAATGTCGTTCTGCATCATAGATTGAATGCTGCTGTGTTGATTTGTGACCAATGCCCATTGATTTGCAGTTATCATTGCAGCTTGAGTTGGGGCAATAGCTCGCATCCATGCAGATTTGTCGAATTCTGGCTCAGGTTGTGTAACTGATGATCGTGAAGATGTTAGAGTCCACGCGGTTGGATCCCACTGATCGTTTGTTCCCATTTTATAAAAATTAATATATTAAGTGAAAATTGATTTAAAATTAATTTTCACAAACTATATTAAAATTTCGAATGATAATCAAACAGCCGAAGGATCCTTGATCGAAAGTCCTGAAAAACACAAACTGTTAAGCTTAAACAGATTAGGATCGAAAGATGCACACAGGTTCGAAAAACAGACACTTGTTCGAAGGATCAACAGTGTTCGAAAGATCACTGTTGAGACTCGAACAATGGTTTCGAAAGATTCACTAACTCGAAAGATTCACAGTTTGACAGATCCTTATCTTTCGAATATATATCCTTATCTTTCGAATAACTATCTTTCGAAAAGATTCCCTTGATCGAAGGATATATCTCTGACTTCGAATGATGGGTCGAAAGATGATTATCTATCGAGCCTTCCTTGATCGTAAGATGATCTTTCGATGTCGAAAGATATCCTTCGATTGCAACTGACACAACTGACACAAAGTTGACAGGTTGGTGAGAAAGGTGACGGGTTGGTGCACAACTTTCGGCAGAAGGTATGTTCAGACCCTTCTTTTCTGCCAAAACAGATTTGGGTACCTTCCCAAAGCAAACAACTTTCGAAAATAGTCAAACAAGATCAAAATACATAAAAGTTTTGAAGAACACTTGAAAATTTGATGAAGATACCAAGAACAAACCCAGAAAATTTGAATTTTCCAGAAAACCGACACTGCCAAACACGAGTTTTGGTCGAAACTTCAATAAAAACCAACTTTTAACAATGTGAAAATGAAGAATAAACCGGTTTTTATAACAACTTTCAGCAACATGCAATGATTTTCGAAGTTTTAAAATAGAAAATTTCAGAAAATATAAACTTCAAAAACCCGAAACACTCTAAAACACTCGGTTTTAACAAGGAAAAGAGCCAAGGCTCTGATACCACTTGTAGGTCCCTCTTCGGATGAGGTCAAACCTTATCCTTGTTATATTAACACACTAGAAAGTGCGGAATCCAAGCTAGAGTGCAACCGAGTTGAGACAAGCATAAACACAAAACACACAAGGTTCAACGATTAACACCACTTGTATTAATGCGTATGAAAGGTTCCGGTTACAAGCTCAAGGTTTACAAATCTGTATTGCAAACTCTCTAATGTGTGTGTGTTCTTGATAGAATGCTCTCCCTATCTCTCGAGTGTATCTATCTGTCTCTTGTCTCTCTCTAAGTGTCTCTAATTCACACAACACACTACATGGGTATAAATACCCGACACAGCAGGTCTGGTCGAAGGATCAGACAGATTGATCGAAAGATCATCTGTCGACCAGAAAGCCCATCGAAAGATCACATACACCACGAAGGATGATATCCTTCGTGGTCTATCCTTCGTGGTCTATCCTTCGAGCTCATCATCGAAGGATATAAAACAATCCTTCGATTACACATCCTTCGACACAACCAGCTTACCACCTTTTTCTAACTGTTTGGTCAAGTCAAACCAGGAGGATGGTTGACTTGGTCAAACTTACATCAACCTTACATTAAAGACATCGTTTTGTATCATGACGAAATACAGACAAAGTACAGACACAGGTGCACCAACACTGATCAGGCATGGAAGCAATCTATGGAACTTATTAAGATACATCAATTCTCATACGGCGGTTTTGTCATACCATTTGGTATTCGTAATCAATAGGGATCAAAGAGATATCAATTACATGCGAATGTACTTTATCTGGAGAGAGGGTACATTAGAATTTTCTGACTGAAGACTTCTGACAAAAACAGAAGAAATGGTTCCTATGATTTTTTCTATCTGTAAGTTTACCTTACACTTAATGTCTAGGATTCTTATGATAGATTTTAAAAGTCTAATATACTTATAATTTATGAAGGATTGATTGGTATTCGATTCAAAGCAGAATTCTTAGCGTTTTATTCTACTTCATATTTTTGTGCTTAGGGTTCTAACAGGCAGATTTAATAACTAACAAAATTTATTCCACAATGACTTATCGGCACCTGAATCAAACATTACCCTTGCATATACATCATGGATGAGGACGTACCGGTTATAATATTGTCATCTTGTATGACCTCTTTTGCATCCATCTGAGAGACCTTAGCGTTGGTCTTCTTATCTCCTTTAAGCTTCTTAGCATATTTTGGGCAATTTGATTTGATATGTCCTTTCTCGTTACAGTTGTAACAAGTCGCATCTCCTATCTCCTGGCATTCCAATGTTTTATGCTCACTAGATTTGCAGATCCCACAAGCCCTAGGCTGCGACTGGGATTTTGATTCGAACATGCACTTCCCATAATGGCGCTTCTTGCATGTCTTGCATACAGGTTTCTCGTTGGACTTTTGTTTGTTCTTCTTCTTAGAGCTCTGGGAGTTATCTTCCTCCCTTTTTCTTTTTAGCTCATCTTTTGCATTTAAGGCATGAACAAGATCCTCCTTATGAGTAAGGAAATGTGGTCCTTGATAAAATTTGGAGCGAGTAGCATGGGGCTCCTTGAAATTTTTCACAGCCTTCTTCACAGCTTTTCCAACAGTTGCGTCTATCATAGTTTGAAGAACATCTTTGGAAATTCTAAGGTTCACAATTGCAGCATCATTGGCATGTGTCGCATTATCCATAACACGATCAACGGCTGACTTATCTAAGTTTGCCATACTCGATTTTGGTTCCTAACACCAATAAAATGATTTCTTAGTTGCAATCCAACAACTGCTATTCATCATCCTGATGGCCTTAACATATACTAACCATGGTATCAATAGACCATACAGGCTAATATAGTACGAACATTCTTAATGGATGTTATTTAATATATATTTATTACGTTTAGCCTAGGTCACGAAAGACCATCAATGGCATTTAAGGTTTTGGACCTATTCCAACATCTTTTTGACAGGGGATCGACATGTCACATCTGTCTTTATTATACTAATGAATTTGGATAGCTTGAAAGCTTGTCATAAGGGTATCAGAAAAGAGTGATTCCTAATAGATATAAAATATCAATCTAAGATTTGTTGGAGCATTTTCTAAATTATCATCGGCCAATTTCTACCTTGCATTAAATGGTCGTAGTCCAAATCAGGCGGAGACAACAGTTCTCAGCATTTATCGCTTATTATAGAATCATATGTGCCAGCATCAAATAAATTTCTGCATAAACTGCTTGATTAGGAAAGGTACCTGCTATATAGTTATCATTCTGCACCATCTCCTGGGCGTTCATCTGGAAGACTCATGCGTTTGCTTTCTTGGTCTCTTCAGGCTTCTTCTGATTCCTAGGGCAGTTAGTCTTGATATGCCCCTTCTCGTTGCAACCATAACAGGTTGCATCTTTCAACTTCTTGCAATCCAAGGTTTTATGTTCCTTAGACTTGCAGATTCCACAAGGTAGAGGCTGAAATTCAAATCTGCATTTCCCGAGGTGGTATTTCCGATAGGTTTTGCACCTGGTCTTCTCACCCGACTGCTGGCTGTCTTCCTTAAACCCGGAACTCTTCTTATCCTCAGAGTTCCTCCGTGTCTTCCTATCGGAGCGATGAGAATTTTCATCCTCCCTTTTACGCTTTCCATCTTCAGAGGCTTTGGCAGCCTTGTTTCTGACCACATCGAGTGTGAGAGATAGCGACAGATCTGCCGCTGACCTGAATGTAGTAGGTCTCGATGCTTTCACACTTGCCTTTATTTCTGGGGCTAGACCCCCAATAAAGTGAGCTATTCGCTTTGGTTCCGGTGTGATCAAGTAAGGAACCAATCGAGACATGGTATTGAAACTTGTAAGGTATGCTTGACAATCTAAGTTCTCCATGACTAATGTCAAGAATTCAGTCTCAATTTTCTCAACTTCATGTTGAGGATATTAATTTTCTTTGATAAGAGCAGCGAACTGATCCCAAGTCATGTTGTACAAAGGGATCTTCCCCGTAGCTTGGATCAGTGACCTCCACCAAGCTAGAGCTTCTCCTTTAAAAGATTGTGAAACAAATTTCACAACATCTTGTTCCGCACAACCGCTGATGTCAACAACAGTGTCCATCTCCTCGAGCCATGTCATGCAATCGATGGCTCCTTCTTCTCCTGTAAAGTCTGTCACACCCCCAAAATACCACACGCGGAAACCTTCGCGAGGCGTGTGACGTACCAGGATCCAAGCCACCAATCACATTGAACTCTTAGATAGGTTTAAATAAAACTTTCATTCATTAATATAAAGAGTTACAAACGTTACATATCATTCATCATATACAGCGGAAGCATATCTCATTTGTTAAGTGTATCATAAACCGTTAAGCTCGTATTGAGATTCCAAGTATAACGACCCATGACCACTCCAGCCTTCCAGACAGCAAGTTCCACAAGATATAACCCTATAGACCTGCAAGCATGCAGACAAGTGTGTCAGACGACGCTGGTGAGTTCAAAGTTTTGTTAACACGTTTAGTTACCAGATGTGTGTATAAAACAGTTCAACAGTTTGATTTGATGATGTTATTAACTCGATTACCGTATGTGGCTACTAGATGTGAATGCCCAACCCCAATGCCTCTGTCTAGGCATTGGTCAAGTGGTCAAGGTAATTAGTTCAACTAACAACCTTGAGTAGATGTAAGGGGTCTTATATATACACGATGTGAATGCCCAACCCCAATGCCTCTGTCTAGGCATTGGTCAAGTGGTCAAGGTAATTAGTTCACGCCCGTCCTTTCGGCACGGTGTGAGGGTGCCAATCCTAATAACGCTATCAACTAAATACCTCGTTGCCTTCCTGGCAACAATCGGTAGATGTAGGGGGTCTTACATAATAGAAACTAAGTAATAACAAACATCCCATTAACCTGCATTCCTCCCTGGAACGTTACCCGATATCCCTTCCCGGGATGCATGCTTGGAAAAGAGCAGTGAACTCACCTTGGTTTGCTCGGTATTTTAGCAAATCTTTACGCGATATGTGTTAGGCCCGTTACATGCGACCAAATGTACGTTAAACGTAAGTATGTATGTGGGTGGGATCATGCAATACCCTAATGTCCAAACAACTTGGTTTTACGGAATCAAGTTAACAAGTTTATATATAACAACACACAGCTAGATGTTAGTACGAATGCATTTACGTAATAATAACTTGAAACAAAATAGCGGTCACACATTGAATGAGGCCCACTGTCAACAAACATATATATACAACCCATTATTGTTTATGATCTTTTATAATTTATGAAGTCATTTCTATTACATTATTATTATTGATTTTACATCAGCCCACTAATTAGAGTTCATACATACATGAATGTTAAATTCAACTATGCATTTCGAATACTACCCACTTATGTGCAGACATAAAATGAATATCATATTCCTCAATTTTCTTTTGACAACTTCTATATATACTGACAAATACAATTCCCTTTGTATCTCAATTATATTCAAAACATCTAAAGAGATAGGCATGGCCCAACCATTACCCACACTTGTCCCACTAATAATTAACAAAAGAGGCTTTGGTCCATTAGTTATCACGCACATAATATTCATTCTGCATGTGCTGACCTTATTAGTTTAACGTGTGCAGATGTGTTTGTCAGATCAAAGGCGGCCCACCATCATCATCATGTTCCGTTTATGAGTTCAAAAGAAAACATACACATATTCATTCAATCTAGATCAATCATCACCATTAACGACACCCTATCATATGAATAATAATCATCGATATTAACAGTTCATAACCAATCTATTAATAATCAGCCATAAGAATCCTAGCATGCTTGCTTTAACAAAAATGTTCCATTAATTTATTTCTCATGATTCTCATGAACCCTACTTAACATTCAATTGTTAACCAGTAATTAACATGAATCAATTAAACTATATCAATCATCTCATATCACATAACCAAACTGTTACATCGACATTCATCATCAACATTAAAAATCGAACATCCCACTCATAAGCATTAACATCCTTACTAACCATATAAATCAGATTCATTAACATTCACTCAACATCAACCATCTCTTTTATAGCGGATTCATTAGTGATTTATGAGGTGTTCATCAAGGTTTCTAATAACATGCAACCCTAAGCACAGATTAACATGCAAGAACACGATTAAACACAACATTCAGCAACACACATATTACCACGTATAACAGCAAACTAGACTCAAGCAAGTGATGATCACATACCGAGTGCAGGAAAGACGCGAGTGGGTGAAGAAAAGATCTTCGATAGAGCTCGCTGCCGTCGGTTTCAGAGAGAGGGAGAATAGTGTTTTAGGGTTTCCGGGAATTGTTTTAAATAATGTGAACAGGCCAGGCCATAACTGGGCCGAACCTCCTATGGACGAAACTCATGTTTCTTCGAGCCCAAAGCTCATGTTTCGTCGAGTTCATGAGTTAATGAGGAACATGTTTCGTCGACCAAGATGTAAAACAATTAAAGAAGTCTGAACTTGGGAAGTGATGTAGTGTCAGAATATGTGAATGTCTATTTCAATTGTATGCTCAGAATATGCAGACTAAAGTGGCCGCATATATCGATGTAAAAGGGAGCTGTACTTTTACTTAACTATTAATTAATAGGTCTGGCTTTGTATATGTGAGTATACATGCATTCTAAACTTGGCTGAGATGTGATATGCATGAGTATGTCAAGTCTTTGAATTTAATATGTGCATATGCTAGTGGAATTATGTTGATTATTTAGAGATACTCATGAACATGCTGTGATAACATATTAAAACAAATCCCCAATTTACATGTAACCATCAACATAACAATCATTCATATAACATGCACATCTTAAAACGTGAAGCGAATTGTAAACCAAACAGGATCGTGAAATAAATAACGCGCAGAGAAAAGTCCTTGGAATCTCGGGTTGTCACAAAGTCTCTGGGCTTGCAGGAGACAAAATATTTATATGAGCAGGTCTTAACTGGTGCCTCTTGATGAAGCACAACCTGTCTAGACGGAACACTCCTCTGGTTTGACGAGTTATGAACATCGTCTTCCTTTGACTCATGTGATTTAGAAGGGGGGTTACTACGAGCCACAGATAGAGTCTTAGAGTGTGTATCACTTGATTCATCATACTGTCTGTCGAGGGCTCGTGTAACGGCCTTATCTATTAATGCCTGCAGTTCCGCACCAGTTATATTAATTCTGGGAGCATCATTATTTTCCCTCGGGTGGCTGTTGACCTCATCCGATCCAGCCATGTAGCTTGATTGCTACATAAATATTGACGATGATTCATTCAGAGGTTATTATGGATTCATCACTTTTGACGATTCATCAACCATGGTAATATAAACCATATTGGTTAATTTGTTAGTTATATTTAATTAGCATTTTCATTATAATTTATCCTAGTTATAAAACATTAAGGATATTAAGGTGGCGCAAAGGGCCTAGTCACAAGGACAGTTTTAAAATTACAAGCCATGATTTCAGAGAATCGAGGCATTAAGGTTTGAACATATTTCATTACCTTTTCTGGACAGAGAGTCAAAGACTACTACTGTCTTTAGTCTCAGAGGACGTTAATTATAGCCCGTAGGCACTTCATCCTTAAGGGATGATTATTTAAAATAAGGGAATTTAGATTAACCCCCTTTTTAAAGATGGCCTGTGTGACTTTAACGATTCACAGTTTGCCAAAAATGTTAACATACTTACAGATGTTAACAGGGATTGGAATCTTTTAGATAAGTTTTACCGTCTTGGCCATGTCTACAATGACATTTAGGCTAGGTTTTACCTTTAAGACTCTTTTAATATTTAACGCAGAACAATCCTAAATTGAAATGTTAACAAGGATCTGAATCTAATTGGGGAACTACCATCTTGGCCTTGTCTTAAGGTGACATATGGCTAGGTCTTGTCCTTTTTAAATTTTGTCATTTTATTATAATGGTAGATCTTAAAATATAGGAATGATATTTTAAATATAATCGTTTCATTAAAATTTAAACAAGTATATGGTTGCCCTAAATGGGACTTCTAACAGAAAACGACTTGCCCATGCAAAGGCTAATCAGAAAATAACAAAGGAACCAAATAAGGACAAAATAAAACGAATTAGGATTTGTCCTATGTTCTTGTCTAGACTCAAGAATGTGCAACTGTGTAACTGAGATTAAACACAAAAGGCTAGCGTTTAATTCACTCAGTGTTGGCTCTGATACCAACCTGTCACACCCCGATATTTCCACGTATTACCGGTGGGCCCGGTGGGGAGTATCGTGACGTAGTTGAGATCATCATAGTCAAACAACACAATATATAAATGCACAGCGGAAGCAAAATATAAATATATTACAATCCGAATATAAAGTAATATCAAGTATTACAACGGAAAGTAAAGGATCCACAGGCGGATCTTAAAACTTAAACATTGTTCAACAGACTTTAGACGCCTAGAACTTGCAAGATTCCTTATTAACGCCCTGAGCTTCCAGCCAATTACGTTCAGTACCTGTCACTTAACCTTTTTGGAAAATACGTCAGTTTACACTGGTAAATACAATTAACCGACTCATTTGAAAAGGTTTAATAAAATTTATTTGGATGCACAAGGCACAACATATCTTTTATAACTTGGGACAATTATATAAAATTAATCTTGTATATAGATTTACATGTTCGTTATACGTTCAGGGCCCGATGTAGAAACCGAGTCAAGATTAACAGACACGCCACAAGTATAGGCCCACAAGAGAGTGAGATACCGTTTCCCTTATGCAACTGTTAGGTGTATGCCTACACCCCGTGCTTAAGGCGTGGCCATTTTATAATACAATGATGTCAAGGATATCCGGGACATGGTCATTAACCCCTAAAGGCTTTTATTTCAAACAATACAGATTAAAGCGGGTTACCTCAATAATTTAATCACAATATGATTAAACATTCAATACCCGACCAAGCGGTATTATTATAATACCGTATCCCAAGCCCGTATAGGGAAAATAAGTTAAGAGTATTTACCTGAGCTAAATATAAATTCAATCCCAGCCGTATATCAATTTAGCAAGCACAAGTACTTCTACTGGGGCTCTTAATCTGGAACGAAGGTTTTATTAACCTATTAGATTCCTAACAGGTCTTTAATTAAGCCTAAACTTAGACAGTTTAGTTTTAAAGAAAGATACAGTTCAAACGCACGATTAAGAGAAGACCGGAATAGAAGGTGATTTAGACCCGACAAGTTTGAAGACTTGCATAATATGGGTAATCTAAACACATTCCGGATTTTGAGATACAACCGATAAGGTTTGACACGTTACGGTTAATTTATGCAAACTAGTTACATAAACGGAACCAAACGCGTAAGAAGCGTAACGGGTAATCATAAGAGTCCTATACAGGTTTCCAAAGTTAATATGCCTTAAATATATTGTGATATCAGTAGGATACCTTCCATTATGCCCAAAACGAGTTTAATCTCAATATAAGCCCCGTAGGGGTATTTTGGTCATTTAAAAGATTATAAAAGAGATAAATTTTAATTCTAAGACTCGGGTCTGAAATAATCGGTAAAACAACTTAATTTAATAGGTCATATCAGTTGGTGATAAGTCTTATATGCCAAAATGGTTTTAAACCCCTACTAGGTGTTTAATACGCGTAAAAAGCCGTTTTAAGCGATTTCCGGGTTATACAGGAAATCTGAGTTTTCTGATCAGGTAATAAAGTTCAAAATACTTCATTTATTATATAAAATCAGCAGCAATTGGATTGGTGTCAAAATACTATGTAGAACTCATTCTATAAACAAAAAGGGTATATTCGGTATTTACCGAATTAATGCCATAACCTTAGGTTATGAGCAGGTTAAAAATAATTAAAAATCTTTAAAAATCCCAAAATATTATATTACATCAGTGGGTAAAAGGTTTGGTGTCAAAAATTAGGTTTAGATAGGCTTTATGCTAATGACGCCGTTTAATTACAAAAAGACGTTCTAATTACGCTAATGAGCATAACTCCTAATTACACCTCCAACTGATGTGAAACTTTAGGGACATGTTTATAAATCAGTAATAAAGATTGTTGTCCTTTCACATTTCTAAAATTCTCGTTTTGTGGTCAAAAGGGCATTATGGTCAACTTTAGGCATTTAACGGAAACGTGTAAACGAATCGGACAATCAATGAACCAACCACAGAGGGTTATACTAATATGTAAACTGGTCCTAAGGAAGCTCTAAGGTATTTCTAAACCTATCTAAATCGGGTCAGAACTGAAGTCGAAGCAAAAGTCAAAGTTTTGCGACTTTCGGTTCCGAACCGGGTCAAAACAGAAAATTGTTGGATCAAACAAGCTTAGACCAGTTATTATACTTATTACCAAGTTATATGAGTGATAAAATAGGTTACATGCCTTCTACATTGTTAATTATGCGTTAATTCGAAAATTAGCATTCTGTTGACTTTTTCTAATCAACTTTGACCCGACAAATGGTCTAGTTAGAGTGGGAATCAGAGGGTGCCCTTTTAAAGGTTTAATGCCCACATAATTACCAACTTATAACTACCTTCAATTCGACTAATCTCTGAACCATTAATGATTAATCGCTAAGTCAAACGGTAATTACGACGGGTTGACTTTTAAGCTAAAACTAAGTAAAAACTCAATTAAGGAAGGTCAAGGGTACTTACCAAAGTCTAATGCACTATTAGGGATGACTTGGGTCTGCTCTTATGCTCCAGGAAGCTCCCCAAATGCAGATGGAAGGTGTGATCAAAATATTGCAACATAAGGCCCTTTTATAGTGTTCTTGAGGGCTTATGATCATGCCACACAAGTCTAGCATTGTTCCCAGATCCTTTACAAGTTCCCCTAAGGTCTAAAATCTTGTAGGGGTCGCCCATGGAGTGGAAAATATCTTCTAAAGTCGGTTATAAGCCCAAACAGGCTGCTGTCAGCATGTTTCTGTATCAGGGGACTTCACGCGGCCCGCGTAAGACTTTAACATGTCTTACGCGGCCCGCCTAAGACATGTTTTCAGGTTCAAAAACTTTTTCAGTTTGCACCCTTGGCTCTTGGTCCTTCGAAAGGTCACCCCATCTTTATATCTTGCATTTTGAGCCCTTCTAATTGATTTTTAAGGGCTTCAAGTCTTATACCCACTTTGTTAAGCCCTTGGTCCCTTTATGTTTACCCGAAAAGGTCATAATTTTCAACGCTGACGCTTTAACCCCTCGTATACGAATCTTATCATAACTTTCTCATACGATAACGAAACTTAGTAAAATTTTATCATGTATTCTAGTGAGCATATTTAATCGTTACAAGGCTTTGGGTTTGCTAAAAGGTCACTCGTAGGTATACTTTAAACATGTTGACACATTTAACCCCTGTGGTTTGTAATCTCTCACTTTCTTTCATATTTAGCTTCGTATGATCCATGATTTATTCGTTTGAAGGTATAAACATTATGTAGGGTTATTGTAAAGTATATTTATCCATTGTTGACAATTTGAACCCTTATATTCACATACTTTTCATGTTTGTCAACTTTAGTCCCTCTAGAGTATTCTTTCACACGTTCAAGCTTATGACACGTGTCAATACATTATAGGACGTGAATTTTCGAGGTGTTACATTGCCTGACACCTTAGCAACGATAGTACTATAGTTTGGACTCAGCACCTGCCGTGGATAGGGGTTGTTAAGGGCTTTACTTCACGTGTCCCAGTGGGGATATGTGTTACGCATTCTACAACTCGCAGTTACGTCTGTGCATATTTCATTGTCGATAACCTACATGCTTCACTTTGCTACATGTTACCTGATGGTTATGCGTAAAATGTTTTCGCTATCTATTATACTATCAAACGTGTATGCTCACCTTTACACTATGCGTATTGACCTCTATTTTAACGTATGTGACAGGTGTTTGAGATACTAGGATGTTGCTTGCTTTCATGGAATCGAGTAGGAGAGTCTAGAAACAAAGACAATTTATTTATTTATTTGAGTTGTCGGAACAATGATTTGTCTAGAGATATCTATGTCTGTAATAATTGATTTACTTGATGGGTTATGGTATGGGACATAATATTAACTATCCGGTAATTTTGTTGTTAAGGAATTTCTCTTGGACAATCTGTTTCGCTCAGTGCCTCACCCTGATGTTTCCGCCATCGGTCGGGGTGTGACAGATTGGTATCAAAGCCTTAACTATAGGAAATTAGGCAAGACTCGACCTAGTCCGGGTCGATGTCTTAGAAACGACCTAGTCTATAGTCTAAGTACCAACAGACCGCCTTGTGCGAACCCGGTAGGGGTTCCGCACGAGCTTAATTCTGTTATCCAATCGACTCACAATCATGCTATACTATCACTCTGCCTTTCCTAGGGCAGGCACTGCGCACCATTTTCAAAAATGACCGAGTGATCAGATCGAAACTAGGTGTGAAAACCGCAAACTCTCGATCAGATTGCTTGTTCAACCCGCATTTTTACTATAAAAAAGAGAATTTGCGTTGAATCAGGAGTGAAATTCGTACTTCGATGCAATTTCCTTCCCCTATCTCGTGATTCCATCACACAAACAGGAATGTAGTCGCTAAGTTAGGGGTGAAACCCGAACCTTGATGACTCGTTCTGCTCTCAAATCTGGTTTTACAAAGCTCTCACTAAAGTCTCGATGGATTCCAACGACTCGAGTTGCGTGAATAACCGAAAGGATGCGTGCCATTCACCGTATGCCGATGATAGAGCACAGTCTATTAGGCCAATACGTATACTTACAGTCCTTGAGAATAGTCGAATCACTTTGGGTAGTCGACGTCTGTCAAGCCAAGACACTCTATTTCTCGATTTCAATTTCGCAATCACCGATTTTATGTGTTTTGATTCTGAGCCGCAACCACTGGCTCTGTGTTTTATTGTGATTTTATGTGATTTATGTGGTTTTATATGTTGTTTGTTAGCGTTTTGAGATACTAATGGTTTCGATCTAACGCTTCTTGCTCCGCTCATTGCACACAACACACTACACAACGTTAACAAATCGCATGCTATGTTACTCGCTTATGCTATACTACTCGCTATGCTACTCTCTGTGTATTCGCTAATCGCAATCGCTATTCTTGAACGCGTGGAACTTGAATTGTGACAACCCGTACTCCCGTTGTCGAGAGAAGGGTATTTTAGTAAAAACGGGCGTTATTATTATTATTACTATTTTTTTACTATGATTATTAAATGCGCAAATAATAATAATCCATGACGAGAGTTCCAATTATTTGGGCATGAGTTAACAAAACCGGGCCAGTTCGTTGAGAGAGACGCCTAATCGTTTAACGGATTCGCGCACTTGGGCTATGCCTAACCCAATTAACTTAAAACCCTAGATTATAAATAAATATACACTTAAACCCCACCCCTTCATTTCTAATAAAACCCTAAATCCCTTTTGCTACTTGCAGCCGCACAACAAGCTCATCCCTCTTCTTCCTCTCTTCAAAACCGGCCACCGGAAATAGGATATCCGGCCGGGGTTTTCCCTTTCCAGCAACCGCACACCCACTCTCTTAACCCTCCTTCCAATATCTTTCACCCACAACCCGTTACCCTGTTACCTCTTGACGGCCGATGACGAACGAAGACGACGCCGCCCCTCACGGCGGCGGTGGTGAACCTGAACTACGGAAGCATCGCCTCCTCCATTTACTCGTTCTTCCGACGATGGTGACCAGATTATGAAAAGGACGACGATTCAAGGAGCCGACGGCCGGAGACGCCGCTCACGGCGGCGGTGGCGGTGTTTTCTTCTTCCTCGATGATGATGGTGCTGCGAAGACGACGATTCAGCAGCAAGTTCTGAATGGGTTCGAACTGGGTTCAGACCTGGTTCAGACTCGGGTTCGAGTTTGGTTCGGGTTCAGTCTTGGGTCACACCCACAACCCTTCGGTCAGTAATATGTTTATATTTTGGATGTTAATGCTTAATTCGAACCCTTGTTGAACTGTTTGAGTGTAATATGCTAGGTTGTTTAGATATCCATAATGTTAAAATTTAGATTGATGATGATGCGGCCTGTGGCTTGTTTCTAAATTTTTGTAACTGTTGGTTAAGAAATGAAATTATGTGCATATGTTATATGATTATATTTATGTGTGAGTCTATTACGGATCTGATGGAATATTGGTATGTGTTAATTGTTTGGGTGTATGTATGCTAGGTTAAGGTATGATTCCTCTTGATGAGATTAGTGGATTAGGATATAAACTGATAACAGGAAGTTTAGAATTATTGCTTGGTGCATAATGGCTAATTCATGGTGTTTAATGCTAAGGGTAGTACTAGAGTATTTTAATGATTGTCTCGTAATCTATAGAATTTAGGAATTGGTAATATTATGTTGTGTTCATTTGGATTAACGAAACAACAATGGATATTGTTATGTTTGGTTAAAATGTTAGAAAACCCTATGGATGAACTGCTTGAAGATATTATGAATATTTGAAATTTACTGTTTTGATCTGATTTAGAAGCTTGTACGAAATGCAAAACATGTTAAGGTAATTTGATTGGCTAGTACTGATTTGGATAAGAATTCTAGAAGAATTTCCATCAATGTTCTCATCAGTGGTTGCGAGTCGGAATCATGTGGTTTCGACTCGAGACCACTCAGCGACCACTCGAAACCAAACAAGGCGCTCCAGGAATCGAGACCAGCATGGTTACGACTCGAGATCTCCTGATCTCGACTCGAGACCTGACTCGAGACCTCTACAGTTGCGACTCAAATGTTCACAACTCGAGACCAGCTGATTTCGACTTAGAATCCAGTGGTTGCGACTCGAGACCTCATAGTCTTGAGTCGAGACTATCCGGTCTCGACTGGGCTGCTTAACTCCGTTAGTGGGCCGCATTATGTGATACTTGTTTTGGATTGTGTGTTATTGCCACTGCTTAACTGAATTATGTGCTACTACTGTTTAACTGCTCGTATGTTAGGATAGGCCCAACAACGTAAATGTTAGTATGACTCTCGCGCTACGTGTTAGATACGTGTAGGATTATACGTGACACTACTTGCATACGAACCTAATAAATATTTAATAACCATAATAGGGTATGGTTGACCAACGTAACACAAGTAAATTAACTACCGAGCAAAGCAAAGGTGAGTTCACTACTTTTTACTTAAAGCATGCGTTCCCGGTGGATTGGGAAACGGAACAAAACACTTTTCCTGGTTTGGGATTGCTTACTATCTCCTTGTGCGGGATACGGTATTTCTATCTCCTTGTGTGGGATACGGGTAACAACGCTATCCCCTTGTGAGGGATACAAACTTACTTTTCTTCCCTTGTTACTGGGAACAAACTTACTTTTCTTCCCTTGTTACTGGGAACAAACTTACTTACTTCCCTTGTTACTGGGAACTTTTAGTTAATTACTGTTTATACTGAATGCAACAAGCAACACTAAACAAAACTCTATCACTCAAGTCCTCACTTCTTAATACCGATTAGTCGCCGGGGTCAGGCGAACGGGTTATTAGTTGATAGCGCTATTTAGGTCTCACCAACCTCACACCGTGCCCGCGTATGGGATCGGGCGTGAACTAATGTACTCTGGCAACCGTCAATGATGATAGAACATTGACAAACGGGGCACTCTACGGAAACGTACGGATGAATAGTATTCGGTATTGTAAAAACAGTTTAGTCGCTTACTTATGGGGTAGCTCCCCATCGCATGTATAAACGGATAAATTAACTGGTTAAAACAAGTTTTTGGAAATAAAACTGGAAAACACTAAACTCGTGAACTCGCCAACTTTGTGTTGACACTCTACTGCATGCTTTGCAGGTTGCTCGATACAGCTCTGGACGGACGTTGCAATCGGATGGAGTGCGTGGTTCGTAAGTTTCATTTGAACAACTTGTGGTTTTAAATTACGATGTGTTCTTCTTTCCTTTCCGCTGCAAATGCAAGCTATGTTTTGAAAAATTTAATCTGGGTCACTAATTATACCATTATTTGTAATAATAACTAAACGGTTCAAGATAATTAGTGGCTAAGATCCTGGTCGTCACACGCCTCGCGGTAATACTCCGCGTGTGGATTTTGAGGGTGTGACAGATTGGTATCAGAGCCATTGGTTATAGCGAACTAGGTTTTAAATATAAAATATTTTTGGTTTAGAAAATGAAATATTTTATAAAACGACCAGACTATAACCGTTCTTTAGTGGAAACCACAACGACACCACACTCCGGATTGCAAGGTTCGTCAACCTCAGATGCTCACCCGGTAATGGTAGGCTATCAGCATTTACTTGTGCATAACTTATGTGTGTGAACACGCATGTGTGTATGTGTATAATTAGCATATATATGTTAGTACGTATGCGTGTATTTAGCATTAAACAACAGTGGATCATACGAAGGCTAGGCTAGCGTATTTCGTGTTAAACAGGAGCGAGCCCTCCTAAACCTAATTCGAAACCATGATACACTAAGGGCAAGGAACCAGTTATTCCCAAGTCCTCGTCCACGTATTTCCTGATATCATCCTTGGACTGCAAATCGACGCAAGGGACGTCCACTCGATAGACCTGCCCAGGAAAGGTCTACTACGAAGCACATAGAGAAGTTACGAGAACGAATCGACGAAGGGGAGCCACCCCTATATCATGGGATATTAGAAGGAACGACGACGTTATTCGCATCCTTTTTACTTGCGCATTTCTTTTCCCAACTTAAGTAGTGAGAGTTGTTCCCTCATACGACTGATCACCTAGATTCTTGAAGCATTCTAGTAAGTCTACACCTTTCGGGTTCTCTGTTTGCACGTCTTGAACATGAAAAGCATGCGCGGTGAATGCTTCTCATTGCAGTACTAGCAATCGTACCACATTTCCATCGACCACGAAGTTATTTCCCCTAATTCCTCGTTACATGGTAAATTCTTATTCAAGTTCAACCTTATACCTTAGCACGCCCCAAAACCAAACAAAGTGATATCTTTCTTCCAAACCGGTGTATTTGAAGGCGTGGCAAGACGAAGATACGAGCCGGTCAACCCGCCAACGAGTACGGTGACCTAGATGCTTACCTTATCCTTCATTTGCCAGATCCGATATTCTTTGACGACTTTTCTGATCCCGTGAATCCTTCCGCTAGCTTTCGTACGAATCCGCGTTCATTGCTCAAGAGGGTATCCCCGCTTATATCGTACCTTTATCACAACATCCACGTTTCTTCATATGGAAACCTTGACCCGATTTCTCTCCAGATTAATGAATTCAACGAACTCGACCTTTAGTCAGCAAACTTTTTATCCCTTGAAATTCAACAATGTGTTACTTCAATCGTACTTTCCTAAAAACCTGTTTTCACAGCTTCACGTCGAAACCCCCCCTCATACTGAGACTTTGACCAGATTTCCCTCTAGTTTGGGGAAATTTAGCAAGCTCGACTACTAGTCAATAAACTTCTTGAATCTTAAAAATGGTGACGTGTGATCCAAACGTATCCTTTCAGACATGTTTTTATTACCTTACATGGAAGCCTTTCGACGACACAAGCACTACTTCGGACTCGTCCTCATGACTTCGGTAGTCTATTCAATTTGGTTACTTACCGGTTTGGGAGATCCAAACTCGTTTTTCGCATACGGCTCAGCTCAGAACATCTTGTTAGACGTTTTAGTGAACCTAAACCCCCCGACCCATACGACGACCGTCCTTCTCTATCATTGGTTCTTGTTGTGCCATTCATACTGACGTAACACCTCTTATCGGCAAACGACGTTCTTTATCCTAATCGCCCGCGGCATATGTACGACCAGCTACCTCATCGACACCAGATAAATCCTTATTGCCGACCATCAAGCCTTTTATGTTTTGTCTCAAATTGAACGCACCAACGTTGACTACCCTTCAAACATTACCTCGCTACTCGTGTTATGAATTCCCTGATTCTTATCCTACTCTATTCTACACAAATCTCCGTTTGGACGAAATACTTCCTACGAATGTTACTCGTTAGGGGCAACGAGCCAAGGATACCCCGGGGGTAACGGATATCGCAAGCACTGTTCATCGAACTCGATACGATCAACACCCAGTCACGACACTCGAATTTATTCCATCCTGTCAATATTCGACACTTGTTTCTTTCGGCGACGCCCGAACCTATTCTGAAAGTCAGTGGGGAATCCAAACGACTCCAACGCTTTACCTTGGAACTTCTACGACGCAAAACCGCCTTGCGCTAAGTTTTCAGTACACGACTTTTAACGCCACAAAGCCCGCATTTCTCGACCGTATACGCAACCTCTCACGATTTGAACTCAAAAGGGGCATCACCTAGAATTCGAGAGATCCTCAAACGATCCGCAACTCCAGCAACTGGAAGATAATCTACGAGGTGCTTCTATCTTATGCTATCATATCCGGGGCATCGATAACATGACTGCCAGTAATGGCACGCGACCAAAGAAACCAACAAGTTTTTGAACTTGCAACCATCTACTTGATAGAAGTAGATATTAGGCACGGGATGCCGATTCCTCTTATATCTTATCGTAACCCACGTTTTACACCCGATCCGTCGCAAGGTTGTGCACAAAAGACTTTTGGCTCACTGTTAAGCATGAACACCGCTTATCGCCCGCAAACTGATGGTCGGGCCAAACGCACCATCCAAACACTCAAACGCATGCTAAGAACATGTGTTATCGACCGTGGTTACGAGTAACACTTCCCTTTTGTAGAATTCCCTTCCAACAACTGCTACCGCACTAGCATTCAGACAGCACCATTTGAGGCATTGCACGAACGCAAATGCCAGTCACCTCTAAGTTGGGCGGAAGCCAAATTTCCGGCCCAGAACTTGTACTTGACACAACGGGTAGAATTGCCCAGAACAGACAATGCATGGCGGCAGCTCTAGACCGCCAGAAAGGCTACACGGATAAGCATAGGAAACCTCTAGAATTCCTAATCGGAGACTGGGTTCTACTTAAAGTTTCACCCTGCAAGGGTGTGATACGCTTTGGCAAACATGGCAAGCTTAATCCGCGAGGAATTGGACCATTCGAAATTACCGAGAGGATCGGTAAAGTTGCTTACAGACTAAACCTGCCTGAAAAGCTGAATGCGGTGCACAACGTCCTTCACGTGCCTAATCTGAAGAAGTGTCTGTCCGACGAAACTTTCATTGTACCTTTTTGGGAACTCGTGATCAGCAACCGGCTACGCTTCATTGAGAAACCGGTTGAGAACAGGAATCAAGAAATCGAAACCCTCGAGCGTAGTGTAACCAACAGACCGAGTTCGTTGGAACTCACGCCATGGCCTAGAGTTTACCTGGGAATGAGAAAACCAGATGATGCGCACGTATCCCCAGCTGTCTGCAAACATTACTTCCAGCACTGAAGCTACAACTGAAATTTCTAGAAGAAATTTTAAGCCAGCAAGGGGATTATGTGACACCCCGCGAAAACGTTTAAACAAACTAGCTTGTCAGTGGCTGCGCGCTAAATTTCGGGACGAAATTTCTTGAACTTGGGGATAATTTGACACTTCGGGTTTTCCTGTACGTTTCTTGGATGCTATAATTAAATTTGTGAAACTCTTTACTATGTGAAATACGTGCAAACTCTTGGAACCTTATGCTACTTGACCGTCTACGCGATGTGACCTTATGTGCTATGTGGCTTACATGTTTATTTTGTGAACTACGTGTATGTACGTATGACACTAGGTTATCAACGAGTCTATAATTAGAGCAAATCGTGTGACTTAGCTTAAATTTCGAGGACGAAATTCCTGTAACATGGGGAGAATGTGACAACCCGTACTCCCGTTGTCGAGAGAAGGGTATTTTAGTAAAAACGGGCGTTATTATTATTATTACTATTTTTTTACTATGATTATTAAATGCGCAAATAATAATAATCCATGACGAGAGTTCCAATTATTTGGGCATGAGTTAACAAAACCGGGCCAGTTCGTTGAGAGAGACGCCTAATCGTTTAACGGATTCGCGCACTTGGGCTATGCCTAACCCAACTAACTTAAAACCCTAGATTATAAATAAATATACACTTAAACCCCACCCCTTCATTTCTAATAAAACCCTAAATCCCTTTTACTACTTGCAGCCGCACAACAAGCTCATCCCTCTTCTTCCTCTCTTCAAAACCGGCCACCGGAAATAGGATATCCGGCCGGTGTGTTCCCTTTCCAGCAATCGCACACCCACTCTCTTAACCCTCCTTCCAATATCTTTCACCCACAACCCGTTACCCTGTTACCTCTTGACAGCCGACGACGAACGAAGACGACGCCGCCCCTCACGGCGGCGGTGGTGAACCTGAACTACGGAAGCATCGCCTCCTCCATTTACTCGTTCTTCCGACGATGGTGACCAGATTATGAAGAGGACGACGATTCAAGGAGCCGACGACCGGAGACGCCGCTCACAGCGGCGGTGTTATCTTCTTCCTCGATGATGATGGTGCTGCGAAGACGACGATTCAGCAGCAAGTTCTGAATGGGTTCGAACTGGATTCAGACCTGGTTCAGACTCGGGTTCGAGTTTGGTTCGGGTTCAGTCTTGGGTCACACCCACAACCCTTCGGTCAGTAATATGTTTATATTTTGGATGTTAATGCTTAATTCGAACCCTTGTTGAACTATTTGAGTGTAATATGCTAGGTTGTTTAGATATCCATAATGTTAAAATTTAGATTGATGATGATGATGCGGCCTGTGGCTTGTTTCTAAATTTTTGTAACTGTTGGTTAAGAAATGAAATTATGTGCATATGTTATATGATTATATTTATGTGTGAGTCTATTACGGATCTGATGGAATATTGGTATGTGTTAATTGTTTGGGTGTATGTATGCTAGGTTAAGGTATGATTCCTCTTGATGAGATTAGTGGATTAGGATATAAACTGATAACAGGAAGTTTAGAATTATTGCTTGGTGCATAATGGCTAATTCATGGTGTTTAATGCTAAGGGTAGTACTAGAGTATTTTAATGATTGTCTCGTAATCTATAGAATTTAGGAATTGGTAATATTATGTTGTGTTCATTTGGATTAACGAAACAACAATGGATATTGTTATGTTTGGTTAAAATGTTAGAAAACCCTATGGATGAACTGCTTGAAGATATTATGAATATTTGAAATTTACTGTTTTGATCTGATTTAGAAGCTTGTACGAAATGCAAAACATGTTAAGGTAATTTGATTGGCTAGTACTGATTTGGATAAGAATTCTAGAAGAATTTCCATCAATGTTCTCATCAGTGGTTGCGAGTCGGAATCATGTGGTTTCGACTCGAGACCACTCAGCGACCACTCGAAACCAAACAAGGCGCTCCAGGAATCGAGACCAGCATGGTTACGACTCGAGATCTCCTGATCTCGACTCGAGACCTGACTCGAGACCTCTACAGTTGCGACTCAAATGTTCACAACTCGAGACCAGCTGATTTCGACTTAGAATCCAGTGGTTGCGACTCGAGACCTCATAGTCTTGAGTCGAGACTATCCGGTCTCGACTGGGCTGCTTAACTCCGTTAGTGGGCCGCATTATGTGATACTTGTTTTGGATTGTGTGTTATTGCCACTGCTTAACTGAATTATGTGCTACTACTGTTTAACTGCTCGTATGTTAGGATAGGCCCAACAACGTAAATGTTAGTATGACTCTCGCGCTACGTGTTAGATACGTGTAGGATTATACGTGACACTACTTGCATACGAACCTAATAAATATTTAATAACCATAATAGGGTATGGTTGACCAACGTAACACAAGTAAATTAACTACCGAGCAAAGCAAAGGTGAGTTCACTACTTTTTACTTAAAGCATGCGTTCCCGGTGGATTGGGAAACGGAACAAAACACTTTTCCTGGTTTGGGATTGCTTACTATCTCCTTGTGCGGGATACGGTATTTCTATCTCCTTGTGTGGGATACGGGTAACAACGCTATCCCCTTGTGAGGGATACAAACTTACTTTTCTTCCCTTGTTACTGGGAACAAACTTACTTTTCTTCCCTTGTTATTGGGAACAAACTTACTTACTTCCCTTGTTACTGGGAACTTTTAGTTAATTACTGTTTATACTGGATACAACAAGCAACACTAAACAAAACTCTATCACTCAAGTCCTCACTTCTTAATACCGATTAGTCCCCGGGGTCAGGCGAACGGGTTATTAGTTGATAGCGCTATTTAGGTCTCACCAACCTCACACCGTGCCCGCGTATGGGATCGGGCGTGAACTAATGTACTCTGGCAACCGTCAATGATGATAGAACATTGACAAACGGGGCACTCTACGGAAACGTACGGATGAATAGTATTCGGTATTGTAAAAACAGTTTAGTCGCTTACTTATGGGGTAGCTCCCCATCGCATGTATAAACGGATAAATTAACTGGTTAAAACAAGTTTTTGGAAATAAAACTGGAAAACACTAAACTCGTGAACTCGCCAACTTTGTGTTGACACTCTACTGCATGCTTTGCAGGTTGCTCGATACAGCTCTGGACGGACGTTGCAATCGGATGGGGTGCGTGGTTCATAAGTTTCATTTGAACAACTTGTGGTTTTAAATTACGATGTGTTCTTCTTTCCTTTCCGCTGCAAACGCAAGCTATGTTTTGAAAAATTTAAACTGGGTCACTAATTATACCATTATTTGTAATAATAACTAAACGGTTCAAGATAATTAGTGGCTAAGATCCTGGTCGTCACACGCCTCGCGGTAATACTCCGCGTGTGGATTTTGAGGGTGTGACATGAATGATAAAGGAACACGAATGTCACATATAGGCGAATACGTGCAATATATGTAGGTGAATACGTGTAAAATATAGTGTGTTTTATGTGTTTTTACGTGTTTCTGTGCTCTACGTGCTTATGTGTTTTATGGTTATGTGCCTACGTGAATACGTGCTTATATAAATAAATGTGTTCCTGAGATTTATTTAGTAGTGGTGCGTGTGAGGTGAGATTAGATTATATAGTGTTTGAGTCCTATGGCGATGTCTGTTGCAGACAATGTCGTCATTTGGATCGTTTCACTCCCGCACCACTCGCCGCAATCACGAAGACAAACGCATTGTTGCCCTAGTCGCTAAGCAAATGGCGAAAGTTATCCCCCAGATCGTCAGCGAGCTGAACGAAAACACCGGCAAGTCCTCTGAGGAATCAAGGACTGACTCACCTAAGGGTACATTCATCTTTAAGCAGTTTAAGGCATGCGGCCCGAAAGACTTCACGGGAGAAGACGGACCTACCACTATGTTTCAATGGTTCGATTCGATCGAGGTCACGCTCTGTCAGAGCGGATGTCCGGAACACCTACGAACTATCAATACTACCGGCGTCTTCCAGTCTAGGGCTCTGGAGTGGTGGACGACCGAAAGGAACAAACGTGGGAATGATGCAGCCTTTGGGCTCACTTGGGAGGAGCTGGAATACCTCATGATGAAGGAATTTTACCCACCTCATGAGCTTCAAAAGTTGGAGAATGAGTTCTGGCATATCAAACAATACGGTGGCGATAACGCTGGTCTTACTGCGCGCTTCAAACAGCTGAGTATCATCTGCCCAGGCCAAGTGGCAACACCTGACATGACGATCAAGAAGTACATTCGAGCTATACCGGACTGTGTTGCTGACTTCGTGAAAGCCGCGAAGACAAAAACAATTGAAGAAACCTACCTACTCGCTGCTGAGATAAACGACAAGCGAGTTCTCGCTGGGTACTTCAAGAACACTCCAAAGAGCCTTCATCAAGCAACCGCCGCTCCCACCGCTGAAACCGCCGAAACCGCCGCTGCACCGCAACCTTCAAAGTCCTCCCGCCGCAAGAGAAAGAACAACAACAACAGTAGCAAAAATTGCGTTGTCACAACTGCCAGTCCACTCCAAGCAGTACCTGCTCAACCGCAACCCCAAAACCGCCAAGTAGCGGCACCGGTAACCCATGCACCGCCGGCCAAGTGTGCATATACTGGTCCTCACCTGCTCTGCCCTACCCTACCTGCACTTATCATCATCCTGTGGGGATTGCTTGCAGATACTGTGTTCACTGCAACATGTACGGCCACTTTACTGCTAATTGCCGTACCGGTCCACGTCAAGCTCCAGCTCCAGCTCAAGGTCAAGCTCCTACAGCACAAGCTCTCCTTCTTGCTCCTCAAGGCCAACAAGCTCCTGCACCCGCGATCCATGCTAGAGCTTGCTTTGCATGTGGTGATCCCAACCACTTTGCAAACATGTGCCCCAATAGAGTGGTGAAGCAAGAGCCACAACAGCAGCAACCTCAACATCAACACCAGCAGCCAGCAGCCCGCGGACGTGCTTTCAACATCAACGCCCGCCAGGCTAAAGCAGATAACAATGTGGTTAACGGTACGTTTCTCGTAAATGGTGTATATGCTTCGTGTTTATTTGATACTGGAGCCAATAACTGTTTTGTGTCGTTAGAATTCGAAATGCTCCTTAATCGTAAGCGCGTCTATCTCCCCTCGACGTTCGATGTTGAAGTTACCACTGGAAGAACCGAACTGTCCATTCTGTCCAACGTGATTGTACTCTTGAACTCAACAATCACGTTTTCCCTATCGATCTTATCTCGATGCAGCTTGGTAGCTTCGATATCATAGTAGGCATGGATTTTCTTCGTGAAAATCGTGCTAAAGTCGTTTGCTTTGATAAAATGATTCATTTCTCGCTCGCTAACGGTGATCAACTTTGCGTTTATGGTGAAGTCGCATCAAAGAAGCTTCAACTCATGTCGTGTGTTCAAGCGAGCAAGTATCTCTGCAGGGAATACCAAGCTTTCTTGGCGCACATTGTGGTAGCGTAGAAAAAGGAAGTTAAGGAAATAGACAAGGTGCTTGTGGTTCGTGATTTTCCTAAGGTCTTTCCTGATGATTTGTCTGGTTTACCCCTGAGTCGTGATATTGATTTTCGTATTGACCTCCTTCTTGGAGCCAATCCTGTTGCTAAATCTCCTTATCGCCTCGCTCCATCCGAAATGCGTGAACTCTCGAGTCAAATCCAGGAATTACTTGACAAAGGCTTCATTCACCCTAGCACCTCTCCATGGGGCGCACCAATTCTTTTCGTTAAAAAAAGGACGGGTCGTTCCGGATGTGCATCAACTATAGGGAGTTGAATAAGCTGACTATCAAGAATCACCATCCCCTGCCCCGAATCGATGATTTGTTTGACCAATTTCAAGGTGCTACGTGTTTCTCGAAGATTGATTTACGCTCAGGCTATCACCAGTTACGCATTCAGGAGGAAGATATACCGAAAATCGCTTTTCGGACCCGATATGGCCATTATGAATTCGTCGTAATGCCCTTTGGTTTAACCAATGCCCCTGCGGTTTTCATGGATTTGATGAACCGCGTGTGCAAACCATTTATTGACTGCTTCGTCATCGTATTCATCGACGACATCCTTATCTATTCGAAGTCGAAAACCGAACACATGCAGCATCTACGTTTGGTACTCGAATTACTCCAAGGGAATCGATTCTATGCCAAGTTCTCCAAGTGTGAATTCTGGCTAGAGGAGGTTCAATTCCTCGGTCACATTGTCAATAGTCAAGGTATTCACGTCGACCCCGCGAAGATTGAAGTTGTTAAGAGCTGGGTTATTCTAAAATCACCATCCTATGTTCGTTCATTCCTCGGATTGGCGGGCTATTACCGTTGATTTATCGCTGACTTCTCGAAAATCGTCATCCCGCTTACTTCTTTGACACATAAAGACAAGCCTTTTGTTTGGGAACCAAACAAGAGACTGCCTTTCAAACTCTAATGCATATGCTCTGCAATGCTCCTATTCTCGCTCTGCCCGACGGAAACGATGACTTCGTTGTCTATTGTGATGCCTCGAACCTTGGTCTTGGTTGTGTTCTCATGCAATTGTCACTTACGCCTCTCATCAACTCAAGGTCCATGAGAAGAACTACACGACCTCGAGCTAGGCGCAGTTGTTTTTGCGTTGAAGATTTGGCGACACTACCTATACGGTACTAAGTGTACGGTCTTCACCGACCATATGAGCCTATAACACATCCTCAGCCAAAAGGAACTGTATATGCGCCAACGCCGATGGCTTGAACTTCTCAACGATTACGACTGTGAGATTCGTTACCACCCTGGCAAAGCAAATGTTGTGGCCGATGCTCTAAGCAGACGAAGCTATTTGCATAGCGTTCGTAATATTCATGCCCAACACAACCTCGAAGCCTTGATTCGTGATGCCCAACACAACCTCGAAGCCTTGATTCGTAATATTCTTGCCCTTTTCGATGAACCAGAATCCTTTCCATTCTTGTTTGGACCTTTCTTGCTATCTTCTTTGTTAGATGTCTGTTTCTTGCCCTTGTCACCCTTCCTGTGTAACTTATTCTTCCGAATCTGCGACTCAGTCAATGTCACTGATAACTCGATAGCCTGACGGAGTGTGGCAGGGTTACTACCAGTAATGATGTCTTGCACTGAGTCAGGTAGGCCGTCGATGTATCTTTCGATAGCCTTGTCGAGTGGGGTAACCATTGTTGGGCATAGCAGACTCAACTCCTCAAACCTATCAGTATATGCCCTGTGCTCGCCACTATCTTGCTTCAAGTCATCAAACTCTTTCTCCAACGCTCGCTGTTCATGGCGAGGACAGAATTCCCTCATCATAAGGGCCCTAAGTTCAGCCCAAGTTTGTGCTAGAGCAACTTCTGCACCACGGTCTCTCATAACCCCATTCCACCATGTGAGAGCCCTCTTCTGAAACACACTCGAAGAAAACTCGACCTTGCGATTGTTAGGACACTGCACGTGGCGAAAAGTATTCTCAATGCTCTCGAACCATTGAAGAAGCCCAGTCGCTCCTTCAGAACCACTAAACTTGAGTGGTTTAGCCGAGTTAAAATCCTTGTATTTGCATGAAGCATTGTTGTTGTTGTTGGCTTGGTGCCATTGAGCAAAGAGATTTGGAAATTGAGCAGCCATCTGTTGCGCAATAATTTCTGCCAGTTCGGCAGTCGCTATCTGGTTTTCACATCGAGGAGGCATTCTAAAAGAGGAAACATGAAAGGAAACGAGTGAGATGATTGGATGAAAAGAATGAGATGAAACAAAATCAACAAAAACAAAGATGGTGGTCATTTGTTCGCATCACAAGGCAAACAAGCGACACACAGTGACTAATCAAAGTAAATGGGTCAAAATAATGTATCGCGAAGACATGCTCGCCTATAAGTGGACACTCACCCCAAGAGTTCCCAGGTAAGAGTGACTGGTCCGATTATGTGGATTTATACGAACACTCTAGCCTTAGACAGAAAACCCAGGGTACAGGCATTCACTCTTCCAGTTTGCACGTGTTCACACTATTGTTGGTGCACACATCTGTCGTCTTCGTCTTGTATCGAGTCTCGGGTTCGATGCGGATCTAAACAAGGCATGATGTCATCATCCTTGATGATGACATCACACGAGTTACATCATCAATGACATCATATAACAAGTTCACGTGAAAGATTGCTTGCATACTCAATTCTGATTGTTAATTCACAAGAAGACAAAATAGAAAGAAGGTTTCGCTTCAAGACAAGACAGATACATGGTTTTCGCTTCAAAGGTTTCGCTTGAAAGCTTCAAGCGAAATCAAGTGTGCTATATATAGAGGTTATGTCTTGTCATTTGGAACAGTTTTCTCAGAGTGATACCGAAGTGCTGCCGGTATACCTTTTGACTGTAATTGTTGTAATATCAATATACAAAAGGTTTAAAGTGTGAATCAAGTTGTTTACAGGTCCGTTTCTTAGTTTCCGCCTCTGAAACGGACTAGAACTCTTCCGAACGACTCGTTTAGGTCGGAATCCGATCCTACAATTGGTATCAGAGCCAGTGAAGAAGAGTTCTTGTTGATTCAGCCATAAAATCTGTTTCTACACCTTTCTTTTTCGAAAAACAAAACTTTTTACGGTCAAAATCGAACAAAATTCACATATATTGTGCGTATACATGGTTTAATCAATCCTTGAAAGTTTCAAGTTTAAAATCAGCCTAAATCCTGTATTTTTGTGAGTTTTCGCTTCAATTGCTCGAACAAAATGATGACATCAGCAACTGTTTAGATCTGATTTCGCTTGAAAGGTTGAATTACATGATAATTTCGCTTGAGTATGCATGTTAGCATGATTTCGCTTCAAGTTGATGTATTTCTGTTGATTTCGCTTGAAAACATCATTTGATTTAGCTTGAATAGTTGAAGCGAAACTGATCTGATTGCTTTTCGCTTGAAAACGTGTACTTTGCTTGAACACTGAGTATCCACTTCAAACTGTTTTAAGACTTCGCTTCAATTTGCAATGATTTTGCTTGAAATATCTTAAGTGTTTGCTTAAATTGCTGGACTTATATAACTATACAATCTGCTTGAAAGTACTTGATAGTTCATCGAATTGTATTTTCAGTGAACAAGTTTGTGTTTAAGTGTGAAAAGTGCATCGAAATTGTGTGTGAATGAGAATACATTGGTTTATATAGTGCATATGAAGGGTATTTTTGTTTGTTAACTGATTGTCTAGAAACCAGTAGTCACGTGGTTAACATTGAACAGAACAATTGTGATTAAAAAATTAAAAAAAGGTGTCGCCCACTCAACCTGTCAACTACATTCGGTGTTGATTAGAATATATCGGGTCTTGTGTTTTGAAAATTGAGATTGTTGGCTGCCATGTTTATTCATGTTTCCATGTGATTCTGCATGTTATCGGATGCCATGTTTAATCAGATTACATGTGTTGTGTCATAAGTTTGATGAATATTAAACAATGTTTGCATGTACATGTGTTGAAGTGTGTGAATGTGTTTAGAGTAATTGTCAGCTTAGTGGTAAATGAGGTCCAATCAAAGTTGTTTGATCCATGTGTTGAACAGTAATAGCTTAAATCATATTCTTTGTCAAATTGTTGTGAGTTTGTGGATTATTCGGTCAAATAAAAAATAGTGTTAGTTAAAATTGTTGGCATTTAGAATTGTATTTGTTGATTAAGTGGAGTGGTTGTCTTGTTTTTATAAATCACGTGAACTATGATTTTTTAAAAAATTTGTCGACCATATGATTGTTGTTGGGTAAGTCTTGTTTCCAATATATATGCATGTTTGATGTTGTAAGGTCGTATTGTCAGCCAGGTCGCGTGGTTTAAGTCTTGGTTTTTGAAAGTTCTCACAAAATACAATCCTAGTCCGCAAGGATTGATCAAGATCATTTGTCAGTCAAGTCGTATAGTGTGGTCAAATTGTGTGAAAAAGTCCAGTTCATACGATTTGGAGTTCAAAGGATTAAAAGGGTCAAGGTCAATTGAATTCGATCCGGGTCATTCAGTCCGTATAGTTGGTCAACGTTCAGTCCGCACAGAAAATCATCAGTTCGAGTACCAATTTGTTTCGATTAATTGATAAATCTTTTAACTAATTGTGTGTTGTTTGTGTTGTAAAGGTACTTGTCGATTTCTACAAGAGATTCAAGTTGCTAAAAAATGGATTCCGAGTTCTACAACGCGTTTGCTACACCCTCGACTACTCCAGCTTCAATTGCTCAAAACATGAATGCAGAAAATGAAACCGGAACAATGCAAAAACCCCCGAAGCTTATGGGAATTGAAGATTACCACGGGTGGAAGAAACGGTTTGAGAATTGGGTTCAGGCGAATCATCTAAAAGCCTGGGAGAGCATTGAAACTGAGTATGAGAGACCAAAGAATACAACGGGAGCTGATAAAATCATATCTGAATTTACTGAACAAGAGAGGGAAAGTTATAGAGGAGAAAAA
Source organism: Helianthus tuberosus (assembly GCA_030545235.1). Lineage (NCBI taxonomy): Eukaryota > Viridiplantae > Streptophyta > Magnoliopsida > Asterales > Asteraceae > Helianthus > Helianthus tuberosus. The sequence continues at coordinate 110,100,718 of CM060413.1, read as the reverse complement.
ATGATGATCAATTTGCTACAACAAGCGATAAAAGAAGATATATTTGTGTTGGTTCAGCATGATGAAAACGCTTATTCTATTTGGGAAGCACTTGAAAAGAAATTTGAGGGAAGCACTGAAATGTTACAGAGTAAAGCAGCTTTGTTAAAAAAGGAGTTTGAACTGTTTACGTGCATGCCTGGTGAAACAACAAAGAGTCTTATTGAAAGATATTGTCATCTTGTACGTACCATGTCACAGTTGAAGATTAAGAAAAATGCAGCAGAATGGGTTGAAAAGCTTGCTGATGCTTTACCGCAACAAGAATGGGGTACATATATGATGATATTGAAAAATTCAGGACAGTATAAAAAGCTATCAATTGCACAGTTTATAGAGAAGTTGGAGGCACAGGATCTGGAGCAGCAGAAAATTGCTAGAATGAACAGTTCTACTCATCAACAAGATATCAAATTGTATTATAAAGGAAATGTTCAAACTGCTGAAGCAAGTCCAAAGATACAAACTGCATTTAGTGCTGGAAATCAATCTACACCAAGCAGTCAAGGATCAGTCAACACTAGTGGGTTTTCAACGGTGAATCCTCCAAGTGTTCAAAGTTCATCTACTGGAAATGGTCATCTACTTCAGTGCAATGTAGCTCTACATCTTCAAAATGGTCAAAATTATTCTGAAGAAGTTGTAAAGCATCATATGGGATTATTGGTCACTGCATTAGAGTCTTATGAAGGATTGATTGCCGGAAAAATTGGTAATCCGATGCTGACAAAGGAAGATTATGACCAAATTGATGCAGAGGAGCTAGAACTGATGGATATTAAATGGGCTTTAGCTAGTGTTTTGAGGAGAGCAGAAAAATTTAGATTGGTTACAGGAAGAACTGATTTCTTGGATGCAAATCTTTCTAATCTTGGATTTGATAAATCTAAAGTTGTTTGTTTTCGTTGCAGGGAGAAAGGCCATTTTAAAAGGGAGTGCAGGAATCAGGAGCCGAGAGGAGCAAAGGAGTCTGCTGGAAAAGATGATTATTATCGAAAGACCATTTATCAGCAAATCACTCATCAACCACATCAACAAAAGGAACCTCAAACGACACATGGAAAAATGATCGAAGATGCAAACAAGAAAGCTTACTATGGCATCATGGATCAAGATGACGAGAAATTGGCTGAAGGATTTAGCTGGGACAAGTACATTCCAGCTGATTCAAATGTTGGAGCGTTTATTGCTCATATTATTCGAAAACCGGAAATGCTGAAGGAATGGATGGAAGTGTTATCTGATGAGGAGAAAAGTGAAGATGAAGGATCTATTTCATCTGAAAACAGTTCGTCAGAGACAAGTGACAGTGAAGAAGAAATTGAACAGATTAATATTGGAAAAACTCACTTATCTTCTGATAGTTTTGAATTTTATTTTGCAGAAAAATTGAAGAAACTAAAAGAAAGGAAAGCTGCAAAAGATTTAAAAGAAGTCAAAGTGATTGAGAAGATTGTGGAAGTTGAAAAGATAGTTGAAGTTGAGAAGATCGTTGAAATCACAAAACCTTGTCTTACATGTTTAGAGTCTTGTAAACAATGTATAGATAAAGATGAAAGGTTTAGTGAGTTAGAAAAGTTGAAAGAAAAATTGTTGTTTGATGTAAAGAATTTGAAAAAATCATATGATGTATTGAACAGACATGTGAATGGTCTGGAGAAGACTAACTCTGAGAGAGAAAAAGCTTTGAAAATGCTAAATGCTACCATGATGACAAAGCAAAAAGAGATCAACATGTACATAGAAGAATGTGCAAAGAGGAAAAAGGAGTTGGATAATGAAGCAGCTGAGAATGAAAGAATCAGAAGATTGCTGCAAAGTTACAAAGGTTGTGACTACGTAATGGATAGAATTTATCCAACAGTTGAAGGTTTCGAGGCATTTAAAGAAGAAGATAAAACCAAAAAGCCAAAGGAAAAGGATACTGGTAAGAAACAGGGTGTATGTTATAATAAGTGTCCGCCTCCGATTTGGGAAGGGTATTCGCCTAGAAAAACTAACGAGGAAGAACTAAAACAGGCGGTCAATATTAAGCTAGAATCCGAGATAACCGATGTTTTACCAGATAATATTGATGTCACGTTCACAGCGTCCGACACAGATCATGAGTCCGAACTGATAAAAAGAGTGGTTGATCAGGTGTTGGATAAGGATGAGGAGTCAGAGTCAAAGTCCGAGTCTGAAAGTTCGTGTCAGTCAGTCGGGAGTTCGAGTTCGTCCGAAAAGAATTCAAAGTCGTCGGGAAAACGGGTTTATAGTAAAGAATTTTTGTTGTCAAAATCTAATTTGAATGACGAAACATTTGAAGTTGCATATACTTTGAATGATTCTGACAAATTATATTTTGATAAAGAATTTCCAATTAGAAGTGTTCGTTTTGACATGATTAAAAAGGTTTTCAAAATGACAGAAATTAATATTTCTGAAATTAAAGATTTATATTTTATTGGAAAACCTAAAAAATACACTTCAAGAGTTCAACAACGGTTAAACAAGAAAAAAGGTTACAATTCTGGTTCTGGTTTTCAAAAGAAACCAAACCACAATCGTAGCTACAAAAAGAAAGGACTTGGTTTTATTCCACCTGAAAATTATAAAAATGAGAAAATTTCTAAAACAAATACAAAATATGTTGCAGGAACTAGCCATGAAGAAGAATCAAAAAGCTCATTTTGGAAGCAATCAAACACATAATTTCTTGCAAAGAAAGTGAAGAATGAAGCTTATCAAAGAAAGGAGACAAGAACCTGTTACAGATGCAATGAAGTTGGTCATATTGCATGGAACTGTCCCCAAGCAACAAAAACAAAACAGGGAGTCTCACAAAAACTGAAAGAAGTTATTGTTGACAAAGCTGAACCACCAACTGAAAGATTCAAAGTATTCAAAAATTCAACATATGAAGTTGGTGAATGTTCAAAAAGATTTTACAAGAAAAGGGGAAATCTTGACAACCAAGCCTGGGTTGTTAAGAAATCAGAGGTAAAATCTGGCGATGAATCTGATTCCACAAAGTCAGAGGAGCCACAGGTTGAGCTAAAAAGTGAAAACTCAGTTCCTCCAATGGATGATGAGAACTTTCCATCATTGAGGACTGAATATTTTAAATCAAAAGTTGGGAAAGTTGAGATCTCAAATCAATTCTATTCTGAACAGAAAGAATTTGATGTTGAGAAAGCGTTTAATGGAAATATTAAAAAGATGATTGGTAAAATGATTGATGGGAAGGTTAAAGGGGTAAAAGAGTTTTATGCTACAAAGAAGGCAACTTATAGTCCAACCCCTAGTGAAGTTGAGAAGGTTACACCCAAGGCTGGTCAGGCTTGGGTGGATATTTTCTTTCATTGAAAAACCTGACTTGCCGGAGATCCCAAGTTTATATCGTGGATCAGGAATCGGCATCTTTCTTGAAAATTGTTTTTGTGAATGAATCTTGTAATAGTTAAATTTTGGCAAGTCATACTGCAGGAATTGCCGGAGCTCCCAGGTTGGTAAGAGTGGAGCAGGAATCGGCATCATTCTTTATATCAGATTTTGATTGTGTTTAATTACAAGTGGTTGAAAGAGGTTTTCAACGTCAAGTGGTAAATCAAGGACATTAAATTGTACTTGATTTTCTACAAATGATTGAGGAACGATATGATGAACCCCTAACTTTACAAGTGGTAAAATCAACAAAACTTATTTTCCGGAAAAATCATTTTGGTTAAAACAAACTTAAGTGTTTTGAAATCATTATGAGAAAATAGTTTGTTGTGAGGGGGAGTTCTGATTGTTTATGTCAAGTGAATGGCGAATTGAGGTGATTCGATATTGGTTGTCAAGTTTTTGTACAGTTTATTTTCAAATTTCCTAAAATGTGTTTGCATTTTAGGGGGAGTAGAAATTTTCAGAAAATCCAAAAACATTAGAAAATTTGAAAAATACAAAAACATGATAAAATTCAAAAAAATGAGTTTTGTTGTGAATAGAGGAAATGATAGTACATCAGTGGACAATCACAACATGCTAAAGAAATGTAAAGATAAAAATGTGATAAACAATCTTACTGCGGATATGTCAGTAGGTTTTTGCACATTTAGTAAATTGTGACGAGATATAAACATAAAATTCAAACTTGCTTGTTCTGTGGGTTAACAAAACTTCTTGGATATATAGGTAACCCCTGAAATCTTGTTTGAAAGGTCCCTTATTCTGAGATACTAGGTCTTTATGCTCAGTGATATCTGGGGTATTATCCCGGGACTTCTGATTTTGCGGAAGCAATGGCCTAGTCCCCGGAGAATACTTTCTGCTTGCTTGAAATATAGCACCACCCTCAGCTAAAAAATGATGAAACATTGAAAAATGCTAATCATGGCTGTTGTAATACAAAAGATCCTCTAAAGGGGACACACCTAAAAGTCAACTAGGCTCTCTGCTGAACGGAAGTTCTGACCTGAGCTATCACGGTTGCATAATTTATTCCCCTTACAGATATCATCTGTGGTATACTCACCTGTAAGACTGAATATTGGGATCTGGATACGGGAGTATATTCAAGTAGTGGGACACACGGATAAGTTTAAGTACTTAAGACATTAATATCGTATCTCGAAACAGTTGAACTTTGTGTGAGAATTTAAGTGGACCAGTATACTGACAATCTAAGTGAATTGTTTAGAACTTAAAATGAAATGAAGCTTAACGGTGTTGATGATTTGTCTCAAAAACTGATATGATCCTTTTACACGAACTCACAAAAATTTTGTTTGTAAATAGTTCTTTACTGCATTTTATTTCTGTTATTTCAAAATCCAAAAAGATTTTCGGTGTGTTTTAGCATAAATTTTTGAAAAAAAAAAATTTAGACAACTGATGTTGAAGAGCTGATTTTCAAAATTCCGAGTTCTGAACATGACGAACAGGTTTGGGAAAGTTTGTTTGAAGAGATAAAAATTTCGTTAAATGATCATTGTTAATGTTTGATTGTATATTGATTGGAGAAGGCTCAGTGTTGGTGTTTGATATTTGACAAATTGTTAAATATTTTATTCTTGTGAATCTTATGTTTGGGTAGAGGATGTGCAGGATAGCAAATAGAGTGCCAGGTTCCGATACCTGAGGATTCTGAAATTCTGTAAAAGCCAGACTACGATCCCAGCATGTTTTGAGGGGGAGTCTGTTAGAGAGAGAGAGAATTGGAGATAGAATAGAGCCAGGTAGAGATCCTGAAGGAAGTCCAAAGACTGATAAAGACTGAAGATTGCAAAGACTCGACACTTAAGACTCGTCAACATCTGAGGGGGAGTCTGTTGGTGCACACATCTGTCGTCTTCGTCTTGTATCGAGTCTCGGGTTCGATGCGGATCTAAACAAGGCATGATGTCATCATCCTTGATGATGACATCACACGAGTTACATCATCAATGACATCATATAACAAGTTCACGTGAAAGATTGCTTGCATACTCAATTCTGATTGTTAATTCACAAGAAGACAAAATAGAAAGAAGGTTTCGCTTCAAGACAAGACAGATACATGGTTTTCGCTTCAAAGGTTTCGCTTGAAAGCTTCAAGCGAAATCAAGTGTGCTATATATAGAGGTTATGTCTTGTCATTTGGAACAGTTTTCTCAGAGTGATACCGAAGTGCTGCCGGTATACCTTTTGACTGTAATTGTTGTAATATCAATATACAAAAGGTTTAAAGTGTGAATCAAGTTGTTTACAGATCCGTTTCTTAGTTTCCGCCTCTGAAACGGACTAGAACTCTTCCGAACGACTCGTTTAGGTCGGAATCCGATCCTACAACTATTTAGAACCCAAAACTTTGACGAGATTTTGAAAATTTGAAGGCACAAGGCCAAAAACCAAACTGGAAGGGTTCAAAACCATATAACAGAGGGTTCAAAACCTTACAATAGAGGGTTCAAAACCTTGTAATAAATCATCCAAAAACAGAAGATTGTTTTTCAAGAATCGTTTCAGAAAATTTTGGTTTTTGTTTTGATAATCACCTAAGGATAGGTGATGTGCATGTTTTTAGATCTAAACACAAGATAACTTGTGTTAGGGTCCTAGAAAGGTTATAGTCTAGGTCAAAGAATTACTAATAACCTAATTCCCTATAACCATTGGCTCTGATACCAACTCTTCTGTCACACCCCGACCGCGTATAACATGCAACCGCGGCGGAAACGTCGGGGAGTGTTGTAACAGAATTAATTGTTTCATAACCATGGCATTCAAAGTTGTATTTTATTTATAAACATAAGAGTTACATTGTCTTAAACAGAAAATAAAGAGTTCAGAATATAATTAAACTAAGTCTATCTTCATTTTATGTCTCTAAGGCACAGGTCCGCCCTAGTGTCATGATCATCATCCTACGGAAAAGCTCCTGAAAACACATGTGAAAATAGGTACGTCAGCATAAAAATGCCTGTGAGATACATAGGTTTTGTGAAAATAGGATTCATGACTTATAAGTTTAGGAAAAATTGTTTAATAACAGTCAGTCATGAACCTTGTAAGTTGTTTTGTTTTGTAAATCATTAAAAAGCAATGATGTGTATAAATAAGAGAATAATGTAAGGTTAAATGAATAACCAAGTAAAAATGAGTTTGTATAAGATAAGTTGTTTTGTAAATCAATGTCTTGTGAAAATGAGTTGTTTATGTAAAATGTAATATGTTAAATATTGAAATGATTTAAGTAACGCTACGACATGTAATGTTATACAAACATTTATATATAGGAAGTACCAGCGGCGTATCCACCATGCTTGTATTATATTACACTCGCCTCGTTACTCGAATCATTTACCCAAACCAACCATCAATGTAAGTTGTTCATGTATAAATGAATTGTCATGTGTTAATGTGTAAACCATATTGAAATGTCTATGTCCAATGTAAACCACTAAATGTGTATATCAATGTCAAAATGTTTATGTTAATGTAGATCATGTAATGTTTACCCAAAAATATCATGTATGGTAAGTGAAATATATCAACTAAACCATATGTAAAATGCACAAAAACAAGGTATTGAAGTAAAACATGGTTTAAATCAAAGTTATGTTTTGTGGAACAAATGCATGCTATATTGTTACAAACATTTATGCGGTATTGTGAAAATGCATACATCCAAGCCTTGAGACTGTGGCGATAAACCCTTAAACAAATTAAAGGTTTATCTAAGTTATGTATATCGAATTCGGTCATTCCTTCCCATCCAAACAAACCCAGGATTTCAGGAACGGGAGTTGTCAATTCCTATGGTACCACTACCTACTAACGAATGGCGTAGCTAATGTTAATGAATGTATTATTCCATTTTAAACAACCCAAATGTCATACCAAAATGTAAGCATGTGATGAAAACAACTGTACTAAGTATGCACACAATGGGCATACATAGCATGAAATGTAATGTAAACCAATGTACTAAGTATGCACACAATGGGCACACATAGCATAAAATGTAATGTAAACCAATGTACTAAGTACGCACACAATGGGCACACACAGCATAAAATGTAATGTAAACCAATGTACTAAGTATGCACACAATGGGCATACATAGCATGAAATGTAATGAAATCATGTACTATAATGTACTAACGAACATAATAAGTATATGATGTGAAAACAGGAAAGCATGAAAGTAACAAGTAGGCACATGTGTTCCACCCCAAAACAGTTTGGAAAACAGTAAAAGAGGGGTCTATGTACTCACTTGAGATTGCTCAGAAGTCCTAAGATAACCACCAAGCAATGCTAGAGATCACGGAATCAAACGGCACCTAATATAGGTAACTATGTTAATAAACCGGACCTAATATCGGAGGATCGGATAGAATGAGGGTTCGTAAACCAAACGAGTATGGAGACTCGTGTAATATGGTTTAACAAAGCCTACATACTAAATGAAACCTAACCTAAGTGCTTACGACCCATCACGACCCGTTTAGGTAGCTTATGCTACTTTAACGCGTCGTTCGCGTAAAACGCGTTCGGACCGCCTAACTAGTCCTATGACAAGTAAAATATGCCTTAACATGTTTAATATTGTTGTCAAATCAGTTTAGATGTCAAAAGTTACGTCACACATGTTTATAATGAATTTTGGCATCAAAGGGGTATTTTGGTAATTTACCTAAGGCATATAAACTACCTATCATACAACTACTTAAACGAAGCGACCATAAGGTATAACCTCGGAAGGTTATTCCCTACCTACTATGGTCACCTAATGTATTTGGTCGAATCCTAATGATCGACCAAATGGGTCGGGTTCGAAGGTATAAGCGATTTATTAGATCGCTTACCCTTACGACCCTAGACAACGTGGTAATCAGTAGGCATAGTCCCAAGGGACTATAACCATCGTGATTACAATCACGTTGCGAAGTTCAAACGAACTTCGCATTGACCATAAACTGGTCAACGCAGAAAGTCAAACAAAGTTTGACTTTCGGACTCGAAAAGCAATAAAAGAACGAAAGAATACTTACGAAGGGTCCCCGAATGCTAATCTAGATCAAAATAGCTCAGGTATGAAACAAAGGTTTCAACTTAGAGCACATTAGATCAGATTCTTGTGAGTTTGAAGCAAATGGGGGTGGGGTATTTATAGTTTTTCCTGAACCGTTAAGATCGTTTCTTGAATAACGTGATCGAATCTCGTGCGTACACTAGTTGGAAAGTTGTGGTAACTAAAAATGGCCTCTCATGAGCTGAAAGGGCAAGTGTGGGTTTGTGGTTGTGAGATTAACAGTTGTAATCTGCTGACTAATCGATCTTATCTGTTCAGGTTAGGCAGTCGCGTAGCGCGACTGGTAAGGCCCTTAGGGCTCGCGCTACGCTACCATGCATTAGTTTCAGAAATGTTTCAAAAGTGGCAGAAATGGTCCCTGCAGTCCGTTTAAGCTATTTTCGATGCGTTTGAACCCCGTTAACCTCATTTTAAGGCTCTAAAATGAAGTTAAAGTATAGGGAACTCAAAACATGCTCAAAAATATCTCGAATGTCGGTTCGTTTGGTCGTACGGTTGCGTTGTTCGCTTTATTACGACGGAATGCGCATTAGCGTGAAAAACGATCCAAATGACGCGACGAATGGATTTTTCTTATGCCAAAATTTTAGTGCTTACATAAATTTTTGGATGCCCGGATGTATTCAGAACGTAAGTTATGCGCGAAAATGCAAACTTGTGCACTTTTTGACGCTTTTAGTCCCTGAATGACCCAAAAGTTTATTTTAGCATACCGAACCCCTCAAAGCCTATTTCTAAGCCATGTAAAGGATATTTAAGGTGTGTTTAACTTATGGTCATGTTCCGGAATGTTCGTTACAGTTCAAATTGGCATACTTTCGCAGTTTGTCAAGTTTAGTCCCTGTAAGCGAATTAACTTGTTTTTGCCATACCAAAGCCTTCAAAACTTATTTCTAAGTTATGTAAGGTTTATTTAAGGTATGTTAAGTATATGTTGATGTTCCGGAGTATTTGTCGCGTTAAACTAAGTACGTTTACGCACCAGTTTGCGTATAACTCTCTAGAAAGTGATATAGAGTTTGAAATTGAATAAACGTCAAAACATGAAAAATGTAAAACACAACCAAACAAACATAGGGATCAAATAACATTGTTTTATTGATAAAAGAACTGTTCACAATGATTACAAGTACAGATGTTACAGTCTCCCCTACTTGTGGAAATTTCGTCCCGAAATTTATTTAGAGGAAACTCGTGGAAAAAGATGCGGATATTTCGCCTTCATTTGATCTTCGCATTCCCAAGTAAACTCAGGTCCACGTTTAGCTTCCCAGCGAACCTTGACCAAAGGAATGCGCTTGCGTTTAAGCCACTTGACTTCACGTTCCATGATTTCCACTGGCTTCTCAACAAATTTCAGTGTTTTATCAACACGAATTTCGTCAAGCGGTATGTGGAGGTTCTCATCAGCTAAACACCTCTTGATATTGGACACATGAAAAGTTTGATGAACATTTCCAAGTTCCGAAGGTAACTCAAGTCTGTAGGCTACCTTACCGATTCTTTCGACGATCTTGAATGGTCCAACGTATCTAGGTGCAAGTTTTCCTTTCTTTCCAAATCTGATCATACCTTTCCAAGGTGAGACCTTAAGTAATACATGATCACCGACTTGAAATTCCAAGGGCTTGCGTTTTGGGTCCGCGTAACTCTTTTGACGGCTTCTAGCTGTCTGAAGGTTATCACGAACTTTCTTAATCTTGTCAGTTGTCTCTAAAATGAGAGCAGGTCCAGTAAGCTGAGCCTCGCCGATCTCATTCCAGCAGACTGGTGAACGACATTTTCGACCATAGAGAGCCTCGAAAGGAGGCATTTTGATGCTGGTGTGATAACTGTTGTTGTAGGAGAATTCAATTAACGGAAGATGTGAATCCCAACTACCACCAAAGTCGATCACACAAGCTCTAAGCATATCCTCCAGAGTCTGGATTGTTCTTTCAGATTGACCATCCGTTTGCGGATGATAAGCCGTGCTCAGATTAAGTTGGGTCCCCATAGCAGATTGCATGGTTCTCCAAAAATGAGAAGTGAAACGAGCATCTCTGTCAGAAATGATGTTCAAAGGAACACCATGTCGAGCTACAATTTCATCCACATAGATTTTAGCAAGTCTGTCAGCAGGAAAATCCTCACGGATTGGCAAGAAATGCGCTGACTTAGTAAGACGATCAACAACTACCCAGATGGCATCATGACCTTTCTTTGTGCGTGGAAGTTTGGTAATAAGATCCATAGTAATGTTTTCCCATTTCCAAACTGGGATCTCTGGTTGGCAACTCATATATGGAGTATTATCACTAAACGTAAATCGCTTTGGGTTGACTGGGTGTATGATTACAGGTTGAAAGGCAAGAGCTTTTGGGTCTGTAAAATGCCTGCTAATTGTTGTTGGAGTTGGCGAAAGCTTCTTCAGCTAAGGCCATTGATGAGGGATCATTTCAGGGTTCAAATTGGGGACGGGAGAATGACTTCAGCCTGGTATGATTCGTGGTCCGATGTAGGGCCGCTAGGTAATTTCATTACTCCTAGGAGAATTACAAATGCAGGTTTTCGATTGGAGGATTCGGTTGCGGACATTTATGATAATGGGGAGTGGTTATGGCCAGCTGCGTGGCGTGATATTTTTCCGGTCCTTATACAGCTTGATCAGATTCAGTTAAGCCATAATAAAAGAGATAAAGTCCAATGGAAGGATGGAAATCTGATGGTGGAGGTATCGGCTTCGAATATGTGGCAAACGGTTCGATATACTGAAGCAGAAGTGGATTGGAGCAGCTTAGTTTGGTGTGCGAAATGTATTCCAAGGCATGCGTTTCTCATGTGGCTGATTATGAGGAAGAAATTGTTAACCCAAGACATTATTCTACAGTGGGATTTTTCTCGCATGAAGAATATGAATATGATGTGTTGCTTGCTTTGTTATGAAAATCATGATTCTCACGATCATTTATTTTTTGAGTGCAAGTAATCATCGAAGATATGGATTACGGTTAGACGAAAAGTGGGTATGGAAGATGTGAATCCAAAGTGGGATGATGTGGTGGGATGGCTTATGTTGCGTGTAAAATCTAAATCGGCCGGTATGTATGTCAGCAGGATTTTAGTAGCGGCTACAGCTTATTTTATTTGGCAAGAAAGGAACACTAGATTATTCAAGAACCAGTTGAGGCCACCGGAGCACTTATGTCAAGTAATATTGGATACGGTTCGGTATAAAATCATGGGACTTCGGCTGAAGAGAACTGATGGAGTGGCAAGGCTGTTGCAGGAATGGGATATTCGTGATGATGGATACGAAGGTGGCTGATTAGAGATTCGAGTTAGAGTCTTTCTAGTTTCTTTAGACTAGTGGTTGATTTGATTATCTTGTTTTTGTTTTTGTTTTGCGTGGTGAACTTTCTTGAGGTATGCCTCTTGATTGAACTAGTGTAGGCTCTCTACACTACTTGTTTTGTTTTGGTTGTGAATATATAAAATCACCGGGGTAACCCTTTACCCAAAAAAAAAAAAAAACTGGGATCTCTGGTTGCACCAATAAGCCAGAAGGACGTTGATGTTCAGCCTTAACCTTAAGACAAGTAAGGCATTTTGATACGTATAAGGCAATGTCTTTCTTCATACCAGGCCACCAATAGTGAATACGAAGATCCTTATACATTTTATCCGAGCCAGGATGAACAGAATAACGCGACTTATGGGCTTCATCCATAAGCAAGGTGCGAAGGTTATCTTGGCTTGGGACCCACAAACGGTCCATGAAGTAATACGATCCATTGTCCTTCAGTTCCAGATCAGGTGTTATGTGATAGGGAAATTCCTTATCCATTAAACCTTGTGAAACACAAGATTGTTGAGCCTGAGAAATGCGTGCTTGGATATCGGATCGAACTTGAATAACAGATTGAACACGTACACAATGAAGCTTAGTACGTTCCTTACGACTCAATGCATCAGCTACGACATTCGCCTTACCAGGATGGTAGCGAATTTCGCAGTCATAGTCGTTTAAAAGCTCAACCCAACGTCGTTGCCTCATGTTGAGTTCTTTCTGATTGAAGATATGCTGAAGACTTTTGTGGTCCGTGAAAACCACACATTTTGTACCGTACAAATAGTGTCTCCAGATATTTAGAGCGAAAACAACTGCACCCAACTCAAGATCATGAGTGGTGTAGTTCTTCTCATGTATCTTCAACTGCCTCGATGCATATGCTATGACTTTGTTCCTTTGCATCAGGACACAGCCAAGACCCAATTTAGATGCATCGCAATAAACGACGAAATCATCATTGCCCTCAGGCAACGTCAGAACAGGCGCGTCGCAAAGCTTCTGCTTCAAGTTTTGAAAAGCTTCCTCTTGTTTGAATCCCCAATCAAAGGGTTTGTTCTTCTGAGTTAGAGCAGTTAGAGGAACTGCAATCTTTGAGAAGTTCTCAATGAAGCTGCGGTAATAACCCGCTAGACCAAGAAAAGAACGAACCTCGGTGGGAGTAGTAGGCGTATCCCAATCCTTAATCGCACTGATCTTGGAGGGATCTACATGAATACCTTGTTCGTTGATGATATGTCCTAAGAATTGAACTTCTTTAAGCCAGAATTCACACTTGGAGAATTTGGCGAAAAGTTGCTCTTTCTTTAGGAGTTTCAGAGTAAGACGAAGATGTTGCTCGTGATCAGCTCGCGTCTTAGAATAAATCAAGATGTCATCAATAAAAACAATGATGAACTGATCCAAATAAGGTTTGCAGACCCTATTCATTAAGTCCATGAAAACAGCAGGAGCATTAGTCAAACCGAATGGCATGACTGTGAACTCGTAATGCCCATACCGAGTGTGGAACGCCGTCTTGGGAATATCTTCTTCATGCACACGAAGTTGATGATATCCGGAACGTAGATCAATCTTTGAAAAATAAGAAGCGCCCTGTAACTGATCAAAGAGATCATCTATGCGAGGTAGGGGATATCGATTCTTGATGGTAAGCTTGTTAAGCTCACGATAATCGATACACATCCTAAAGGATCCATCCTTCTTCTTGACAAAAAGAACGGGAGCACCCCAAGGTGAAAAGCTGGGATGGATAAAGCCTTTGTTAGAGAGCTCCTGAAGCATCTCAGACGGTGCAAGACGATATGGAGCTCTGGCAATGGGATTTGCACCAGGTACGAGATCAATGCGGAACTCGACTTGGCGTGCTGGGGGTAGACCAGGTAACTCTTCAGGGAATACTTCAGAATAATCCCGAACGACAGGAATATCTGAAATAGACTTACCCTTGCCTTTATCTGCTGTAACATGTGCTAAGAAAGCCACATAGTTCTTCCGCGGATACTTCCGAGCTTTAAAACAAGACATGAGCTTGAGACCACCAGATGGTTTCTCACCTTGAACCTGTAGGATCTCGCCTGTCGAAAGCGGCACACGAACGATCTTCTCGAAACAAACTTCCTCTGCGTGACGCTTGGATAACCAATCCATACCCACAATAACGTTAAAGCTTCCAAGTTGCATAGGCGTTAGGTCAATAGGAAAAAGATGGTCGTTAAGGTTTAACTGGCAGTTGCGTAGAACAGAATCAAGAACAATGGGTTCACCACTAGCAACTTCTACTGTCAAGGGTTTTCCTAGTTTCGTTCTAGACACGCGAAGCATTGGCTCAAAAGACAATGACACAAAACTCTTGTCGGCACCCGAATAAAAAAGAACAGATGCAGGCTGATTATTAATAAAGAACGTACCGTTCACCACATTATCGTCCGCCTCCGCCTCTTGGGCGTTCAAGTTAAAAGCTCACCCTCGAGCCTGATCCTGATTCTGGTTTGCATTCACCAATCTTGGGCACTGGTTACGGTAGTGGGTCAGATCCCCATAGTTATAACAAGCACCTGGTGGGTAGTGTGGTCGTGCAGCTTGACCCTGTTGCTGAGCAGGAGGCTGAGCAACTTGTTGAGCCGGGTTCTGGACTGCCTGATTCTGAGCAAACCGAAAAACTGTCACACCCCAACCAATGGCGGAAACATCGGGATGAGACGAAGTGTGAAGATTGCTAGAAACATCATAACGCTATTTGTGACAATATTTAATAAACCGATTTCATTTCATAATTCATTTGTCTACATTACAAGGAAGTCAAATAACATTAAGTTCAAGGGAAATACAATACAACATAATCAAAATTGATACAACGATTAAACCTAAACGTCTATATGTGTATCTAGGCATCAACGCTACTTCATTTCATAGCATCATCATCCTCAACCTGTAACATGTTTAAAATAAAGTTCAATGCAAAAGCAAAGGCGAGTATACAAGTTTAAGCATAAGTATAAGTATAAAAGTTTAAAACGAATCCACATGGCAACTTTGTTTATACAAGATCTAACATGGCATGCAATATTTCTAGCCAACCCTCTGTTTACGCAAGCGGCCCTTTCCATAGCACATGTCATCATTTCGTTGCTATGAAAAGACCATAAGTTTATAATTCAACATGACCCAAGTTTAAAGGGGGCGGTGCGTTACTCCTATAGCGCTATACATGTCAAATGGAGGCTCGTGAAAGCTAATGACTAAAACATATCACATAAGTATGGTCCACGTAAGCATCAAGTATCATAACATAGTATTCATGTATAAGGATTGTTTTGTGCATTGCATAATGAATAAGTTTAAGTGTAGTTTAATAGTTAAACATGTTACACCCCAAAAAGTGGTAAACATAAAAAGGGGGGTTGCGAGTATACTCACAAATTTTCATATGCTTTTCGATTATCCAATGTGACGAAGTTGATGAGGTTAGAAGGTTGAATATGTTCGAGTAGGGATTTAGGAAGTTAAAACACAAGAATACAGGTATTCGAAAGTAATCATCCTTTAACACCAAGTACTTGTTCTTGACACTATGAAACCTCAAGGGTTAATGTTTTCATGAGTAATATACCGATTAGAATCGTAAGAAGTCTTATATCTTAGATGATGTTATTCTAATATCTTGACGAATGAACACAAGTCCATCATCAAGGGTTCGAATAGTATATATATGTATAAGTATTATAGGTATTATTTAGTCCATTAATCAAGCATGAGGTAGAAGATTAATCTTCATTTAGGTACCTCTATTGTGTCATAGAATTCATGTAGGAGGTAGGAAGAACAAGCTTCCATTTAGGTACCTCTTATGGTTCACCACTACACTTGATGTAAAAACATACAAGGAGGGTCATGAACTAATATCATTACAAGAATAAGAAACAACTACACTATGAGAAATCATCAAGGGATGTGAGGATTTTATGTTGGACAACCCAAGTTAGTCCACAATCACACATTTATCAAGCTTGAAGCTTGAACACCACTTGTGGGTTAAAAACCCTAACTAAAACAGAAAGTTTGTGAGGTTTTAACCTCTGATTTAACATGTCTCAGCCTTGTTTTTAAGCCCAACTAACCATTCATTTGATTATGAGCATTAGGACATAGGTTTGAGATGAGAAAACTCAAGTTTGGTTAAGTTTAACAAAGATTAAATGAAAACAGAAATGAACAGTGGACTTTGGAGCCTATTTGTCAGAGTTCCAGGGACTTATTTACTGTGAAATACCCATGGAATCGAAGCTAAGGTCGATCCAAGCACATAGGAAAAAGAATGGACCAAGTCGGACAAGAAATGAAGAAGTTATGCTCATTTTCGTGAAGGCTGAACAATCTGCTCGAACTTGCACTTTCAGCTACGAATTTAGGGAGTTTGAGAGTGTTTTGAGAGTGAGATTAGAGTTTGTAAAGTGGAAAAGTGGCTGGGATTAGATTGGTATTTATAGGGAAGGATTAGGGTTTAAGTTGGTTGTAATTAATAGGTAGTTGGAGGTTGTAATAAATAAAAAAAAGAACTAATTCTCAGCTCTAAGGCTGCGATCGGAGGCTGATGACAGCCATATAATTCCCCTTTTTGTTGTTACAACTTATATAATGTCACACCCCCAAAATTCACCATGCGGAGTACCACCGCTTGGAGGCGTGACATGACCAGGATCGAGCCACCAATCATATTGAACAACATAATTAAGTAAATAAAACCAAACACAATACGATTGGTGACCAAAAGGAAGTAAACCGATTTTAGGTTAACAGTGGAAGCATAAAACATAAATTCAAAACATAAGTCCATAGTTCATAAGTTTAAATTCCAAAACGTAGGTCTAATAAGTTCATAAAGTTTATTTATTAAGTACGGGACACATCAGTTCGCATCCCACAACGACCACCTCCATATGCAAGCTCCATAGCATCTAATGACCTACAAAGCATGTAATAACGAGTCAACAACAAAGTTGAGTGAGTTCACGGTTGGTTGTCCATTTTAGAGTTGTTTCCAAAAACATAGTTTAATCTCATTCGGCTATCCAGCCGTGGGGGTTACCCCATAGTTCGAAAACGTTTATTTGTTGACCATCCCATGTCCACCTTCCCTGGCTATCCAGCCCGGCACTTTGGCCGTGGGGAGCTGCCCCAGTATTTTAAACTACCAGACTCGTTTATCATATCGACTACTAACAAAAGAAATCAATTGTGCCCTAGCGTCGGTGTTCTATCACCACCGACGTGCCATAGTCCATTAGTACACACCCGTCCAACTGGCAAGGTGTGAGGTTTGTTAAACCTAATAGCGTTATTAACTAATGACCCGCTCGCCATAGCCTCGGCGATTAAGTCGATACAAAAAGGGAGGGACTTCGCTGATAGAGTTCTAGTCCAGTAAGTCTAACACGTCCCAACAGGACGAGGAATTTACATTCCTGAACACGTCTCAAAGGACGAGGAATCCCTATTCCTGTACCCATTCCCATTCCCACCGGGAATTTACCATGCTTTCTAGAAAAGTGTGAACTCACCTCGGTTTGCTCGGTTAGATTCTCAAATATAGCTAACAGTCAAGGTCGGTCAATCACGTCCTAGTATGATTTACCAGTTAGTCATTTAGTGGCTTTCAAATAGAACACAAAGTTCGTACACGTATCTATCACACAACATGCATCACTTTAACGGTTTATGCCCATCTAAGTTTCCCATCCATTCCCCACTCAAAATCAAACATACGATAATGCACATAACATATATAACATGTTAGATCATTCACGGATAGCATACTCGACATTTAGACACGCGAGTCACAACTTATGTCATTTCAACATTTATATTCAAAACCAGTTGTTTTCGGACATTTTAATAAAATAGTTAAATTATTCCAAAAATTCCCAATTTTTTACAGGATGTCTTAAACGTTCCATATTTTATTGTGTAAAAATATCGGGGTGCGGTTCATTACCAATATTTTATAAAAATTCATATTCCGGACTGAACTCAGATTTATGTATTTCTGACCACAGTCCACTGAACAATTTATTAAAAATTCATCGAGTGTCCGATTTACGAAATTCCAGTGGGGTAATTACAAATGCATCGGTTTTCATCTACTGTACAAATTTCATGGTCCGATTCATCACAAAACTCAGGTTATGACTGAAAGTATGACACCCATTTATTGCTGTCAAAATTCAGCTTAAGTTGCTGTTAAAAATTAACACTTTAAAAATAGTAAACGGAGTCCAAAAATTATGATTCCAGTTCCATTAGAACCGTATTTCATAACACATCAAGATAGACTTCAGAAAATACATTTTTCGTTAAGTTATGACCCGTTTACAGCCAACTGAAGTTGGCTGTAAAACTTGGACATATTCTGATTTTCAGTGTTTAACCTTCTAAATCGTGTTTGATCGATTCCGTTAACAAGTTTAGTGATCACAACAACATCAAACATCAATATTAACCAGTAAATTATCAAGAAATCAGCAAGAATCATATCCACACAAGATCTACATGATTTACACCACTAGTTACTCTTTAACCAACATGTTCAAGACTTTAGTGCAAGTTCTTTAGTGTTTCATAACTTTAATCATCAAATCACCTATTAACCACTTAAATAACATGAAGAATGAACGGATCTAAGTTCTTACCACTAGCACAAGGCTAGGAGAGTTCGAGTGTAGAAAAGTGGTGGTTAAGAAGGTCCTTCCACTTCCGAGAGCACCAAGCTTCGTTATACGAACTCTAGCACCCTTGTATGTGTGTGATTTAGCAAGAACCAAACTTGAAGGTGTGGTGGCTATGGTGGTGGCTCTTGGCCGGTTATGAGCAAGAGAGAAGAGGGAGAGAGAGGTGAAAATTTTGCTAAGTGTTGGTGATTTAGAGATGTCTTACCTAATGGGGTTATTTATAATCCACCAAGTGTGTTTAACCAATAGATCATGTGTTACCTAGATATTCAACAAAGAGATTAAAATATTATAAATGGTGAAAGTATGTTCCCCCCATGTGGGGAATTCGGTCAAGGGGGGGGGGGGGGGGAGGGTTTGGGGTAATTGGGTTGGAATTTAACTAGTTTGTTAGAGTTTAGTTGGTTAAGTTAGGAGTTTAATCTAACTACTAGTGTGTTGTGATTTATAACGGTTGTTAGGGTATTCGGGGACCCTAACTGGCTCAGAAAGAGAAAAACAATGTCATTGACAATATTTTTGGGTTCCGGGTAAAGTCCGGTTGTTCGGTTGAATACCGATTCGTTAAAGTGCTAAATACGCATTTAAAGTGTCTTTTATGTATATTTTCGTAACAGTTTTAATTTCTAACACTTAGGAAATTATAACGGACTATTTAGTGACCTTTCTGCATACTACTAGTATGTTAACAAGCACATGTAAGCACATCACAAATATCAGAAAGCAGTTAAGTAATTCCACACAGTCGTCAAACAATTTAATTATCAATAATAAATTGTACGGAATACATAGGATTTTGAGGGTTGTCACATTCTCCCCATGTTAAGAGAATTTCGTCCCGAAATTTAGCGCGTGGTTACTGAGGAAGCTAGTTAAGTTGCGTTGTTTTCCTAATTTTCCTGGGGTGTCACATCATCCCCCCGTTGATTTGGAATTTCGTCCAGAAATTCTGCAGTAGCTTCAGCCTCAGTAGTGGTTGCGTTTTTCTTAAACAGCTGGGGGTACTTGAGTTTCATTTGGTCTTCTCGTTCCCATGTATACTCTGGGCCACGACGAGCATTCCAACGAACTAGGACCAGAGGTATCCTGGTATGCTTGAGGATCTTAACATCTCGATCCGTAATTTCTACTGGTTCCTCGACGAATCGCAGCTGGTCATCGATTGTGAGTTCCTTAAGAGGAACTATGAGGGTCTCATCTGACAGACACTTCTTCAGATTTGACACATGGAAGACATTGTGAACTCCGCTGAGTTCTTCAGGTAGGTTCAACCTGTGGGCGACTTTGCCAATTTTCTCGATGACTTCGAATGGTCCGACATAACGCGGATTGAGTTTACCTCGTTTGCCAAAGCGGGCTACACCTTTCCAATGTGAGACTTTGAGTAGCACTCGATCCCCAACCTGGAGCTCGAGTGGTTTTCTTCCCTTATCAGCATAGCTTTTCTGACGGTCACGAGCTGCCGCCATTCGCTGTCGTATCTGAGCAATTCTCTCGGTGGTATCTACCACAAGTTCTGGGCCAGTGATTTGGATGTCGCCAACTTCTGCCCAACAGAGAGGTGATCGGCATTTGCGTCCGTACAGTGCCTCAAACGGAGCAGCCTGGATGCTGGTGTGGTAGGTGTTGTTATATGAGAACTCCACTAGCGGGAGGTGCTTTTCCCAGCCATTACCAAAATCGATTACACATGCCCTAAGCATGTCTTCAAGGGTTTGGATGGTGCGTTCAGATTGCCCATCCGTCTGTGGGTGATAAGCGGTGCTCATATCTAAACGTGAGCCAAAAGACTTGTGCATTGCTTGCCACAGTTCTGAAGTAAAACGCGCGTCATGATCAGGTATAATAGAGGTTGGCACTCCGTGCCTTGATACCACTTCCTTTAGGTAAATTTCTGCAAGAGTAGAAAACTTATCCGTTTCTTTGATAGCCAGAAGATGTGCAGACTTGGTCAGTTGATCTACGATCACCCAGATGGTATCGTTTCCGCGTTGAGATCTAGGCAGACCAGTAACGAAATCCATGGAAATTTGCTCCCATTTCCATTTCGGGATCTCCGGTTGTTGAAGTAGGCCTGATGGTTTCTGATATTCAGTCTTGACTCTCGTACAAGTCAAACATTTGCTAACGTAGGTTGCTATGTGGGCTTTCATGCCAGGCCACCAATACGTAGTCTTGAGATCGTGGTACATTTTATCCGAACCAGGATGTACCGAATAACGAGACTTATGTGCTTCATCCATCACAAGCTCGCGTAAGTTACCATAAAGTGGAACCCAGATGCGCCCTCTTACATAGTAAGCGTCGTCTTCCTTTTGTTCTAGCCGCTGCCTCGATCCTCGTAGGGACTCAGCCCTGATGTTCTCTGCTTTCAATGCTTCAACCTAAGCATCGCGAATCTGAGCGGGAAGGTTAGGTTGGATGGTAAGCTGTAGAGCGCGTACATGCAAAGGTATAGTATCCTTTCAACTGAGGGCGTCGGCCACAACATTGGCTTTGCCTGGATGGGATTTGATAGCGCATTCATAATCGTTCAAAAGTTCAACCCATCGGCGTTGACGCATGTTTAACTCCTTTTGCTTGAAGATATGCTCGAGACTCCTGTGATCGGTGTAAATGGTGCATTTGGTACCGTACAGGTAATGTCCCCATATCTTAAGTGCGAAAACAACTGCTCCCAGCTCCAGATCATGAGTAGTGTAATTTCTTTCGTGAACTTTAAGTTGGCGCGATGCGTAGGCAATGACCTTGTCACGTTGCATCAATACGCAACCAAGTCCTTGGATGGAAGCGTCGCAATAAACCATGAAATCATCGGTGCCTTTGGGCAATGAGAGGATAGGCGCGCTACAAAGTCTATCCTTTAGGTGTTGAAATGCGGACTCCTGTGCATTACCCCAACGATAGATGACACCCTTCTGAGTCCGTGAAGTGAGAGGTTGCGCAATCTTGGAGAAATCTTTGATAAACCTTCTGTAGTATCCTGCCAAACCCAAGAATTGGCGGATTTCTGTTGGTGCGCGGGGTGCAGGCCAATTCTTGATCAATTCAACCTTAGATGGATCCACATGAATTCCATCCTTGTTTACCACATGGCCTAGGAAGTGGACTTCGCGA
The DNA here is from genome assembly GCA_030545235.1 of Helianthus tuberosus. Classification (NCBI taxonomy): domain Eukaryota; kingdom Viridiplantae; phylum Streptophyta; class Magnoliopsida; order Asterales; family Asteraceae; genus Helianthus; species Helianthus tuberosus. The sequence goes on along the minus strand of CM060413.1, from coordinate 110,078,964 downwards.
AGCCAGAAGTCACATTTCGAAAACTTGGCATACAACTGCTCTTTTCGAAGAAGTTCTAGCATAAGTCGTAGATGCTGCCCGTTTTCCTCCTGACTCTTAGAATAGATCAGGATATCGTCGATGAACACAATAACGAACTTATCCAGGTAAGGCTTGCACACTCGGTTCATGAGATCCATGAAGACCGCTGGTGCAATCGTCAGCCCGAATGGCATAACCAGAAACTCGTAATGGTCATAACGAGTTCTGAATGCTGTTTTGGAGACGTCCTCCTCTCGGACCCTCAGCTGATGGTATCCCGATCTCAAGTCAATGTTGGAGTAATAGCTCGACCCTTGCAGCTGGTCGAATAAGTCGTCAATACGTGGAAGAGGATAACGATTCTTCACAGTCACCTTGTTAAGCTCGCGGTAGTCAATACACATTCTGAAAGTACCATCTTTCTTCTTCACGAACAAGACTGAAGCTCCCCAGGTCGAAGAGCTAGGACGTATGAAACCCTTTTCCAAGAGTTCTTGTAGTTGCGTGGACAGTTCTTCAAGTTCTGATGGAGCTAGACGATAAGGTACTCGAGCTATGGGCGCTGCTCCAGGAGCTTGCTCGATTTGAAACTCAACTTGGCGATGAGGCGGAAGACCAGGTAATTCCTCAAGGAATACCTCGGGAAAAATCGCGCACAATAGGAATGTCTTCTATCTTTCTTTCTTCCAAGGATGTATCAAAGACGAGGGCTAGAATAGCAGCGTGGTCCTTTCGCAAACACTTCTGGGCTTTAAGGAAAGTGATAATGCCTACGACAGCACCACTCTTGTCGCCATGAATTCACGAGGGGTTCCTCACCAGAACGAGGGATGCGGACAATCTTCTCGTTGCAAAGAATTTCCGCTTGCTGATGAGATAACCATTCCATCCCAATAACAACGTCGAAAATACCAAGTGTGATAGGAATGAGATTGATAGAGAGGGTCTGACCAGCTAAGACGAGGTTACAACCCTTAACTGTGTGTGTCCTTAAGACTTTCACCATTAGCTAGTTCTACAACATGTTTGGTGTTTTAAGGATAATGGGGTACGCTTAAGCACTTGAATAACTCTTAGGAACACATATCTAACATTTGTACCCGAATTAACTAGAATAGAAACAAGGAAATTGTCTGGTAGGAACTTACCCGCCACAACGTTGGGGTTGTTCCTTGCATCACCCTGACCTAGTACGAAAACAAGACCCCTTGCCCCATTGCCATTGTTGTTTCCCCCATTGCCACCTCCATTGTTGCCTCCATTGTTTCCTCCATTATTGTTGTTGTTCTGGTTCTGATTTAACTGGGGGCAGTCTTTCTTGAAATGGCCCTCAGCACCACATTGAAAGCACCCTTTGTTGTTACCTTGTTGTTGCCGCTGCTGGCGTTGATTGGGTGGGGCTTGCTGTTGCTGCCGGTTCTGATTTGCCGGATGCTGACTCCTGCAGTCCCTTGCCATGTGACCAGGCTTGTTGCATCGATGACAGTTGCCCTTACCACATGGCCCACTGTGGTGCAAGTTACAGCGATTACACTTACGGTGATTTCCCCTGTATCCACCCTGACCTTGATTTCCAGAAAACTGCTGACTGGGGCTCCTGTGTTCATCTGTCTTTCGCCGCTGGGACTGAACTGGAGTGGAACCCCTACCCGAATTTCTATCCGACTTGCGCTTGGCATTGCTGGGAGCACCAGTAGCTGTAGTGCTAACGTGCTTGGGCAGCTTGCCCTCTTCCGCCGCCTGATCGGTGAATTGGTGCGCCAAACGAATGACTTGCTGGATTGTGGAAAGGTTGGCCTCAATTACAGACCCTTGGATCTCCGGGACTAAGCCTCTGAGGTATAGCTTGATCCGTCTAGATATGGGTCGTGACAAGTTAGGACATAAGTCAGCCAAGTCGTTGGACCTCTTTATGTATGCCTCAATTTCTGATCCTTCCATCTTCAAACCATAATACTCTGTTTCAAGTTCCAGAATGTCGCTCAGGTGGCAAAAATTTTCCTTAATCAAATCCTTGAAGTCGCTCCAGAGGGTGGCATTTGCGTTTGCCAACCCGAGCATCTGAACTTGTGCGTTCCACCAAGAATACGCTTTCCCTTGCAACATGACAGTAGCGTACTCTACTCGTTTGCTGGCAGGGCTTTCACTTTCTTCGAATGTATATTCGATTCTTCGGATCCAGTGTAGAAGGTCGATTGCTCCTCCAGTGCTGTCGAAAGTGGGAGGTTTGCATTCCAAGAATGCCTTGAAAGTGCCTATGCGGGATTGGATGTGCATGGATTGACTCCCTGATTGGGTTGCTAAGGCTTCAGCAATCTGTTCATTAATCAAGGTCGTCAGCTGACCCTGGGTCAGGTCGAGACGTCCACTCATGATCTTCACATCGAAGGAACACACGTAAGAGAGGTGTCGCAAAGTGCGTAAGTGTGGATTGACAGAAGAGAGTAAGCACACAAAGTTCAAATAACAGTTATCACGTTAACTAATGCATACCATGATCAATGTACCATGAAACTAACAAGTAGGCAATATAAACATAAATCATACCACTTATGGTGTCGAGTCTTGCACGTGGAGTGAAGCGTCGTTGTGAATCGTTGAGCAATGTACAGGTTATAGTCTGGTTTTATCAAAAAGCATTTCCCTTTTTAAAACCAAGTTCACTATAACCAATGGCTCTGATACCAATCTGTCACACCCCCAAAATCCACCATGCGGAGTATCACCGCTTGGAGGCGTGACGTGACCAGGATCGAGCCACCAATCATATTGAACAACATAATTAAGTAAATAAAACCAAACACAATATGATTGGTGACCAAAAGGAAGTAAACCGATTTTAGGTTAACAGCGGAAGCATAAAACATAAGTTCAAAACATAAGTCCATAGTTCATAAGTTTAAAGTCCAAAACGTAGGTCTAATAAGTTCATAAAGTTTATTTATTAAGTACGGGACACATCAGTTCGCATCCCACAACAACCACCTCCATATGCAAGCTCCATAGCATCTAATGACCTGCAAAGCATGTAATAACGAGTCAACAACAAAGTTGAGTGAGTTCACGGTTGGTTGTCCATTTTAGAGTTGTTTCCAAAAACATAGTTTAATCTCATTCGGCTATCCAGCCGTTGGGGTTACCCCATAGTTCGAAAACGTTTATTTGTTAACCATCCCATGTCCACCTTCCCTGGCTATCCAGCCCGGCACTTTGGCCGTGGGGAGCTGCCCCAGTATTTTAAACTACCAGACTCGTTTATCATATCGACTACTAACAAAAGAAATCAATTGTGCCCTAGCGTCGGTGTTCTATCACCACCGACGTGCCATAGTCCATTAGTACACACCCGTCCAACTGGCACGGTGTGAGGTTTGTTAAACCTAATAGCGTTATTAACTAATGACCCGCTCGCCATAGCCTCGGCGATTAAGTCGATACAAAAAGGGAGGGACTTCGCTGATAGAGTTCTAGTCCAGTAAGTCTAACACGTCCCAACAGGACGAGGAATTTACATTCCTGAACACGTCTCAAAGGACGAGGAATCCCTATTCCTGTACCCATTCCCATTCCCACCGGGAATTTACCATGCTTTCTAGAAAAGTGTGAACTCACCTCGGTTTGCTCGGTTAGATTCTCAAATATAGCTAACAGTCAAGGTCGGTCAATCACGTCCTAGTATGATTTACCAGTTAGTCATTTAGTGGCTTTCAAATAGAACACAAAGTTCGTACACGTATCTATCACACAACATGCATCACTTTAACGGTTTATGCCCATCTAAGTTTCCCATCCATTCCCCACTCAAAATCAAACATACGATAATGCACATAACATATATAACATGTTAGATCATTCACGGATAGCATACTCGACATTTAGACACGCGAGTCACAACTTATGTCATTTCAGCATTTATATTCAAAACCGGCTGTTTTCGGACATTTTAATAAAATAGTTAAATTATTCCAAAAATTCCCAATTGTTTACAGGATGTCTTAAACATTCCATATTTTATTGTGTAAAAATATCGGGGTGCGGTTCATTACCAATATTTTATAAAAATTCATATTCCGGACTGAACTCAGATTTATGTATTTCTGACCACAGTCCACTGAACAATTTATTAAAAATTCATCGAGTGTCCGATTTACGAAATTCCAGTGGGGTAATTACAAATGCATCGGTTGTCATCTACTTTACAAATTTCATGGTCCGATTCTTCACAAAACTCAGGTTATGACTGAAAGTATGACACCCATTTATTGCTGTCAAAATTCAGCTTAAGTTGCTGTTACAAATTAACACTTTAAAAATAGTAAACGGAGTCCAAAAATTATGATTCCAGTTCCATTAGAACCGTATTTCATAACACATCAAGATAGACTTCAGAAAATACATTTTTCGTTAAGTTATGACCCGTTTACAGCCAACTGAAGTTGGCTGTAAAACTTGGACATATTCTGATTTTCAGTGTTTAACCTTCTAAATCGTGTTCGATCGATTCCGTTAACAAGTTTAGTGATCACAACAACATCAAACATCAATATTAACCAGTAAATTATCAAGAAATCAACAAGAATCATATCCACACAAGATCTACATGATTTACACCACTAGTTACTCTTTAACCAACATGTTCAAGACTTTAGTGCAAGTTCTTTAGTGTTTCATAACTTTAATCATCAAATCACCTATTAACCACTTAAATAACATGAAGAATGAACGGATCTAAGTTCTTACCACTAGCACAAGGCTAGGAGAGTTCGAGTGTAGAAAAGTGGTGGTTAAGAAGGTCCTTCCACTTCCGAGAGCACCAAGCTTCGTTATACGAACTCTAGCACCCTTGTATGTGTGTGATTTAGCAAGAACCAAACTTGAAGGTGTGGTGGCTATGGTGGTGGCTCTTGGCCGGTTATGAGCAAGAGAGAAGAGGGAGAGAGAGGTGAAAATTTTGCTAAGTGTTGGTGATTTAGAGATGTCTTGCCTAATGGGGTTATTTATAATCCACCAAGTGTGTTTAACCAATAGATCATGTGTTACCTAGATATTCAACAAAGAGATTAAAATATTATAAATGGTGAAAGTATGTTCCCCCCATGTGGGGAATTTGGTCAAGGGGGGGGGGGGGGGGGGGTTGGGGTAATTGGGTTGGAATTTAACTAGTTAGTTAGAGTTTAGTTGGTTAAGTTAGGAGTTTAATCTAACTACTAGTGTGTTGTGATTTATAACGGTTGTTAGGGTATTCGGGGACCCTAACTGGCTCAGAAAGAGAAAAACAATGTCATTGACAATATTTTTGGGTTCCGGGTAAAGTCCGGTTGTTCGGTTGAATACTGATTCGTTAAAGTGCTAAATAAGCATTTAAAGTGTCTTTTATGTATATTTTCGTAACACTTTTAATTTCTAACACTTAGGAAATTATAACGGACTATTTAGTGACCTTTCTGCATACTACTAGTATGTTGACAAGCACATGTAAGCACATCACAGATATCAGAAAGCAGTTAAGTAATTCCACACAGTCGTCAAACACTTTAATTATCAATAATAAATTGTACGGAATACATAGGATTTTGAGGGTTGTCACATATAAGGTATTTAATATGACAAGTTATATTAATTTATCACTTCAACAAACCACTAAATCAATTTTTTTTGTATATAAAAAAAAACAACACCAATTCCTCCACATGGTTGTGAACGTAAGGGTTGTTAATAGCCATGAAGTTATCATTTTTTTCCCATCAATTGAAGTTTCTATTATTTAATGTTTAGCACCAATTAAAGTATATTATGTTGAGAACATATAGTGGTATTAATTTTGAGTTGTAAGAAGATTGGCATAGAAAACAAAACAACTCAAATGAAGAAGGTAGTTCGCTGGTTCTGTGGCCTCCTTTTTTTATTTTTGTTTTAAATAAAATAGGATGATTATTTGTGATGTAATTTAGGTAATTAAGATGTATCAATGCATAACTAACATGTAACAAGCCTAAAAGGTAATATGTAGCACAAATTCAATTGTCTTTTATCAGAGATTAAACATGGATTTTATGTTGTAAGTCATGATGTATTATATAACTTTAGCATCAAGTAGTCACAAATCATAGTGTTAAGTTTCGCAATCGAATAACCAAATGTCTTGTATGTATGGAATGGTTAAGAATTACGAATGCACAATCATTGTTTACGAGTTTAACTTACGTTTAAGCGAATTATGAATCATGTATCAAGCGAATGCTCGTATCAATGTATGAACATGTATAGACAAAAGATCAATTTCATTATGATCGAAGCCTCGGATTTACAATGGTACGAAACGAAATACGATAACAAGAATTACAAGACTTCCAAAAATAGAAATATGAACAAGACTTGATATAAGTGGAAAGTACAAAGAAGCAGGGCGTTACACAAACATTGGCAAGATGATCCGACTTCCCACAGTTATTACAGAAGCGGCACTGATGTTGCGGCTGATGGTGACTGTTGCATCTATTGCACAAAGGTGCATTCCCTGAATTTGGCTTCTTCCCTGGAGGCTGTGCGGGTTGGTTGGGAGCTGCCTGGTTAGCTTGGGCAGTGACAACATAGTTTTGGGAAGCCTTACGCTTCCTTGCCCTTTTCGATGAACCAGAATCCTTTCCATTCTTGTTTTGACCTTTCTTGCTATCTTCTTTGTCAGATGTCTGTTTCTTGCCCTTGTCACCCTTCCTGTGTAACTTATTCTTCCGAATCTGCGACTCAGTCAATGTCGCTGATAACTCGATAGCCTGACAGAGTGTGGCAGGGTTACTACCAGTAATGATGTCTTGCACTGAGTCAGGTAGGTCGTCGATGTATCTTTCGATAGCCTTGTCGAGTGGGGTAACCATTGTTGGGCATAGCAGACTCAACTCCTCAAACCTATCAGTATATGCCCTGTGCTCGCCACTATCTTGCTTCAAGTCATTAAACTCTTTCTCCAACGCTCACTGTTCATGGCGAGGACAGAATTCCCTCATCATAAGGGCCCTAAGTTCAGCCCAAGTTTGTGCTAGAGCAACATCTGCACCACGGTCTCTCATAACCCCATTCCACCATGTGAGAGCCCTCTTCTGAAACACACTCGAAGAAAACTTGACCTTGCGATTGTCAGGACACTACACATGGCGAAAAGTATTCTCAATGCTCTCGAACCATTGAAGAAGCCCAATCGCTCCTTCAGAACCACTAAACTTGAGTGGTTTAGCCGAGTTAAAATCCTTGTATTTGCATGGAGAATTGTTGTTGTTGTTGGCTTGGTGCCATTGAGCAAAGAGATTTGGAAATTGAGCAGCCATCTGTTGCGCAATAATTTCTGCCAGTTCGGCAGTCGCTATCTGGTTTTCGCGTCGAGGAGGCATTCTAAAAGAGGAAACATGAAAGGAAACGAGTGAGATGATTGGATGAAAAGAATGAGATGAAACAAAATCAACAAAAACAAAGATGGTGGTCATTTGTTCGCATCACAAGGCAAACAAGCGACACACAGTGACTAATTAAAGTAAATGGGTCAAAATAATGTATCGCGAAGACATGCTCGCCTATAAGTGGACACTCACCCCAAGAGTTCCCAGGTAAGAGTGACTGGTCCGATTATGTGGATTTATACGAACACTCTAGCCTTAGACAGAAAACCCAGGGTACAGGCATTCACTCTTCCAGTTTGCACGTGTTCACACTATTTAGAACCCAAAACTTTGGCGAGATTTTGAAAATTTGAAGGCACAAGGCCAAAAACCAAACTGGAAGGGTTCAAAACCATATAACAGAGGGTTCAAAACCTTACAATAGAGGGATCAAAACCTTGTAATAAATCATCCAAAAACAGAAGATTGTTTTTCAAGAATCGTTTCAGAAAATTTTGGTTTTTGTTTTGATAATCACCTAAGGATAGGTGATGTGCATGTTTTTAGATCTAAACACAAGATAACTTGTGTTAGGGTCCTAGAAAGGTTATAGTCTAGGTCAAAGAATTACTAATAACCTAATTCCCTATAACCATTGGCTCTGATACCAACTCTTCTGTCACACCCCGACCACGTATAACATGCAACCGCGGCGGAAACGTCGGGGAGTGTTGTAACAAAATTAATTGTTTCATAACCATGGCATTCAAAGTTGTATTTTATTTATAAACATAAGAGTTACATTGTCTTAAACAGAAAATAAAGAGTTCAGAATATAATTAAACTAAGTCTATCTTCATTTTATGTCTCTAAGGCACAGGTCCGCCCTAGTGTCATGATCATCATCCTACGGAAAAGCTCCTGAAAACACATGTGAAAATAGGTACGTCAGCATAAAAATGCCTGTGAGATACATAGGTTTTGTGAAAATAGGATTCATGACTTATAAGTTTAGGAAAAATTGTTTAATAACAGTCACTCATGAACCTTGTAAGTTGTTTTGTTTTGTAAATCATTAAAAAGCAATGATGTGTATAAATAAGAGAATAATGTAAGGTTAAATGAATAACCAAGTAAAAATGAGTTTGTATAAGATAAGTTGTTTTGTAAATCAATGTCTTGTGAAAATGAGTTGTTTATGTAAAATGTAATATGTTAAATATTGAAATGATTTAAGTAACGCTACGACATGTAATGTTATACAAACACTTATATATAGGAAGTACCAGCGGCGTATCCACCATGCTTGTATTATATTACACTCGCCTCGTTACTCTAATCATTTACCCAAACCAACCATCAATGTATGTTGTTCATGTATAAATGAATTGTCATGTGTTAATGTGTAAACCATATTGAGATGTCTATGTCCAATGTAAACCACTAAATGTGTACATCAATGTCAAAATGTTTATGTTAATGTAGATCATGTAATGTTTACCCAAAAATATCATGTATGGTAAGTGAAATATATCAACTAAACCATATGTAAAATGCACAAAAACAAGGTATTGAAGTAAAACATGGTTTAAATCAAAGTTATGTTTTGTGGAACAAATGCATGCTATATTGTTACAAACATTTATGCGGTATTGTGAAAATACATACATCCAAGCCTTGAGACTGTGGCGATAAACCCTTAAACAAATTAAAGGTTTATCTAAGTTATGTATATCGAATTCGGCCATTCCTTCCAATCCAAACAAACCCAGGATTTCAGGAACGGGAGTTGTCAATTCCTATGGTACCACTACCTACTAACGAACGGCGTAGCTAATGTTAATGAATGTATTGTTCCATTTTAAACAACCCAAATGTCATACCAAAATGTAAGCATGTGATGAAAACAACTGTACTAAGTATGCACACAATGGGCATACATAGCATGAAATGTAATGTAAACCAATGTACTAAGTATGCACACAATGGGCACACATAGCATAAAATGTAATGTAAACCAATGTACTAAGTATGCACACAATGGGCACACATAGCATAAAATGTAATGTAAACCAATGTACTAAGTATGCGCACAATGAGCATACATAGCATGAAATGTAATGAAATCATGTACTATAATGTACTAACGAACATAATAAGTATATGATGTGAAAACAGGAAAGCATGAAAGTAATAAGTAGGCACATGTGTTCCACCCCAAAACAGTTTGGAAAACAGTAAAAGAGGGGTCTATGTACTCACTTGAGATTGCTCAGAAGTCCTAAGATAACCACCAAGCAATGCTAGAGATCACGGAATCAAACGGCACCTAATATAGGTAACTATGTTAATAAACCGGACCTAATATCGGAGGATCGGATAGAATGAGGGTTCGTAAACCAAACGAGTATGGAGACTCGTGTAATATGGTTTAACAAAGCCTACATACTAAATGAAACCTAACCTAAGTGCTTACGACCCATCACGACCCGTTTAGGTAGCTTATGCTACTTTAACGCGTCGTTCGCGTAAAACGCGTTCGGACCGCCTAACTAGTCCTATGACAAGTAAAATATGCCTTAACATGTTTAATATTGTTGTCAAATCAGTTTAGATGTCAAAAGTTACGTCACACATGTTTATAATGAATTTTGGCATCAAAGGGGTATTTTGGTAATTTACCTAAGGCATATAAACTACCTATCATACAACTACTTAAACGAAGCGACCATAAGGTATAACCTCGGAAGGTTATTCCCTACCTACTATGGTCACCTAATTTATTTGGTCGGATCCTAATGATCGACCAAATGGGTCGGGTTCGAAGGTATAAGCGATTTGTTAGATCGCTTACCCTTACGACCCTAGACAACGTGGTAATCAGTAGGCATAGTCCCAAGGGACTATAACCATCGTGATTACAATCACGTTGCGAAGTTCAAACGAACTTCGCATTGACCATAAACTGGTCAACGCAGAAAGTCAAACAAAGTTTGACTTTCGGACTCGAAAATCAATAAAAGAACGAAAGAATACTTACGAAGGGTCCCCGAATGCTAATATAGATCAAAATAGCTAGGGTATGAAACAAAGGTTTCAACTTAGAGCACATTAGATCAGATTCTTGTGAGTTTGAAGCAAATGGGGGTGGGGTATTTATAGTTTTTCCCGAACCGTTAAGATCGTTTCTTGAATAACGTGATCGAATCTCGTGCGTACACTAGTTGGAAAGTTGTGGTAACTAAAAATGGCCTCTCATGAGCTGAAAGGGCAAGTGTGGGTTTGTGGTTGTGAGATTAACAGTTGTAATCTGCTGACTAATCGATCTTATCTGTTCAGGTTAGGCAGTCGCGTAGCGCGACTGGTAAGGCCCTTAGGGCTCGCGCTACGCTACCATGCATCAGTTTCAGAAATGTTTCAAAAGTGGCAGAAATGGTCCCTGCAGTCCGTTTAAGCTATTTTCGATGCGTTTGAACCCCGTTAACCTCATTTCAAGGCTCTGAAATGAAGTTAAAGTATAGGGAAATCAAAACATGCTCAAAAATATCTTGGATGTCGGTTCGTTTGGTCGTACGGTTGCGTTGTTCGCTTAATTATGACGGAATGCGCATTAGCGTGAAAAACGATCCAAATGACGCGACGAATGGATTTTTCTTATGCCAAACACTAAAATAAAATATTTTAGTGCTTACATAAATTTTTGGATGCCCGGATGTATTCAGAACGTAAGTTATGCGCGAAAATGCAAACTTGTGCACTTTTTGACGCTTTTAGTCCCTGAATGACCCAAAAGTTTATTTTAGCATACCGAACCCCTCAAAGCCTATTTCTAATCCATGTAAAGGATATTTAAGGTGTGTTTAACTTATGGTCATGTTCCGGAATGTTCGTTACAGTTCAAATTGGCATACTTTCGCAGTTTGTCAAGTTTAGTCCCTGTAAGCGAATTAACTTGTTTTTGCCATACCAAAGCCTTCAAAACTTATTTCTAAGTTATGTAAGGGTTATCTAAGGTATGTTAAGTATATGTTGATGTTCCGGAGTATTTTTGGCGTTAAACTAAGTACGTTTACGCACCAGTTTGCGTATAACTCTCCAGAAAGTGATATAGAGTTTGAAATTGAATAAAAGTCAAAACATGAAAAATGTAAAACACAACCAAACAAACATTGGGATCAAATAACATTGTTTTATTGATAAAAGAACTGTTCACAATGATTACAAGTACATATGTTACAGCACCCTTGAAGACATGCTTCGCTCGTGTGTCATAGATTTCGGTGGTAATTGGGACGCGCACTTACCTTTGGTCGAATTCTCGTACAATAACAATTATCATTCTAGCATACAAATGGCACTATTTGTGGCATTATACGGAATAAAATGTCGATCGCCGATTGTGTGGCATGAGATCGGAGATGCACAAATAACCGGTCCTGAGCTGCTGCAAGAAACGAATAACAAGATCCTCCAAATTCGAGACAATCTGCTGAAAGCTCGGAATCGTCAGAAAATTTACGCCGATAGAGACGCCGGAAGCCCCTTAAATTTGATGTTGGCGATCACGTACTCCTAAAGGTTTCACCTTGGAAGGGCGTGATCAGATTTGGCAAGAAAGGAAAGCTCGCGCCTCGATATGTTGGACCCTTTAAAATTCTGGAAAGGATTGGAAAAGTGGCCTACAGACTTGAACTACCGGAGGAACTTAGCAACGTTCACCCGACTTTCCATGTATCGAACCTTAGAAAGTGCCTGGCCGAGCAGAATTTACAAGTTTCACTTGAGGATCTACAAGTGGACGAAACATTACACTTCGTGGAGAAGCCTGTCGAGATCATGGATTGTGAAAGTTCGCTGGGAAGGCAAACGAGGCGCAGAGTTCACCTGGGAACTCGAAAGTGACATGAAGGCGAAGTACCCGCAGTTATTTGTTATGCCTACGGCCTAATTTCGGGACGACATTCCCTAAAGTAGGGGAGGCTGTAACAACCCGCGTTTTGGAAGTCAAAGTACAAGTCAAAGTCAAAGGAAGAAAAGATTGCTAATTGCGATCTGTCACTCCTTGCTTAATTATTGACTGCACTTTCTTGACTTGTAATCGAATCCTATTATTTACTTAGTTTAGTTGTATTATGTGGAGTATTGTCACACCACGATATTTCCACGTGTTACCGGTGGTCCCGGTGGGGGAGTATCGTGACGTAGTTGATATCGTTATAGTCAAACAACACAATATATAAATGCACAGCGGAAGCAAAAGATAGTTTCATTTCAACCAAATAAAATTGTAATATCAAGTATCACAAAATAGTTGAAAATAATCCACAAGTGGATCAACTAAAAAGAAACTTTGTTCAACAGACTGAAATGCATCCAAGCTTGCGAGACTCTTATTGATGCTAAGGAGAAAGCCAACCTATTTCGAGTAGTACCTGCACTTAATCTTTTTGGGAAAATACGTCAGTTTACACTGGTAAATACAATCAACTGACTCATTTTGAAAAGGTTTTGAAAGTTGATTTAAATGCACGAGGCACAAACATTTTATAACTTGGGATAATTATTTGAATATAATACTTGTAAACGAATTACATGTTTTCTTATGCGTTCAGTAGCCCGGTTCGTGCCGGGTTAAAGATCAATAGACACACCACATTATTTATTTAGGCACTGACGGTGTACGCCTACACCCCGTGCTTAGGTCGTGGCCATTTCGTAAAATGATGGCAAGGATATCCGGGACATGGTCATTAATCCCCAACGGCGTTAAGCAAACAAAACATATTTGTAAACGGGTCATCTCGATAATACTTAACCTCCAATCGATTAAGGTCGAATGCCCGACCAAGCGGTATTTTAGATACCGTACCCCAAGCCCGTATAAGGGAAAATAAGTTAAAAGTATTTACCTGAGCAAAGTATAATCACAACAGCGAGTGCAAATAGCTTTTACCGGGTCTCCTATTCTGGAACAAAGGTTTATAATAACCTATTAGAATCCTAACGGGTCTTCAATTAAGCCTAGACTTAGACCGGTTAGTTTTAAAGAAAGGTATGGTTCGAACGCATGATTAAGCGAACACCGGAATAGAATGTGATTTAGACCCGACAAGTTTGAAGAATTGTATAATATGGGTAAACTAAACACATTCTGGATTTTGAGATAAAAATGATAAGGTTCGACTCGTTTCGGCAAATTTATGCAAACTAGTTACATAAACCGAACCGAACGTGAATAACGCATAACGGGTAACCGAATGAGTCAAAAAGAGGTTTCCTAAGTTAATATGCTTTAAATATGTTGTGATATCAGTAGGATACCTTCCATTATGCCAAAAACGAGTTTAATCTCAATTTAAGCCCCGTAGGGGTATTTTGGTCATTTTAAAGATTATAAAAGAGATTAATTAAAATTCTGAGACTCAGGTCTGAAATAATCAGTAAAACAACTTAACTAAATGGGTTATATCAGTTAGTGATAAGTCTTATGTGACAAAATGGTTTTAAACCTATATTATGTGTTTAATACGCGTAAAAAGCCGTTTTAAGCGATTTCCGGGTTTAACAGGAAATCTGAGTTTTCTGATCAGGTTATAAAGTTCAAAATACTTCATTTATCATATAAAATCAGTGGCCAAAGATTTGGTATCAACTTGCTATGTAAAACTCATTTTATGAACGAAAAGGGTATAATCGGTATTAACCGAATCAAGGCAATAACCTTAGGTTATGATTAGGTAAAAAATAATTAAAAATCTTCAAAAATCCCAAAATATTATATTACACCAGTGGGTAAAAGTTTTGGTGTCATAAATTGGGTTTAGATAGGCTTTATGTTAATTACGCCGTTTAATTATTAAAAAGCCTTCTAATTACGCTATTAAGCATAACTCCTAATCTAGACCTCCAACTGATGTGAAAATTTAGGGACATGTTTATAAATCAGTAACAAATATTTTTGTCCTCTCACATTTCCAAAATTCTCTTTTTATGGTCAAAAGGGCATTATGGTCAACATTAAGCGATTAACGAAAAGGTGTAAATGAATCGGACAATCAACGAGTTAAGTAGTATAAATGCAGAGGGTTATACTATCATACAAGCTTGTCCTAACGGAGCTCTATGGAATTTCTAAATCCACCTAAATAGGGTCAGAACTGAAGTCAAATCAAAAGTCAAAGTTTTGCGACTTTCGGTTCCGAACCGGTCCTAAACTGAAAATTGTCGGGTCGGACATGCTTAGACATGTTCTTGCATTGATTACCAAGTTATATGAGTGTCAAAACAGGTTACACGTCTTCTACATTGCTAATTATGTGTTAATTTGAAAATTAAGTTTCTGTTGACTTTTTCGGATTAAGTTTGACCCGACATTTGTCCTAGTTAGAGCGGGAATTAGGGGGTGCCCTTTTAAGGGTTTATTGCCCACATAATTACCAACTTATAACTACTTTAAGTTCGACTAATCACTGGACCATTAGTGATTAATCAATAAGTCAAACCTTAATTACGATGGTTTGACTTTAAGCTAAATAACTAAGTAAAACACGATTTAGGAAGGTTAAGGAAACTTACTAAGGTCCTATGCACGACTAGTGATGCTTAGGGAGTGGCCTTGAGCTCCAGCAAGGATCAGAAGTTGAGTTTGGAATGAATGCTCAAAGTTGCAACAATGTGGGTCTTTATATAGTGCCTTTGATTGCTTGTGATCATGACAAACAACTCTAGGATTGAAACCTGATCAATTACAAGTGTCCCTAGTGCCTAAGAACTAGTTTATGTTGCACATGGGAGTGAAAAATGGCAATATAAGTCGGTTAAACTCGTTAAACAGGCAGCTGTTACGTTTTCTGTTACTGGGGCCTCCTTACGGACCGTAAGCAGAGGGTCTTGCGGTCCGTAAGAGCCTCTTACGGACCATAAGACCAAGTCCTTGCGGTCCGTAAGCCTTTACCAGAAGGAAAAAAATTTTAACCTTTCAAGCTTCGAGCAGGCAACCTTTATATTACGACTTTGGGGCTTTAATTATCAGTATGGGACCTTTAGATCATGCTTGAACAGTTATGACCACCTTGCCATGTTCTAAAGTTGTCTTGGATTCTTTTGAAAGGTCCATAAACGAAGGTTTGTCAAACATATTCCCATAGGGTCCTATCTTTATAGTTTGAATCAATTATTGCTAGTATTAACCGGATTTGAATGTATATCAGATGTTTATAACACCGGTTAAGGTTTGGGATTTATACATGGGTCGCTCAGAGGTATTTATTAACATGTCGACGCTTTTAACCTCTCGTATACGAATTTTATCATAACTTTCTCATATGATAACGAAACTTGGTGAAATTTATATCATGCATTCTAGTGAGCATAATTGATCGTTACAAAGCTTCGGGTTTGCTAAAAGGTCACTCAGAGGTATACTTTAAACATGTTGACACATTTAACTCCTGTAGTTTGTAATCTCTCACTTTCTTTCACAATTAGTTTCGTATGATCCATGATTCATTCGTTTAAGGGTATAAACATCATGTAGTGTTATTGTAAAGTATATTTATTCATTGTTGACATTTTGAACCCTTATATTCACATACTTTTCTTGTTTGTCAACTTTAGTCCTTCTAAGGAAATCCTTTACACGTTTAAAGTTCATGACACGTGTCGATATAATATTGGACAAAAAATTTCGAGGTGTTACATCCTCACCCCCTTAAAAGAAATCTCGACCTCGAGATTTACTAAAATAAATGAGGGTACTTCTCTTTCATTTTGGACTCTACCTCCCACGTGTACTCGGGACCTCTACGGGTATCCCATTTCACCTTTACGATCGGCACATGCTTCCTTCGAAGCTTCTTAACCCGTCAATCCTCGATCGACACGGGCTTTTCAACAAACTTCAAGCTCTCATCGATGTGCCCATCTGTGTGTGGTATGACTAGTGATTCATCAGCTAGACATTTCTTCAGATTGCAGATGTGGAATACGTTATGAATGCCACTGAGCTCTTCAGTCAAATTTAGCTTATACGCCACTAATCCGACACATTCGATGATCTCGAATGGTCCTATGTATCTGGGACTTAACTTGCCCTTCTTGCCAAAATGCATTACCCCTTTCCAGGGAGATACCTTAAGTAGTACCTTGTCACCTACCTCGAATTTCAGAGGTTTACGCCTTAAATCTGCGTAGCTTTTCTGCCTATCCCTGGCAGCTTTGAGTCGATTGCGTATTTGCACAATCTTATCTATCGTCTCCCGGACTATTTCAGGTCCTGATAGTTGGACCTCTCCAACTTTCGCCCAACAAACGGGCGTTCTGCACTTCCGACCGTACAAGGCCTCGAAAGGCGCAGCCTTAATGCTTGTATGATAGCTATTGTTATAAGAGAACTCGATTAATGGCAGGTGGTTATCCCAACTACCACCTAAGTCTATCACACATGCACGAAGCATGTCTTCCAATGTTTGGATTGTACGCTCACTCTGCCCGTCCGTCTGAGGACGGTAAGCCGTACTAAAATTTAAGCGCGTACCCAAAGATTGTTGGAAACTTTTCCAAAAATGTGGTGTGTATCTAGTATCTCTGTCAGAGATAATAGACACTGGTACGCCATGCAGAGATACCATCTTATCTACGTACAATTGGGCTAACATGTCGGAGCTGTAGGTCTCCTTAATTGGTAGGAAATGTGCTGACTTAGTCAGTCTATCTACTATTACCCATATAGTATCATTTCCTTTCTTTGTCTTTGGCAACTTGGTGATGAAATCCATTGTCACCATTTCCCACTTCCACGTGGGAAGTTCAGGCTGTTGCAACAAACCTGACGGCTTTTGATGTTCTGCTTTGACTTGCGCACACGTCAAACATTTAGCTACATAGGCAGCTACAGACTTCTTCAAGCCTATCCACCAATAGTTTGCCTTTAGATCCTGGTACATCTTATCAGCTCTAGGATGAACGGTATATTTGGAACTATGGGCTTCCTGGAGGATAACATCCCGAAGTCCTCCATAAACTGGAACCCATATTCGTCCATTTAGTCTCAGAATTCCGTCCTTGCCATAGGATAACTGTTCTTAAGTTACTCCCAGCTTTTCATCAGGATAGTTAGCTTCTAGCACAGCTTCCTTCTGCGCAGCTAACAACCTTTCATTCAACCCGTTCTTTATCTCAATGCTTTTGGCATTGATCCTTATAGGCTTCACTCTTTCCTTCCGACTTAAGGCATCGACGATTACATTCGCCTTGCCAGGATGGTATCTTATCTCACAATCATAATCATTCAAAGTTTCCATCCAACGTCGTTGCCTCATGTTCAAATCCTTTTGGTTAAATAGGTGCTGGAGGCTTTTGTGATCATAATAGATCACACACTTGATACCATATAAATAGTGCCTCCATAGCTTCAGTGCAAATACAACGGCACCCAACTCCAAGTCATGGGTGGTGTAATTCTGTAGGATCGTTTTCAGACCCGAACGAGTCGATCAGAAGAGTTTTACTCAGAATGAAAGGCGGAAACAGACATTCTGAGGTCAATTCAGCTAGATTATCACTTAAAACTGTCGTATTATTGATTATTCAACGTTTTACAGCGAGACGACACTTCGGCAGCACTTCGTTGCTCTGACTGGAATGAATTATCTTGATTTCACTTGGAACACATATATATAGTGTTAGGATTTCGCTTGAATGTGGCAAGGTGTCAGTTCAAGCGAAATCACAACATATGATTTCACTTGAGACTGTACAAGTCTATTTCAAACGGAATCAACACCTTCAAGCGAAATCACCTTCATCTTACCCTAAAATCTCATGTTTTCTCGTATGACGCACCCTGATCTATCTAAATACATACAAGACTCGATACAAGACGAAATCGACAGACGCATACACCAACAGACTCCCCCTCGAATGTTGACGAGTCTTAAAGTGTCGAGTCTTTGCATCTTCAGTCTTTATCAGTCCTCTCGAACTCTCTGAAGTATCTTGACACTGTAAAGCATCCTCAAATCTTCTCTCTTCTCTTTATCAAATCTCTTGATTCCTTAAGTTCATCAGCATCAGCAGTTTGCGTGAAATCCAAGATCAAAACTTGGCTCTACAATCGTCAGACTCCCCCTTTCAATAAGCTGGGATCGCAGCCTGGATTGTTAAAATCACAGAGTCCTCAAGCATTGGAACCTGGCTCTCTAACATTCAGATATCCTGCACATTCTCTACCCAAAAGTAAATTTTCTGATGACCAATTGTAAAAACAATCTCACCACCTAATGAACACTTGTAGATAAGAAATTCAAATTATGATATTACAATGTTAGTCTCTGATGAACCATTTACAGAAATAACATTTTTCTTTTCAAAAACTTTTCTCATTTCATTTAATAACATCTTAAACAATTTTACCCAAACCATTTGTTCATCATATCTAGCACTTGGAATTTTGAGAATCAGCTCTCTAATACCAGTTGTCGAAAATCTTTTTGTATTTTTTTTTTATAAATTTATGCTAAAGCACACTGAAAATCTTTTTGAATTTTGTATAGGAATGCAGTAAAGAAATATTTACAAACAATATTTTTGTGAGTTTGTGTAAGAGGATCATATCAGTTTATAAAACAAATCACCAACATCGTTAAGCTTCAAACATTTGAAGTTCTAAACGATTCACTTAGAATGTCAGTATACTGGTCCACTTAAATTCTCACACAAAGTTCAATTGCTTCAAGATACGAGATTAATGTCTTAAGCACTTAAACTCATACGCGTGTCCCACCTCAGAATATACTCCCGTATCCAGATCCCAATATTCAGTCTTACAGGTGAGTATACCACATATGATATCTGTAAGGGAATAAATTATGAAACAATACGAAACCATGAGAGCTCAGGTCAGAACTTCCGTTCAGCAGAGAGATGACGGCTCGACTTTTGGTGTGTCCCCTTTAGAGGATCTTTTTTACAACAACAATGATTATCAATTTTATTGTTTCATTATTTTTGCTGAGGGCGGCGCTATATTTCAAGCAAGCAGAAAGTATTCTCCGGGGACTAGGCCATTGCTTCCGCAAAATCAGAAGTCCCGGGATAATACCCCAGATATCACTGAGCATAAAGACCTAGTATCTCAGAAAGAGGGACCTTTCAAACAAGATTTCGGGGGTTACCCATATATCCGAGAGATGTTTCCCCACGATATAAGCAAGTTTGAATTTTAGGTTTTTATCTCGTCACAATCTACTAAATATGCAAAAACCTACTGGCACATCATCAGTGAGACCGTTTATCACTTTTTAACTTTCCATTTCTTTAGCATGTTGTGATAATCCACTGATGTACTATCATTTCCTCTTCTTTGACACAAAAACTCATTTTTCATTTCATCATGTTTTTGTCTTTTTCAAAATTTTCAAATGTTTTTGGATTTTCTAAAAATTTCTTACTCCCCCTAAAATGCAAACACATTTTAGGAAATTTGAAAACAAACTGTACAATAAAATGACAACTGATATCGAATCACTTCAAATCGCCATTCACTTGGCATAAACAATCAGAACTCCCCCTCACAACAAACTATTTTCCCACTGATTTCAAAACACTTAAGTTTGTTTTAATCAAATGTTTTTTCTGGAAAATAAGTTTTGTTGATTGATTTTACCATTTGTAGGTTAGGGATTTGGTTCATCGCATTATCTTTCAAATACCACTTGTAAGTATGGTCCAATCAAGTTCAACCTAATGACCTTGATTAACCACTTGTAGGAAAAAAAACAAGTACAACTTAATGTCCTTGATTTACCACTTGTAAGTGAAAACCTTCATCAACCACTTGAAATATATAACACTTTAAAATATCACCTGTACTTTACCAACTGTACCACTTGTAAAATTACCAATCAAGAAAGATGAATGCCGATTCCGGCTCCACTCTTACCAACCTGGGAGCTCCGGCAAGTCCAGAGACTTACTGTTCGTAATATGTACCATCCCAGTCACAAACCAGGGATGGTTTAACTTTATCTTTCTTCGTTTTCTTCTCGTAAAACTCCTTCACTCCTTTGACCTTCCTGTCAACCATTTTTCCAAAAATGTTATGGACTTTGGAGTTAAAAGCTCTTTCAATATCAAATTCTTTATTTTCAGAGAAGAACTGATTTGAAATCTCAATTTTTCCAACTTTCTTTTTAAAATTTTCAGCCCGAAGTGGTGGAAAATTCACATCATCCACAATCGGTACTGAGTTTTCATCTTTAACCTCAACCTGTGGCTCCTCTGACTTTGTGAAATCAGATTCATTGCCAGAAGATAGCTCCTCTGATTTTGACGAATCAGAATCATTGCTAGAACTACCATCCGATTTCTTAACAACCCATTTCTGGTTGTCAAATTTTTCCCTTTTCTTGTAAAATCTGTTTGAACATTCACCAATTTCAAACGTTGAATTTTTGAAAAGTTTCGTTCTATCAATTGGTGATTCAAACACAACCACTTTCTCTTTCAATTTAGGAGAAACTCCCTGTTTTGATTTTATTGCCTTGGAACAATTTTTGGCAATATGTCCAACATTGTTGCATTGGTAACAGGTTCTCGTTTCTTTCATTTGATCAACAATCTTCATTTCTTCTTGCTTCTTTGCAAGGAATTCTTTGTTAGATTGCTTCCAGAATGGACTCTTTTGTTCTTCTTCAGCAGACATACCTGCAACAAAAATCATTTTTGATTTAAAATTTCGAACATATTTTTCATTTTTATAATTTTCTGGTGGAATAAAACCAAGACCTTTCTTTTTGAAATTACCGTTATGGTTTGGTTTCTTTTGAAAACCAGAACCAGAACTGTAACATTTTTTCTTGTTTTCTCTTTGTTGAACTCTTGAGGTGTATTTTTTAGGTTTTACAGAAAGATTGTTAGGCCCTAAAGTGTGAGACTGACGCATCAAATTAATACAACGGGCTATGGTTACGAACTGGGCTTTACCGGGTTAGTTTATATTAGGTTTTGGACCTTTATAGGTCACTTGGGCCAAGCTTTAGGCCATGTGGGCCAAGCAGGCCCAAGGGGAGCCCATGTAGGAGATGGGCTTGTCTATGTATATAAACAAGTTTTTAACTTGTTTTTAGGTTTGAACCTTTGGAGCCTCAGTTACAGAAATTCTAGAGTTACAGAGGGAGGCGATTTTGGTGGTGTAGGAACTTGTACCAGACGGTTTTGCTAGTTGATAGTAATAGAATCGTGTGCAAGTTTCAAAGTAATTCGGTATTGTGTTCTTCGTTTTTCAATTGCTTTTCGGTTTTTCTTGAATCACATCAAGTTTGGATTCCGCACAAACTTGGTGTAGTTTGATATCATTAAAAGATCCGGTTAACGGGACTTACAAGTGGTATCAGAGCCTTTAGAACCTATTTCTAGGCTCGGTTTGATATCAAAGATTCAAGATTTTCGTTATTTTTTGGTTGGTGTTCTTTGCGTTCTTCGTGTTCTTCGAAGTGTTCTTCGGTTTTTATTGAAAAATCATAATATTTTGCTTTTCGATCTGTTTGGAAAGGTGTTAAAAGATTATATTTTTTATTAAACTAATTTGGAAATATATTCTATTTTTGATAAGATTTAAATTTTTTTGAATAATTTCCAATATTTTCGTAACAGATTGTTTTAAAAGATAGTTTCAAAGGATTTTTGGTTGACCAGTATCTTGTTTCAAAATTCACAAAGACTTTGAGGTTGCGAGTTCCCATATCATCAGATCTCGAGTCCATCTTAATTGCCGGTTTCGATTCTTCACGGTTTCACAGTCTCGACTCGTCACCAAGCTTCATTCATCAGGTTTCTTCAATCACGGTTTCGAGTTACCACATTAGAGTCGCAACAGAGATTTCGAGTCCACCTCATACCTTCTCCGACTCGCAACCACAGTTACGAGTTCACACGTTCATCATATTCATCATCGTTCCGACTCTCATCAGATTCCGAGTCGCAACCATCTTCATCATCGTCTGATCTCGAGTTGTACGGTTTTGAGTCGCAATCTCCAAAGTCGCAACTTCGATTCCGAGTCGCAACCTCTATCTGTTTTTCACAAGGTCTCGTGTCGCATTCTCCAGAGTCGCAACAAAGGTCTCGACTCCCATCATCATCAGTTTCGGCTCATCCTGCTTTGGTTTCGACTCGCAACCATCCACGGTTACGAGTCGCAACCGAGATCTCGAGTCATCACGTTTTATTTTCGAGTCGTAATCATCAACGGTCATCGTTCATCATCATCTTCATCATCACGACCACAAATCGCCGGAAACCTGCAACACCATCGTTTATCACCTTCTTCCCGTTGTTGTTGATATTTACAACAACGCTGCCATCTTCATCTGACATCACCTTCGTTCACCATCGCCGAACACCATCTGCAACTCCGGTCATCTTCTCCGACACCGGCGACCTTCATCATTTATCAACCTTCATCATCTTTTCTCTGGCCACCAGTTCAACCGTCTTCTCCGTTCAACCGCTGTTCGCCTTCATCACACCTGCAACCATCACAGTCCTCCGTCTTCATCGTACAACCACCGTCGTTCACCGTCGCATTGAATTTTTCAAATTCATCGGAGTCTGGCGGCTGAACTATTCAAAAGAAATTTAGGGTTTATCGAAGAAGAATACTGTTTTGTCGTGGACATTCAGTTTGTTTTGTTTTTTTAATATAATTATAACTATAATATTAATCATAAGATAATCATTGTATAATCATTTGTTTTATAATAATCATTATTAGGTAATCATTACTTAATCATTGGGTTTTTATAACAATAATAATAATAATTAGTGTATCATAAAAAAAAAATATATATAAAAAAAAAAGGTTTTGTTTGTTTGTGATAACGGTTTTGACAGATTGTTGAGGTACGGTTCAGAAATCGGGTTCATTCGCGTGCAAAGGGTTTCAGTTACCAAGTACACGTGTTCTCGTTTGGTTTGTGTTTTGAGGAGAAGAACAAAAGTATCAACCACCCGTTGAAATTATGGCATTCATATTTCACAAACCTGTGGTTCAAGAAATGACTGTTGAAGATACACTTTCTGCTTTCTGCACTCCTGAGTGTCGAGAAAGGGTTGAGACATATAGAATGCACAACGCTGAGCTAATTCAAGACTATCAAGAAATTAAAAATAAAAATTTCACATTATCGAAAAATGAAAAACTTTATAAAGAAAAGATTGAAGCTCAGCGAAAAGACATCATCAAACTCAAAGATGATGTAAGTGTAAAAACAGCTCACTTTCTAGAAGCTCAGGAGAAAGTATGTATTTTGACTAAGGAACTGGAAGATATCAGAGATAGATATCAAATAAATGAGCTAAACATAAAGAAATTTGATTCTTCCAGTAAATTAGTCAAAAATTTGTGTGATCAACAGCTCGCATACAAGGAAAAGAAAGGATATGGTTTGGGTTTTAATAAGGCTCCTCCTCCTTATAATGACAATTATACTTATTTACCTATGACTGAGGAGGAGATGATAAATGAAAGTCAAATGACTTATGGTCCCAAAAACAATAAGTCATCATTTAATGGCAAACCAGTTGAGAAACAAAAGTCTGCTCCAATAAATTTTGTTTCCAAAGGCTCAATTGATCCTAACGTTTCATCTTCATGTGCAGATGATAGTTCTGAAGTAAAGTGTGGAGATGTTCATGGGAGTGAACCAGTCGTTATTTCAAATATTTCTGAACCTTATCTTGAACCTTATTCTGAACCAACTGAATCTGACCTTGCTTTTAGTCGTTCTTTGTTTGCGTCATTTTCTGCTTATGTTTCGTCTTTTGAGCCTGATGTTTTGGGCAAAACTGATAATGTTTGTGTTGAACCTTTGAACAATAAGTCTGGTGATGAATCTTCTTCAGTTAATGATTGTGATTGTGATGTTTCTAACTCTTCAGTTGATGATTGTGTTACAGGTGAGGTCCCTCAGGATACATTCAGTGAAACCACTGAAACTTCTTCTCAAGAAAATCAAGAATGTCCTGATTCATCTTCTGAATCGGTCTCAGTGGACGTCCCTAATGTTGAATCTAGTGGGACCTCATTGGAAACCGTGGATGAAAGCAAACCTAAATCGGATTCACATGATACATGTGTTGACGAAACATGTGTTGATGAAATTTCAACTTGTTCTAAAATTAAAACTGAATCTGAATCTATTAAAGAAGAAAAAGGAGTTGAAATAAATGAACAGTCACCGAAAAATGTTTCTGAAAATAAAGATAAACCTGAAACACCGGTTTTTCAAAATGATCAAGATAAAAGTGAGAAGGATGAATCTCATCATCCGTCTACATCTCATGCTTGTGCTAGTTCTGATCAGCAGGTACAGAAGAACTCAGAAAAGGCACATGGAACACAAGCAACGCAAGCTCGGTCATCTAGACCTATCAAAACAGCTAATGCTGCTAGCTCTCAGAATCTCCATACATTGAAACGACAGACATGTTTTAACTGTGGAATTCCTGGACACATTGCTAGAAATTGCGTTCATCATCCAAAAGTGCAACAAAATGCCAACACTCACTTGTGTGCTGATGTTTGTGAGCCGGTTCACAACACGCAAAAGGAGCCAAAACGAGTAGATCAAAATCGAGGGTATAAGAAGTCTGCTCATCAAGGACAAGGCAGCAATAATCCTTATAAGGCTCGTGACAAGGTGAATGAAAGATTCAATCAGGGAGAAAAGACGAAGAATGGTGCTCATAGCAACAAGAGTTCTGCAAACAGCAAATATAAGCACCCAAATTCGTCTTCGTCTGAAAGTCATGTGCAGGCGCATCCAACACGAAGAGGACCGGTTTGTCCTTCAGGGTCTGCAAGAGCAAATCCAGCTGATCAGAATGCCTTCTACATGAAGAGACAAACATGCTTCAATTGCGGCATTGCTGGTCACATAGCTCGGAACTGCACACATCGTCCCTACGTACCATATTATATGCAAAATCGGAGGGTTACACCAAAGGACAACTACCATTCTAAGCCAATGAAGGTATCTTCACCTAAGGCAATGAAGAATGTGAATCCCAAGGTTAAACCTTCTGATGGGGATTGGAATGCTGCTAAAGCAAAAAGAAAACAAGCTTTGAAACCTACACAAATTTCGAAAAATAACAAGGTTGATAAGTCAACTGTTTTGCTAAAGGCATCTAAGAAACTAGAAAAGCCTAAACAAATTTGGAGAGCAAAACAAAAAGCAGCTACATCTCCAATTTTTGAAACGAAAGGGGACTTGTGTTTGAAGGAAGTTTCTTATTTTGATGCTTCAGGAAATCCCAGGACCACGATGGCCTGGGTACCAATGTCTTACTAATCTCCTTACTTTTCAGGAACAACCAAGGAGGAGCTGTTGACAATCTCTGGAATGTTGATAGCGGTTGTTCCAGAGATAAAAACGGGTAACATTTCACTGTTGCAAAAAGTTCAAATTTTTTTTTTACAGATGATATGTTTCCTTTGAAGGAGATTAGAGAAGTAAGCAAAGATCAGCAAAAGGTACCGTTTAAATTCAGTACTTAGATTTAAATTTTGATTAGTTTTCAATCTGATAACAGAACGGTTAAGCAAAAATATTTTCTCTCTTTCTTAGTTCATTATTTTGTATAAAATGTGTCCTTTCTCTAGTAAATGGTAAATTTGCGCAAAAATACAAGATTTATGCACAAATTTAGGGGGGGAGAGGAACATATAGATAGATATAGAGTTTAGGAGGAGAAAACTCAGAAAATACAAAAAGAGTTTGCTGTAAATATGTATTGTTTAGGGGGAGAAAATGAGAAAAATACAAAAACATTAGAAAAATGAAAAAGCCAAAAAGAAAGATTGCACGATATGGGAAGTGAAATAAATGTTTGTGTTAAAGGGTTTGACTAACACATGTAAGGTGCCATAGCTGAAAAGACTAGGATCTACTGCGATATGTTGATAGGCTTGACGCTCAACATAATAAAAGATACTAAGTGATATAAACATAACGAACTATGTACCATGTGGGTAACATACCAACGACGTATGGTTTTATGGTCTTAAATCTTGTGTTGATAGATAGCCAACATCTGAGGTTTCGGGTCTTTATATTGTTGAATCATCCGGGGATATCTTGGCTGTCCTTCTGTTCAGAACTAAAATTGTACATGACCCCAGGAAAGAAAGTCACTTGGAATTAGCTCATTTCTATTTGAATGTCTGAATCTTGTCCCGATACACACAATTTTGATCTGATTCTGAAATCTTCTCTGAAAAAGTCGTGTACCTCCTCTGCTGCATCCAGATATATGCTGACCTGGAGGTGCTAGGCAACGACAGCTTCTGCTGCATCCAGATACATGCTGACCTAGCTGTACGTTGTCGCGCTATAGATCTAATACACCCGAAAAAGGCCCTCAAGTGCCCAAAAGAAACCCAAGAAACCTATATCAAACTGAGAAAAACTCATTTGATCTGTATATTATACCATCTCTGCAAAAGATCTATTCTCTTCTCTTCTCAATCTATTCCCAGTTAAGATTTCAGAAATCTGGATTGGACTTGTGAAATATGTGGTAGGGAAGATACTTGCATGATAGAGTGTGCTGTTTATATTTCCAGGATTTGATTAGTATTTATTTGGGTGTTCATTGTTAAGAAATAAAAACATGATAAAACAGATTATATGCAGACCTAGACACAGTCAGGATATCTTAAAGGATGACATCAGTATACTCACCTGCTACGATGAATCGTTATGCTTACCCTGATCGCGGGGGTATGTCTTGGAATGGGACACACGGGTATAATAGTATAATATTATCTAAAGCATATCACGAAGTTGAAAAGTTGAAAGTTGAGCGTTAAAGTTTAAGTGGACAAACATATTGGCAATCGCATAGACCAGTTTGATTAGGCTCGTACTGAAAAGTGTTCCTTAGTCTGCCTGAGAACGAATTTTGATCCCATTGCAATTGTAATTGTATATTATGGTAGTTGTTTATATTTTGAGTTTTTATTTGCTTTTAGTTCTTAAATTAAAAATAAAAAAATTTAAAAAAAAAAATCGAAAAATCAAAAATCCAAAAAAATAGAGTGTTTATTTGTTTTTCTTAAAATAAAAAAATGTAACCGTTCTTGAAGATTTGACTGATCATAAAAGTTGAAAGAATTTAAATTGTGAAATCCGAGTATTAGTACTTGGATGTACCTAGTGTTCATATGGTACTCTCCCTGTTGCATAAGAAATGTTTGCTTATGAGTTTGTGAGCATGTGCAGAACTTGATTTCAATCAAGAACAGGGGTTGATGAAGACTGAGATGCTGTTAGTTGCTGAAGAAGCCTGAAGCAGCACAACAACAAGATGTACCTGAGTCAGAAGAACCGGATATGAAACGACGTCTGACAATGAAAGTGCATTTGAAGAAGTACCATGAACCTGCTTGAAAGAAAAAGGACTGAAGAAGAAAAGAGCTGTTGAGAATCCTCCTCTCACATTCTTTCTGACAAAGATGTTTCAAGCAAAGCTGATCAAGATCCTGATATGAAGCTAATCACAAGAGCTGAAGAAAGAGACCCAGTGCTGAGAGTTCAGAAGACAAGAACTTCCACAACATCTGCAGCATAGAGACAACCATAGACTTCGTTGAAGACATTGCTGAATTCATGCTATGAAGACAATTTGATGGCATCAGTCTAGGGGGAGATTGTTAGGCCCTAAAGTGTGAGACTGACGCATCAAATTAATACAACGGGCTATGGTTACGAACTGGGCTTTACCGGGTTAATTTATATTAGGTTTTGGACCTTTATAGGTCACTTGGGCCAAGCTTTAGGCCATGTGGGCCAAGCAGGCCCAAGGGGAGCCCATGTAGGAGATGGGCTTGTCTATGTATATAAACAAGTTTTTAACTTGTTTTTAGGTTTGAACCTTTGGAGCCTCAGTTACAGAAATTCTAGAGTTACAGAGGGAGGCGATTTTGGTGGTGTAGGAACTTGTACCAGACGGTTTTGCTAGTTGATAGTAATAGAATCGTGTGCAAGTTTCAAAGTAATTCGGTATTGTGTTCTTCGTTTTTCAATTGCTTTTCGGTTTTTCTTGAATCACATCAAGTTTGGATTCCGCACAAACTTGGTGTAGTTTGATATCATTGAAAGATCCGGTTAACGGGACTTACAAAGATTTACACCTTTTATTTCAAAAATGTTAATTTCTGTTAGTTTGAAAACCTTTTTGATCATATCAGGTTTAACACCTCTTATTGAAAGTTCCTCATCAAAATATAATTTTTCAGAATCATTCAAAGTATATGCAACTTTAAACGTTTCGTCATTCAAATTAGACTTTGATAACATGAATTCTTTATTATAAACCCTTTTTCTTTGTTTGTCGGATTGACTCGGAATGCTGGACTCAGACTTTGAATCTGACATAGACTCCGACTTTGACTCCTCGGTTTCATCTTTATCCAACACCTGATCGACCACTTTCTTTATTAACTCGGACTCATGATCAGTGTCAGATGATGTAAACATAACATCAATATTTTCTGGTAGGTTAACTGAAGACTCCGACTCCCACCGTAAATTTGTTGCCTTTTCGACTCTTTCTGAATTTGGATTTCTTGGAGAATATCCATTTTATAGCGGGGGTGGACACTTGTTGTAACTGAAACCTTGTTTCTTACCAGAATCATTCACTTTAGTATCCTTCTTCTTTACTTTCTTCTTGTCAGAGGTCTTTTCTTCAGAAATTTTCTGTTCTTCAGAATTCTTTTTCTCAGAAGTCTCCTCTTCCTCAAACGCCTTCATGCCTTCTACTGTTGGATAGATCCTGTCAATAACATAAGAAGTACATGAGTAACTTTTCAACAAACGATTAACTCTTTCAGTTTCAATTCTTTGTGTTTCAAGTTTCTGTTCTAACACAGCACACTTCTCAATGTAGTTGTTCACCACTTTTTGCTTTATCATGAAAGCTCCTTGAAGTGTCTTCATTGTTGTTGCCTGTTCTTCACTTGTTTGATTGTATTGATTCATAGCTTTGTTCAGGACATCATAAGATTCCTTCAAACTATTCAAGTTATAAATCAATGTGCTGTTCTGCTTCTTTATAGCTTCACAGTTGTCACACTTCACCGGAATCTTTTTAGCATCAACTTTGAACTTTTGAACTTCCTTGAGGTTTTTCTTTATCACTGGAACATCTTCTTCATCACTACTCACTGGTGTTTTGATCTTTTTCTTTTTATTTTTTTCATTTTCACTATCACTTTCAGCCATCATTTTCAAATGATCTGCCATTTTCTTTGACCAATACTCACGATCATCATCACTATCCTCTTCCACTCGAGCGACATAAGCTTTGTGATTTGAATCTTTGTTTGGATCATAATCATCCCAATTAAAATTTGCCCGGCTAAAACCTTCAGGCAATTTTTCATCATCTTGGTTTATCAGGCATGCTTTGTTGTCAGCTGAGATATATTTGTCCCAACTGAAACCTTCTGTTAGCTTTTGATCATCCTGATTCACCATACAAGCTCTCTTTGAAGATTCTTCAATCACTTTTCTACCATGTGCCACTTGTGGTTCTTGTTGTTGTTGAGCAACTTGATGATAAATGGCCTTCCGGTAGTAATCATTGTTGTTGTTAAACGGATTTTGAGCTCCACTTGCTTCGCGGTTTTTACACTCCCTCTTGAAGTGTCCTTTTTCCCTACAACGAAAACAAGTGACTTTAGATTTATCAAAACCTAAAGTAGAAATATTAGCTTCACGTAAATCATCTCTTCCTGTGATCTACTTAAATTTCTCAGCTCGTCTCAACACACTAGCCAAACACCATTTAATATCCATCAATTCCATTTCCTTAGCGTCGATTTGATCGTAATCCTCTTTTGTCAACATAGGATTCCCGATTCGACCTGCAACAAAACTACCATAGGATTCCAACACTGTTCCCAACAAAGACATGTGACTCTTAGCAATTTCTGCTGAATAATCTTCATCATTTTCCAGATTCAAAACAATGTTGCACTGCAGCTTTTTGCCATTCTTTGTTGCTGAAATGTTCGGATCAAATGACGGATATGATGAAAAGCTTGTGTTGCTGTTTGATCCTTTAGAATAACTTTCAGATGAACTCTTTGTATTGAATGCAGTTTGAATCTTTGGTGAAAGATTGGTGATTTTATCACTGACACCACCTTTGTAGTAAAGCCCGATGTCTTGTTCACCATCAAAATCTTTCATTCTTAAAGCTTTTCTCTGTTCCATTTCCTGAGCCTCAATCTTTTCAATGAACTTGCTCAGTGTTAGATTGCTAAAACCTTTCTTGTTCCTCAACATCATGAGATATGTGCCCCAAGTCTCATATGGCAATGCATCAGCTAGCTTCTCAATCAAATCTTCATTATCTTTCTCTATGCTCAACCTCTTCATATTTTCTAGCAAAGTGCAGTATCTCTCAATAATTTGTTTTGTGATTTCATTTTTCAATCCACGAAAAAGATCAAACTCTTTCTTCAAAAGCGATTTTTTGTTTTTGACCATTTCTTGACTTCCATGAAACTTTGATCTTAAAGCTTTCCAGATTGAGTAAGAAGTTCCATTATATTGCAATAAAACCAAAATATCTTCCTTCACGGCTTGTTGTAAAAGACTTAGCATCATTTTCTCATCTTTGTATTTCTTTCTAGCATCGGCACTTAGATCTTTAATTGCTATAACTTCTTCATCATCATTCGTCGGTCTAATGTATTTCGTCTCGACACATTCCCAAGCATCTAAGTAGTTAGCTTGTACCCAATTCTCAAACCGTCCTTTCAAACCCTTATACTCCTCGATGTTCATGAGTTTAGGCGGTTTTTGCATAGTCCCCGTTTCGTTTTCCAACATCGTGTTCTGTGCAAGAGTAATCGGGGTAACCGGGGTAGCGAACGCGTTGTAAAAATCCTCGTCCATGTTTCGGATTTTCAAAGTTTACAAAACTGAATGTTCAAGCGAAATCACAGTTCTCAAGCGAAATCCCTATTCAAGCGAGATAACCCAGTTCAAGCGAAATCTCCAAACTAAGTTACTGCTTCAAGCGAAATCACACACTTGTTCAAGCGGAATACCCAGGTCAAGCGGAATCAGCCAAATTCTTCAAGCGAAATTACCGGTTTCAAGCGAAATTATAGACTGATTTCGCTTGACGAGCTGCTGATGTCATCATCTCGCACATGTTTTCAAGCAGAAGTACAGATTTTTGTAAGTTTTAGATCGATTTTAAGCCTGAAACTTTCGAGGATTTGTTAAAACAGTAATGCGCACAATATGTGTGAAAATCAGGACATTTTGACCGTGAAAAGTTATAAATTTTGAAAAAGAAGGTGTAGAAATCAGAATTTTCAGCTAAATTGGTAAGAACTCTTCCTCCTGAGCTCTGATACCACTTGTAGGATCGTTTTCAGACCCGAACGAGTCGATCAGAAGAGTTTTACTCAGAATGAAAGGCGGAAACAGACATTCTGAGGTCAATTCAGCTAGATTATCACTTAAAACTGTCGTATGATTGATTATTCAACGTTTTACAGCGAGACGACACTTCGGCAGCACTTCGTTGCTCTGACCGGAATGAATTATCCTGATTTCGCTTGGAACACATATATATAGTGTTAGGATTTCGCTTGAATGTGGCAAGGTGTCAGTTCAAGCGAAATCACAACATATGATTTCGCTTGAGACTGTACAAGTCTATTTCAAGCGGAATCAACACCTTCAAGCGAAATCACCTTCATCAAACCCTAAAATCTCATGTTTTCTCGTATGACGCACCCTGATCTATCTAAATACATACAAGACTCGATACAAGACGAAGTCGACAGACGCATGCACCAACAAATTCTTTTCATGCACCTTTAACTGACGTGAAGCATAGGAAATAACCTTGCCTTTCTGCATAAGCACACATCCCATCCCGGTGTGTGATGCATCACAATATACTACAAACTCTTCTATTCCATCAGGCAATGTCAACACAGGTGCATTGCCTAGCTTCTGTTTAAGGATATCAAAGGATTCTTATTGCTTCGGTCCCCAATTGAACTTAATATTTTTCCTAGTCAAAGAAGTTAGGGGTGTAGCAATCCTGGAAAAATTCTCAATAAAATGCCTGTAATATCCCGCCAATCCCAAGAAACTGCGAATCTCTATGGGTGTCTTCGGCTCTTGCAATGGAGGTGCTTTTTATGGACAGCTTCAACCTTAGCGGGATCTACCTGGATTCCGCGTTCACTAACCACATGTCCAAGAAATTGGACTTCACGAAGCCAAAATTCATAGTTAGAGAATTTGGCGTAGAGCTTTTCTCGATGAAGCAGTTTCAGAATGCAATGGAGGTGCTTTTTATGGTCAGCTTGATTCTTCAAGTAAATAAGGATATCATCGATGAAGACGATGACAAATTTATCCATGTAGGGCTTGCAGACGCGGTTCATGAGATCCATGAATGAGGCTGGTGCATTCGTGAGTCCAAAAGGCATCACTAAGAACTCGTAATGACCATAACGAGTCCTAAATGCAGTCTTATGTACATCTTCATCCTTTACCTTCAGTTGATGGTATCCTGACCTTAAGTCGATCTTGGAAAAGTAACTCGCTCCTTGAAGCTGATCGAACTAGTCGTCGATCCTAGGTAATGGATATCGATTCTTGATAGTAACTTTGTTAAGTTCTCGATAATCGATGCATAGACGCATCGACCCATCCTTTTTCTTCACAAATAGGATTGGTGCTCCCCAAGGAGATGAACTAGGTCTAATAAATCCTTTGGCTAGCAACTCATCCAGTTGAGTTCTCAACTCTTTCATCTCCGTTGGTGCCAATCTGTAAGGCGCTCTTGCAACAGGTGCTGCTCCAGGAATAATGTCAATCCTGAACTCTACTTGCCTATCTGGGGGTAAACCATGTAGTTCTTCAGGGAATACCTCTGGATATTCAGAGATAATGGGTATGTCTTTGATCTTAGGCTTTGGTTCATCAATAGTTACTTGTGCCATGTCGATAACACAACCCTTTGTCGAACACCTTGATGCCTTGAGCATGGACACTTGCTCAGGCATTCCGTACTTAGTATCTCCTTGGATTGTCAAATGCTTGCCATGAGGAGTTCTGACAACCACTTGCTTCTTAGCACAAACGATCTAGGCTTGGTTGTGAGACAACCAATCCATGCCTATAACTACATCGAAACCGACTAATTTCAAAGGAAGTAAAGACAATGGAAAAGAGTGGTTCCTAATGGATATGAAACATCCATCTAACACGGTTGATGCAGTTTCTATGGTACCATCAGCTAATTCTACCTCATATTTCACACTTAAGGTTTTAACAGGTAAATTCAGCAATTTACAAAACTTATTATCTACGAATGACTTATCAGCTCCTGAATCGAATAGCACTCTTGCATAAACATCATTTATGAGAAAGGTACCTGGTATCACGTTATCATCCTGCACCGCCTCCTTAGCATCCATTCTGAAGACCCTAGCGTTGGTCTTTTTACCTTCTTCTGGTTTCTTGGCATATTTTGGGCAGTTGGACTTGAAGGGCCCCTTTTCATTGCAGTTGTAGCACGTAGCATCCTTGATTTTCTTGCAGCCTAAGGTCTTGTGCTCAGAAGACTTGCAAATCCCACATACCCTTGGCTAAGACTGGGATTTTGATTCATATCTGCACTTCCCGAAGTGCTGTTTCTTGCAGATCTTACATTTGGGTTTATCACCCGACTGATGACCATCTTTCTTAGATCCAGAACTCTTTTTGTGGTCATTGTTTCCCCTATGTCTCTTATCTGATCGTCGTGAGTTATCATCCTCACGCTTCCTTTTCTCAGCATCAGTGTTTCTCAGTGATCTCTGTCTGACTGCGCCCAGAGTAAGAGATAATGCTATATCAGGTGCAGACCGGAAAGTAGCTGGTCTAGAGGCTTTCACACTAGCCTTAACTTCTGGGGCTAAACCCCCGATGAATCGAGTTATACGCTTAGGCTCCGGTGTAACCAGGTATGGAACCAACCTAGACAGGGTATTGAAACTTGTAAGGTAGGCCTGACAGTCTAGGTTTTTCATAACCAGAGACAAGAAATCAGCTTCAATCTTCTCAACCTCATGCTGGGGGCAGTAGTTCTCCTTGATCAGTGACACAAACTGTTCCCAAGTCATATTGTACAATGGACTTTTTCCGGTACCTTGGACCAATGATCTCCACCAAGCCAATGCCTCACCTTTGAATGGCTGAGACACGAATTTCACCACATCCTTATTAGCGCAACCACTGATATCCACTACAGTGTCCATCTCATCCAACCATGTCATGCAGTCTACAACTCCTTTTTCCCCGGTGAAATCCCTGGGTTTGCATGAAACAAAATACTTATAGGAGTAACCCTTATTACGTGGTTCTTGATTCAGTACGTTCCTTTGAGATGGAACACTTTGCTGATTTGAAGAGTGACGATCGTCATCATCTTTCTTTGGCTCTTCCTTCTTGGAGGGTGGCTTCCTGTGAGCCTCAGAATGAGTCTTAGGCTTGGAATGCGGTGCGGATAGGGTCCTACTTCGAGTCCCGCTATATTCATTATACTGCCGCTCTATTGCTTTTGTAACAGCATTATCTATTAATGCTTGTAATTCCGCACCCGCAATGTTAATTCGGGTATTATCATGATCCTCCCTTGGGTGACTGTTTATCTCATCCGAGTCAGCCATGTAGTACTGTTACATAAGATATTGACAATAAATTATTTGGGAGTTTATTATGGAATTGTCTTTTATAGAAATTCATTAACCATGGTAAACATAGACCATATTTGGTTAATTTGTTAATCATGGTTATTTAGGATTTTTATTTTTAATTTATCATAATTATAAAACAATAACAGTATCATTAGTGGCACCAAAGGCCTAGTCACAGGGACATTTTTAAATCATAAGTCATGACTTCAGAGGATCAAGGTATGAAGGGTTGAACATAGTTCTTTACCTTTTTCTGACAGGGAGTCGTAGACTACTACTGTCTTTTGTCTTATATGACAATGAGTATGGCCCGTAGGCACTACATTACCAATGGATGGTCAGCATATGATCATCTTAATTGATGATTTAACTCATGATTTATAGATCATTAATGTAGATTAGAAAATCTTTTGGTGAATCCTATTATAAGAATGGCGTATGTTATTTTAACGAATCACGTCTGCCAGGAGCGTTAACATGTTTTCAGATGTTAACAGGGATTTGAATCTTTTAAACAGGTCTTACCATCTTGGCTAAATCTTATAATGACATGTAGGCTAGGTTATACCTTGAAGATTCTTATTCAATACTTGATAGGCAGATTATTTTTAAAAGGAACGATTTCTGATTTATTTATTTCATGTATGACATATTTATGCATATAATGACAAAAATTTTTAAATTTAACATTCCATTAAACATTAAAAGGAGTACACATTGCCCTAAACGGGACTTTTAACAGAGACAACTTGCCCACGCAGGGGCTAATACTGAGAATATAAGTCCTCGCAGGGACTGATTACTAAGATAGGTGTCCACGCAGGGACTAAAAGACAAGTCCACGCAGGGACCAAGGAAAGACAAGTCCACGCAGGGACTAAGTACATACATAAATGTCCACGCAGGGACTTAATTGAAATAAGTAAATACAACAATACATATAGGAATTCAATGATCCCTCTTCTTCTTTCCTTTTAACAAGCTTGCTAGGCCCTTGAGAAATCCTCTGTTGTTCCTACGTTCTTCTTGAAATTCATGTTCTACCCGACTTAGTCTTTGGAGGATTTCCTCCTGTTCCAGTGGGGAAAATCGTGGCGGCTGCGACTGCTGCCGAATCGAAGGTCGAGCAGGTATTTGATACCCATGAGCTGGATATCCCACTCCCCAAGGGGCTCCATATGGTCCTTTGGGATGAGGGGCGTTGTAGTTTGCCGCTACAAGGTACGGGTCGGCTTCGGCATAGTTATAATGAGTGTGAGCCGGCTGTTCAAACGGATTGTATGCTGTCGAACCGGCGTATGTAGGAATCGGGTTATCAAAACCCAACGGTGGTGGCGGTGGTGCAACTGGTGCAGAATTCACCTCTGGAATTGGGTTTGAGGGCCCACCTAATTGTGGGTCTTCATGCAGTGGCGGGTAGTGACTGCCACTGGAGTGTTGGGGGTGCTAAAGTGGAAACCCCCTCCTTGCGCGGATATTCGTGCGCCTGTTCTCCTACGCCTTGGTGGTTCTGGATGTGCTTGATGAACTGGCGGCGGTGGAGGCGGTGGCGTGACTGCCACGAAATGTGAATCCTCGGAGGGATCCTGCTGCTGCTGTGGGTTATGAGAGGGTGTAAAATACCACTCATACTGGTTAAACCTCGCTTGGTAACTGTCTGGACCACCGTAGGGTGATCCGTGGAAGGATGATCCATCAGAGATCTCGATGGGATAGTTGGGGGTCCCGGTTGCAGGCTCGACGGGATCCGTGTCTTCATCCATGTCCATTGCTTGGTCTCCCGAGAAATGGTCTTCAGGTCCTAGTGGGTTAAAACCTACTGGTTCTTCGATATAGTTTGCCGGGTTGAACCGGCCCTGAAAGACAGGAGTGGGGTCGCCAAAGGAACGGTGCGAAATGGACCGCTGCAACGGCAAGAAGGAATGGCGGGAGTCTTCGGACTCGTTTTCTAAGTGCGGCCCAAAGGAGTGATGATAGGGAGGCGTTGAGCTGTGCGAGACAGACCGTCTAGCGGGCTCCAAATGGTTCCTCCAGTTTCCTTAAGGATCGGCACTCATAGTAGTAGAAGGAGTTCGCCGGTGTGAAGGCCCGGCTTCGTGATCGTTGGGGGCGTGGATTGGCCCCTTGCCTCGTCCTCCTCTTCGGAATCTTGGTGGCATCTTTCCTGTCAAACAAATGAAAGAACAACAAAACAATAAAAATAAAATAAATTAAGAATCGTCCTAAGTTCTTGTCTAGACTCGAGTATGTGCACTTGTGTCATTGAGATCAAACACAAAAGGCTAGTGTTTAATTCACTCAATGTTGGCTCTGATACCAACCTGTCACACCCCGATATTTCCACGTGTTACCGGTGGGCCCGGTGGGGGAGTATCGTGACGTAGTTGATATCGTTATATTAAACAACACAATATATAAATGCACAACGGAAACAAAAGATAGTTTCATTTCAACCAAATAAAATTATAATATCAAGTATCACAAAATAGTTGAAAATAATCCACAGGTGGATCAAATAAAAAGAAACTTTGTTCAACAGACTGAAATGCATCCAAGCTTGCGAGACTCTTATTGATGCTAAGGAGAAAGCCAGCCTATTTCGAGTAGTACCTGCACTTAATCTTTTTGGGAAAATGCGTCAGTTTACACTGGTAAATACAATCAACTGACTTATTTTGAAAAGGTTTAGAAAGTTGATTTAAATGCACGAGGCACAAACATTTTATAACTTGGGGTAATTATTTGAATATATGATGCGTGTGAAGTGTTATATATATTAGGTGTATATTTTAAGCCCCTTTAACACTTATTTTTAGCCAAGTTTTAAATTTATAAAACACGATATTTTACTAACACTAAACACACATATGGGCAAGTGCACCCATCGTGAGCGTAGTATAGTGTTGGCAAGATACCGAGGTCGTCCAAGGACACAAGAGCTTTTAATACCGGTTTCTCCTCAGCGTCTAATCAAAATAAAAAGTTTAGAAAAATGTTTTTAACTAAGAAAAATAAAAACTAACTAAATGCTGAAAAATAAAATAAAAAGAAAAAACAGATAGACAAGATGAATCACTTGGTTCCGACTCGTATCTAGTGTAACCTTTGATTATTTCCGCACTTTTGCACATATTTAATAGATTATGTTAGTTATTGTAGTAGGCCTCTCTTTTGAAGGTGACGTTACCCTCACCCCAGTAGTTTGAGTCAGCAAGGATACAATCCTAAAAGGGTGGATTATTGGAAGATAATTAATTAAGTTATTAATGCAAATTATGGTAGGCCCCTCTTTTGGAGGTGACGTTACCCTCGACTAAGTAGTCTAAGTCAGCAGGGATACAGTCCTAAATAGCCGGGTTATAGTATTAATAGTAGTTAACTTATGAGGGGATCAAAGAGTTTGGACCCCCGCCATCCAATACCGTTAAGTATTGAAGGAGGTCCTACTAAATTTGACCCAGGTCCATTGCAGGACCTCTAAACGCTGAACAATGGCAAGACCTTTACCAAACCGTTCCCTTAACCCCCGACCAGGTAGCCAACATACCTCCATATAGACCGTGGAGATATGAATGGTGAAAATCTTTTATTTTATATAGACAGTAAAATAATGCCAAGACACCACGGACAAACGATAAGGAAATATCACCTTCAACATAAGCAACTAGTTATTAAAGTCATTAATACAAAACCAAGTAAAAAGTGCAAAAGATTAGAAATAAAAAGTATTACACTAGACACTTTGTCTTCACCAAGTGATGTAAGAGACTTAGGCAAACATGGCATTGATTGTCAAGAACTCTTACGATCAATCTTGGATCCCGAGACGACTCACACACTCTACGATGGACAATGGATGATGGTGGTGGATGATGGTGTTATGGTGGTGGTGGGTGGTGGGTGAAGTGTGAGAGAGGTGGTGTGCCAAGGGATGGTTTGAGCTTGAGCCAAGCACCTCTATTTATAGGCTGAACAGAAGCTCGGGCACGGCCCCGTGTCCAGTGGGCACGGCCCCGTGTCCACATCCTTCTCTTTCTTCATTTAATGTTGTTTTGTCTTTTTAGTTGACCACGCCCCCGTGTCCGCTGAGCACGACCCCGTGGTGCAGAAGAATCTTTGTACTATGCAGATTTGCTGGATTGTGCGAATCTTATAGTTGACCACGGCCCCGTGTCCGCTGAGCACGGCCCCGTGGTGGGCAATAGAAGCTTCTACCACTTTGTCTTTTCTGCTGACACTTGGGCACGCCCCCGTGCTGGCTGAGCACGGGGCGTGTTCAGGCTTCTGATCTCTTCTTTTGCTTGGGAAGATGTTGTCGTGGGGTCGGGCATGCCACGTCTTGTTCCTTTTCTTGTATTTATGTTAGATTTTGATGTCTTTTTGCTTCTTTTGTTAATTTGAGCTCATTTAATCCTGAAAATACAAAAGGAAGACAAAAGCACACTTTTTCCAACATTAGTACTAAAAAAGGGTTAGTTTTATGCCTCATTTGATGAAATTTATATGTTGCATTTTTAACACATCAAATACCCCCACACTGGAATCTTTGCTTGTTCTCAAGCAAAACTCTTTAATATGTGGCTATTACACTCCCAAATGGAATGGAATGGGTAGGAAAGAAGGTTTTTTTTTTTTTTTTTGGGTTTTGTCGTAGAGTGTCGGGATTTCCAAGATTCTTTATTTAGTTTTATCTTTTTTTATTTACAATCCTATTCGTCATGATTTATTTAAAACTTTTCATAAGATAATTTACTTATTAAGGCATAACATGCCTCTTTAAAATTCTATTTATATACAAGTTCACATACCTCACGGGGATCACTCAACACTCGGCCGAAAATGTATTTTTGTGCATCACTCGAGAGCGGCATGGAACTTACTCCTACCATAGGCTTGCCAAGCAATCAATCTTCCTCCTTTTTAACTTATATACCTTTGTAAATATCAAGAGGACTTTGTGGGTTAAGGGTTAGGCTTGGGTTAAAGGTAGGTGGTTGGGTTGGTGGTTAGTGGTTAGTAGAAAAAGGGCGAAAAGCGTAACAAGTGTCGGTTTTCGTATGACTTTCTATTTTCGTAACTTTTATTTTTGATGAAGCTATTTATTCAAACAAAGTTATTTTTGATGAACTTGTTTGTTTATTTTCTTTTGCTTCATCATCAACAAAATTATTATTATTTTTTTTTATCATACGAAAAATCGAACTTGTTACTAAAACAAAGGGGTAAAAATGAAAAAGGTTTTGGTGGGTAAAAAGGGTGTTTGGTTTGGGTTATGAAATGAAAAGGTTTAGGCTCAAAGGGGTTAACTAGGGGGATTTTGGTTAGGTGGTAAAAAAAATAATGGTGTAGAAATAAAAAGGTTAGTCCTAATGCCTCCATCATTTACTTACTCGGGTTTTAAGTTGGTAAGGACCGGGAATGTATCGTCATGGCAAGTTCTAGAGTCGTAAGAACCAAGCGGCTATTCACACAAGAAATGAAAAATGAGCATTTAGTTCTAATGATATGTAATTGTATGCTCAATAAAGGCTCAAAACTCACTTTTGCGGGAATGGGTTTTTTATGTGATCAAGTATATATAATCAAATTTTAACTAAGCTTGTCATGCCTTTTCATAATTTTCTTATGTTGGTTCTTTTTATCACGACGCTATCGGTTGAAAATTTGTAAAAATATAACTTTTTTGAGAACTTGAATTTCCCGAGTTAAACCTAGACAAGTTAAAAAAATGAGCGGTTCCAATAGAGTTTTGTGTAAGGCTTGTGTTTAGGACTTGCAAGGTTCAAGGTTTTAGCATCCCCCCCACACTTAAATTACACATTGTCCTCAATGTGTCCCAAAAATAAGTTTTTAGGTTGATTGAATGTGTAAAAAGGTGTAAAAAGCAAAAATTTTGTGTTACTGGGCGCTGAACACGGCCCCGTGTTGTCCGGGCACAGCCCCGTGTTCAAGTGCCAGTAACAAAATCAAAGCAAGAGAGACAGAAGTCTGGACACGGGGGCGTGTTGGGTGAACACGGCCCGTGTCCAGTTACCTGAACTGGGTCTTTTTCTGCAGACTGTGCAGCACGGGGCCGTATTGGGTGGACACGGCCCGTGCCGAACTTACAGTAAACGAAGAAATTTGTTGGACGGTTCTGTTTTCCCGCATAGAGTGCTGGTTCAAGTTTCCCTTGCATCCTTTGCCATCTCAAGTGTGTTTTATTCCTGAAATTTAAAACTAACTAGAAAACAAGAAAATTAATCTAAACTAAACTAAGGATAGTTCCGCGGAATGCCTCCGTGGTGCGCCACGTTTATAAGGGTCCTTGGCTAGACCCAAAGCCTGGTCACATGTTACCCAAGTGGGATGTATTGCTTCCCATGCTACACCGTCGGAGAGCGTCATCCAAGCTTGAGTCTATGACCTTCATGTAGTTGACCGGGTCTTCTTCCTCTACTTTCTTTCCACATTCAAATTTTACTTCCTCATCCCCAAACTTCAATGTTAAAGTTCCGTCATTCATATCCACCACTGCTTGGGCGGTGGCTAGAAATGGCCTCCCGAGGATGAGAGGGACATCGGTGTCTTCTTCCATGTCTAGGATGACAAAGTCGGTTGGAAAGACGAAATTGTCAACCTTGACCAGCAGATTTTCAGCGACACCTTGTGGAAATTTGACGGACCTATCGGCGAGTTGTATGCTCATCTTTGTAGGGCTTGTTGTTCCTAGGCCGAGTCGCTTGAACATTGACGTGGGCATGAGGTTAATGCTAGCCCCAAGATCGGCTAAAGCATTACGGACGGGGGACTTCCCAATTGAGCAAGGAATTGTGAAGCTCCCGGGGTCGATTTTCTTTTGTGGAAGTTTGTTGAGTACTAAAGCGGAGCATTCTTCGCCTAAGTTAACTAATTGCAATGATTCAATTTTCCTTTTGTGAGTGAGGAAATCCCTCATAAATTTTGCATATTTAGGCATTTGGGTTAGGACCTCAATAAAAGGAATATTAACATGCAATTGTTTTAGTTAACTTTCGAACTTTGCGAATTGCTCATCGGTCTTTTGACGATTTAACCTACCGGGGTACGGAATTGGATGAGTCTTGGCGGGCTCTTGATTTGTTGAAGGAGCCTTTTCTGGTTGAGGTGTGGGTGAAGTAGTGCTTTGGCGTTGACTTCCTTCAACTGGTGGTAATGGCGCATCCTCGGGACCCACGGTTCGGTTTCTTAACGTGATGAGGTGTACTTGCGCCTTTGGGTTGGTTTCGGTATTACTTGGTAACGCGCCTTGTGGTCTCTCGGAGAAATTTTGAGCTAGTTGATTTAATTGTTTTTCAACGTTTTGAATGCTAGCTTGTTGATTTCTAAAATTCGATTCCAATTGTTGAAATCGATCCGAGTTTTTCTTTTCGGTGTCGGAGATGAGGCGAGATATGGTATCTTCAAGCCTTTCTCTTCCACCTTGTTGTTGAGAGAAATTTTGTGGTTGTTGAAAATTAGTTCGTTGGTTTTGTTGGTTACTACTATTGCCGGGATCTCTCCAACCAAGATTTGGGTGATTACGCCATCCTTGGTTGTAGGTACCCGTTGGAGGACCCGACGGCCTACGTCTATTATCAATGTAGTTTACCGTTTCTGCTTGTTCATCTAATTCTTTCATACAACTCCAATTTTCATGTGACCCACCACACCCTTCACAAGCCATAACCGAGGCCGTTTTTGTCATTTCTAGCTTTTTAATTTTCGAAGAGAGGGCCTCGATTTGGGCTTGTAAAGAGGTGCTTTCATCAACCTTATGGGCACCCGGGGCAATAGATATAACCTCGGGGAGTGTGCCATTGAAAATTGGTTTTAGCAATTTCCTCAATTTGATTATATATTTCATTTGGGCGACGATTACCTAAAAGTCCCCCGGAGCTTGAATCAAGTGTTTGTCTTGTGTGTGGCAACAACCCATTGTAGAAAGTGGATACTTGTTGCCACACTGCTAGACCGTGATGAGGACACTTTCTTAGAAGCTCCTTGAACCTTTCCCAAGTTTCATATAAGGATTCCCCATCCTCTTGTGAGTATGTATTAATTTTAGTCATTAATTTAGCCGTTTTAGCAGGAGGGAAATACTTATATAGAAACTTTTGGGCAAGTTCATCCTAGGTGTTTACCGAGCCAACTGGGAGGGTGTTAAGCCAAGCCTTAGCTCGGTCTTTTAGTGAAAATGGAAACATCCTAAGGCGAATGGCGTCGTTTGATGCTCCATTGATCCGAAAAGTATCACATATTTCCAAGAAATTAGTAATATGTAGATGGGGATCCTCGTCCGCAAACCCATGAAAGGTTGCGAAGTTTTGGAGCATTTGTATCAAATGTGGCCGAAGTTCGAAGTTGTTGGCTTCGACATTCGGTGCATTGATAGCGGCACCGAGATTGCCTACGGAGGGTCGTAGGTAATCCATGAGGGTACGTTGGTCCGCCATTGGAAGTGGGTCCCCCGAAACTTTCTCTTGATTTTTAGCTTTAA
Organism: Helianthus tuberosus; assembly: GCA_030545235.1. Classification (NCBI taxonomy): domain Eukaryota; kingdom Viridiplantae; phylum Streptophyta; class Magnoliopsida; order Asterales; family Asteraceae; genus Helianthus; species Helianthus tuberosus. The sequence continues at coordinate 110,035,289 of CM060413.1, read as the reverse complement.
TTCTTTTTCTGAGAAAGCGTTCGGGTTCTTCTAGAGGTTCTTTTATGTCTCTACTAGAACTGGAGCTCATGCACTGCGTAGGAGGTTCAAATGTGACGCCTGGGTTCCAAGTCCTGCAATAAAAACAGAAAAGAACGTTGGTCAGAATGTTCACCACGGCCCCGTGCTCGGTGAACACGGCCCGTGGTCAGAGATACAGTGATTGTTTTCTGGATCCCTGTTACTGGGAGTTGGGCACGGCCCCGTGTTACACCGACACGGCCCCGTGTTCAGTTCTCTGTAACTCAGAAAATAAAAACTGCCAGTGATGATGCTGGGCACGGCCCGTGTCCGACCAGGCACGGCCCGTGCTGAGCTCTGCAGAAACAGAAAATTTAAGAAAAAATCTAAAAAAAATGAAAAATAAGAAAAACGATTAGGCCGTTGATTCCTAACTTTCTTAAAATCCTTATGTCCCCGGCAACGGCGCCAAAAACTTGATGCGTGTGAAGTGTTATATATAGTAGGTGTATATTTTAAGCCCCTTTAACACTTATTTTTAGCCAAGTTTTAAATTTATAAAACACGATATTTTACTAACACTAAACACACATATGGGCAAGTGCACCCATCGTGAGCGTAGTATAGTGTTGGCAAGATACCGAGGTCGTCCAAGGACACAAGAGCTTTTAATACCGGTTTCTCCTCAACGTCTAATCAAAAGAAAAAGTTTAGAAAAATGTTTTTAACTAAGAAAAATAAAAACTAACTAAATGCTGAAAAATAAAAAGAAAAAACAGATAGACAAGATGAATCACTTGGTTCCGACTCGTATCTAGTGTAACCTTTGATTATTTCCGCACTTTTGCACATATTTAAGAGATTATCTTAGTTATTGTAGTAGGCCCCTCTTTTGAAGGTGACGTTACCCTCACCCCAGTAGTTTGAGTCAGCAAGGATACAATCCTAAAAGGGTGGATTATTGGAAGATAATTAATTAAGTTATTAATGCAAATTATGGTAGGCCCCTCTTTTGGAGGTGACGTTACCCTCGACTAAGTAGTCTGAGTCAGCAGGGATACAGTCCTAAATAGCCGGGTTATAGTATTAATAGTAGTTAACTTATGAGGGGATCAAAGAGTTTGGACCCCCGCCATCCAATACCGTTAAGTATTGAAGGAGGTCCTACTAAATTTGACCCAGGTCCATTGCAGGACCTCTAAACGCTGAACAATGGCAAGACCTTTACCAAACTGTTCCCTTAACCCCCGACCAGGTAGCCGACATACCTCTATATAGACCGTGGAGATATGAATGGTGAAAATCTTTTATTTTATATAGACAGTAAAATAATGCCAATACACCACGGACAAACGATAAGGAAAGATCACCTTCAACATAAGCAACTAGTTATTAAAGTCATTAATACAAAACCAAGTAAAAAGTGCAAAAGATTAGAAATAAAAAGTATTACACTAGACACTTTGTCTTCACCAAGTGATGTAAGAGACTTAGGCAAACATGGCCTTGATTGTCAAGAACTCTTACGATCAATCTTGGATCCCGAGACGACTCACACACTCTACGATGGACAATGGATGATGGTGGTGGATGATGGTGTTATGGTGGTGGTGGGTGGTGGGTGAAGTGTGAGAGAGGTGGTGTGCCAAGGGATGGTTTGAGCTTGAGCCAAACACCTCTATTTATAGGCTGAACAGAAGCTCGGGCACGGCCCCGTGTCCAGTGGGCACGGCCTCGTGTCCACATCCTTCTCTTTCTTCATTTAATGTTGTTTTGTCTTTTTAGTTGACCACGCCCCCGTGTCCGCTGAGCACGACCCCGTGGTGCAGAAGAATCTTTGTACTATGCAGATTTGCTGGATTGTGCGAATCTTATAGTTGACCACGGCCCCGTGTCCGCTGAGCACGGCCCCGTGGTGGGCAATAGAAGCTTCTACCACTTTGTCTTTTCTGCTGACACTTGGGCACGCCCCCGTGCTGGCTGAGCACGGGGCGTGTTCAGGCTTCTGATCTCTTGTTTTGCTTGGGAAGATGCTGTCGTGGGGTCAGGCATGCCACGTCTTGTTCCTTTTCTTGTATTTATGTTAGATTTTGATGTCTTTTTGCTTCTTTTGTTAATTTGAGCTCCTTTAATCCTGAAAATACAAAAGGAAGACAAAAGCACACTTTTTCCAACATTAGTACTAAAAAAGAGTTAGTTTTATGCCTCATTTGATGAAATTTATATGTTGCATTTTTAACACATCAATATAATACTTGTAAACGAATTACATGTTTTCTTATGCGTTCAGTAGCCCGGTTCGTGCCGGGTTAAAGATCAATAGATACACCACATTATTTATTTAGGCACTAACGGGTGTACGCCTACACCCCGTGCTTAGGTCGTGGCCATTTCGTAAAATGATGCCAAGGATATCCGGGACATGGTCATTAACCCCCCAAAGGCGTTAAGTAAACAAAACATATTTTTAAACGGGTCATCTCTATAATACTTAACCACCAATCGATTAAGGTCGAATGCCCGACCAAGCGGTATTTTAGATACCGTACCCCAAGCCCGTATAAGGGAAAATAAGTTAAAAGTATTTACCTGAGCAAAGTATAATCACAACAGCGAGTGCAAATAGCTTTTACCGGGTCTCCTATTCTGGAACGAAGGTTTATAATAACCTATTAGAATCCTAACGGGTCTTCAATTAAGCCTAGACTTAGACCGGTTAGTTTTAAAGAAAGGTACGGTTCTAACGCATGATTAAGCGAAGACCGGAATAGAATGTGATTTAGACCCAACAAGTTTGAAGACTTGTATAATATGGGTAAACTAAACACATTCTGGATTTTGAGATAAAAATGATAAGGTTCGACTCGTTTCGGCTAATTTATGCAAACTAGTTACATAAACCGAACCGAACGTGAATAACGCATAACGGGTAACCGAATGAGTCATGAACAGGTTTCCTAAGTTAATATGCTTTAAATATGTTGTGATATCAGTAGGATACCTTCCATTATGCCCAAAACGAGTTTAATCTCAATTTAAGCCCCGTAGGGGTATTTTGGTCATTTTAAAGATTATAAAAGAGATTAATTAAAATTCTGAGACTCGGGTCTGAAATAATCAGTAAACCAACTTAACTAAATGGGTTATATCAGTTGGTGATAAGTCTTATGTGACAAAATGGTTTTAAACCTATACAATGTGTTTAATACGCGTAAAGAGCCGTTTTAAGTGATTTCCGGGTTTAACAGGAAATCTGAGTTTTCTGATCAGGTTAAAAAGATCAAAATACTTCATTTATCATATAAAATCAGTGGCCAAAGATTTGGTATCAACTTGCTATGTAAAACTCATTTTATGAACGAAAAAGGTATAATCGGTATTAACCGAATCAAGGCAATAACCTTAGGTTATGATTAGGTAAAAAATAATTAAAAATCTTCCAAAATCCCAAAATATTATATTACACCAGTGGGTAAAAGGTTTGGTGTCATAAATTGGGTTTAGATAGGCTTTATGCTAATTACGCCGTTTAATTTTTAAAAGGCCTTCTAATTACGCTATTAAGCATAACTCCTAATCTAGACCTCCAAGTGATGTGAAAATTTAGGGACATGTTTATAAATTAGTAACAAATATTTTGTCCTCTCACATTTCCAAAATTCTCGTTTTATGCTCAAAAGGGCATTATGGTCAACATTAAGCGATTAACGGAAACGTGTAAATGAATCGGACAATCAACGAGTTAAGTAGTATAAACGCAGAGGGTTATACTATCATACAAGCTGGTCCTAATGGAGCTCTAAGGCATTTATAAATCCATCTAAATCGGATCAGAACTGAAGTCAAAGCAAAAGTCAAAGTTTTGCGACTTTCGGTTCCGAACCGGTCCTAAACTGAAAATTGTCGGGTCGGACATGCTTAGACATGTTCTTGCATTGATTACTAAGTTATATGAGTGTCAAAACAGGTTACACGTCTTCTACATTGTTAATTATGTGTTAATTTGAAAATTAAGTTTCTGTTGACTTTTTCGGATTAAGTTTGACCTGACATTTGTCCTAGTTAGAGCGGGAATTAGGGGGTGCTCTTTTAAGGGTTTATTGCCCACATAATTTCCAACTTATAACTACTTTAAGTTTGACTAATCACTAGACCATTAGTGATTAATCAATAAGTCAAACCTTAATTACGACGGTTTGACTTTAAGCTAAATAACTAAGTAAAACACGATTTAGGAAGGTTAAGGAAACTTACCAAGGTCCTATGCACGACTAGTGATGCTTAGGGAGTGGCCTTGAGCTCCAGCAATGATCAGAAGTTGAGTTTGGAATGAATGATCAAAGTTGCAACAATGTGGGTCTTTATATAGTGCCTTTGATTGCTTGTGATCATGACAAACAACTCTAGGATTGATCCCTGATCAATTACAAGTGTCCCTAGTGCCTAAGAACTAGTTTATGTTGCACATGGGAGTGAAAAATGGCATTATAAGTCGGTTAAACTCGTTAAACAGGCAACTGTTACGTTTTCTGTTACTGGGGCCTCCTTACGGACCGTAAGCGGAGGGTCTTGCGGTCCTTAAGAGCCTCTTACGGACTGTAAGACCAAGTCCTTGCGGTCCGTAAGCCTTTACCAGAAGGCAAAAATTTTTAACCTTTCAAGCTTCGAATAGGCAACCTTTATATTACGACTTTGGGGCTTTAATTATCAGTATGGGACCTTTAGATCATGCTTGAACAGTTATGACCACCTTGCCATGTTCTAAAGTTGTCTTGGATTCTTTTGAAAGGTCCATAAATGAAGGTTTGTCAAACATATTCCCATAGGGTCCTATCTTTATAGTTTGAATCAATTATTGCTAGTATTAACCGGATTGAATGTATATCAGATGTTTATAACACCGGTTAAGGTTTGGGATTTATACATGGGTCGCTCAGAGGTATTTATTAACATGTCGACGCTTTTAACCCCTCGTATACGAATTTTATCATAACTTTCTCATATGATAACGAAACTTGGTGAAATTTATATCATGCATTCTAGTGAGCATAATTGATTGTTACAAAGCTTCGGGTTTGCTAAAAGGTCACTCATAGGTATAATTTAAACATGTTGACACATTTAACTCCTGTAGTTTGTAATCTCTCACTTTCTTTCACAATTAGTTTCGTATGATCCATGATTCAGTCATTTAAGGGTATAAACATCATGTGGGGTTATTGTAAAGTATATTTATTCATTGTTGACATTTTGAACCCTTATATTCACATTCTTTTCTTGTTTGTCAACTTTAGTCCTTCTAAGGAAATCCTTTACACGTTTAAAGTTCATGACACGTGTCAATATAATATTGGACAAAAATTTTCCAGGTGTTACAAGTATCTATGATAATCGAGGTTTAATCGCATGTTAGTCGCTAATATATTTATCGCTTTATCGCTAAACGCATCGCAATCGCATTCGTAACTTAACTTATAGGTTATGTATATTGCTTTACGTGTGTATGCTATTTATATGTTACTTGTGCATGTTTACTTTACGTTTGTGGTGATTAATCGAAACGTAATCGCAACTCTATCGCAACGCAATCGAGTCGCAAGTGCTAAACGCAAGTTATTTATGTTGATTGTATGTTAGATATAGGATTTGTGTGTGACTATTATTAACTATCGCATCACTTAATCGATACTCGCTTAAACGCATCGCAACGCTCAAAACGCAAAACGAAACGCCGAAACTCAACTCCCCGGACCACTTCAATCGAATGGCCATTCGATCGAATGGTCATCCGAACGGATGACCATCCGATCGGATGGCCATCCGATCGAAGTGACATCCAATCTATCACATGTGCTCCTCTTTCCTCTTTTGGCAACCTATAAATACCCTTGTCACATCACCAATAGTGATGTGACAGCTCTCTCTTCCGACCAGCGTGCTCAAGCTCTCTTTTCTCTCGATTTCTCGCGATTCTTGTAAGTTTTCAACTCAAATCCTGTATATCTATCATCTACACACACTTCTTCATCATTTTCTCCTTTGAATCTTAACTTTTAACCATGAAATCAGCGGATTTGAGGTGTTCAAGGATGATGTCATCATGGAGTTCTTATGAACTTCAAGTCTTGGCCTCATTCCACCAAGAACAATTCAGATCCAAAGGATTTCCACATGATTAAACACTATTTTCACCTAGATCTAAACATTTCCAAGGTTAAAAGGATTGAAAGATGGTTTTGTAACTTTCTTTCAACTCTTTTACACTCAATGCACTCAAAACCGATAGAATCGGAGTTCGTTTAGGCCTTCTACTCGTTTCTAGTAAAGTGTCGGTCCGAGATCTGATTCCTATCAAAGAGAGAACCGATTTTGGGTTGAACATGAACAACCGTCACGAACAGTAAACTGATCGAACTGGGGTGATTCCCACTTCGGTCGGATGACTTGGACTTCACGAGGTTCCGTTGTTTAACACGTGGTCATACCGTCTCGACCAACCGCAAACTTTCAAAACTTAACAAATTTTTCAAGTTTCAAAACGATCAGGACATCAAACGGATTGTCGTCCGATCGGATTACCATCCGATAGAACGACAATCCGATCGGATTGCACATGAACTTCCACACTTAAACATTTTCAAAACTTTCAAACGATCTGAATGTCGAACGGATTGTCGTCCGATCGGATTACCATCCGATCGAACGAAAATCCGATCGGTTGACGTTTGGATCTCCAACACTTAAACTTTTTATTAATTTTCAAAGATCAACAGTTTCTAACGGATTGCCATCCGATTCGGAAGACCATCCGATCAAATGACCATCCTGCTGTGAACTTGTTCCCACTGGAAATCTCTCGCCGATCGGATCGTCGTCCGATCGAACGACCGTTCTATCGAACGACCTGAAAGGTAGAGATACTTCTCTGATTTTGAAATGCTACAATGAAAACTTCAAAGCCATCATACACAAACACATCCATCCCAAACGAATGTCTATTCGACCGGATGACCATCTGAACGGATTGACATCCGATCGAATGACCATCCGTTCGGATTGTCATCCGATTGGATGACCATTCATCACTCAGTCACTTCGCACCGTTTACCACGCTGTTCAATCGCTTATGCCATCGTTCTGTAATCAGGCTAACTTCCCAGTGCTCCCTTCAAACCAAGAGAGTGTTTATTTACTAAACACAATCTGTGAGTATACTTGAACCCTTTTTGCTTTACGCACTTTTGGGTGTTACATACGTTACTTATTCAAATCATAATCGACACAACGCAAACACTATTTATACGCTGACCGTTATTGCATGTTACGTGTTATTCGATGAACGCTTGTATGTTATGTTTACACAGTGATTGTTGTCTGACACCTTAGCAACGATAGTACTATAGGTTGGACTCAGCACCTGTCGTGGACAGGGGTTGTTAAGGGCCTTACTTCACGTGTCCCAGTGGGGATATATGTTACGCATTCTACAACTCGCAGTCACGTCTGTGCATATTTCATTGTCGATAACCTACATGCTTCACTTTGCTACATGTTACATGCTGGTTATGCGTAAAACGTTTTCGTTATCTATTATACTATCAAACTTGTATGCTCACCTTTACACTAGGTGTATTGACCTCTATTTTAACGTATGTGACAGGTGTTTGAGATACTAAGATGTTGCTTGCTTTCTTGGAATCGAGTAGGAGAGTCTAGAAACAAAGACAATTTATTTATTTATTTATTTGAGTTATCGGAACAATGATTTGCCTAGAGATATTTATGTCTTTAATAATTGATTTACTTGATGGGTTATGGTATGGGACATAATATTAACTATCCGGTAATTTAGTTGTTATGGAATTTCTCTTGGACAATCTGTTTCGCTCAGTGCCTCACCCCTATGTTTCCGCCATCGGTTGGGATGTGACATTTTTAACTTTGTATTTCTCTAGCGTGTTGTGATAGTCCACTGATGTACTATCATTTCCTCTTTTTTACACTAAAACTCTTTTGACTTTTTCATGTTTTTGTACATTTTTTGAATTTTTAAATCTTTTTAAATTTTTCGCCTCATATTTTCTCCCCCTAAAATTCAAAACATTTAAAAAAATTGACAAACCGATGAGAACAACTTCATCTCGCCATTCGTTTCTACCTCACATTCTTTGTTTATCCTTTACCCCTCATGATTACAAAATATCAATACTTTTGAGTTTAGAAAACCATTTTTAATTCTTGTTTTATCATGTTTTGCTTATTCAACAGTGAGGGTTCTGTGAGTCAGTTTTTAAAAATTTTCTGAAATTTTTCAAAAATTATGATAAATTGTTCAATCAAACCAAACATAGCTTTTTTCTGAACACTCAGGCTACTTTTTCTTAATGTGACAAGCTGCTTCAATGTCCATGATTCACTTTGGTTGACCTTGGAAACACCTGCACATGCACAAATTCAATTACTTGAACAATGCAACCCAAGCCTTACCCTTGGGTAAAACTATGGGTTTTGGCTCATAAAAGCTTACATTCTTTGAAACAACTTTTTCAACTTTCTCAGTTGAAGAAGTTAATTTCTCATCATCAGAAGCTTCTTTTCTTTTAACCACCCATATTTGACTTTTTTTTAAATATTTTTCTTCACATAAAATTTTGAATCTTTTTGATCATATTTTTTCGAAGATTCACCAGTGTGTTTTGTAGAAGCATTTTGTTTTACTGGTTTATCTTTAAAATCAGATTCATTTGTTCTTTTCTAAATTTGTTTTGGTGCAAACATGGGTGATTTCAATTTGACATCTTCTGATTTTTCCTTCTTCTCAACATGAACAGGTTAAGGATTTTGTTGTGGACGTCGTCGAGCGATGTGTCCAACATGACTGCATCTGAAGCATGTCCGACTGTCTTGTTTACCAGTGGATCCTTCAGCCTGTTATTGCTGATTCTTTTGTGCAAAGAATTCCTTATTAGTTTGTCGACTAAATTAGGATTCTTTGTCACTTTCTGAACTTTTTCCATGAACAAAGTTCGTCTTTTTCACAAAATTTGACTTTTTAAACTTTTTGTTTTGATTGTTCATAATATATCCTAAACCTGCTCTCTCATTGTAATGATTTTTCTTTTGAAAGTAAGAGTTCTTGGTTTGGAATAATAAGATTTATCTTTCTTAAAGTTCAAATATCTTGCAGTTGTTTCAAGATTCTCAATTTTAGAAACTTCAATTTCCACCAGTTTAAACACTTTTTCGAGCTTTTTCAAATTCACGTTTTGAATCGGAAATTCATCATCTAAAAATAATTTATCAGATCCAAACATCTTGTACATCATCATATTTGGATCATCATTCAAATTAAAATCAGATCTCAGAATGTAATTTTTGTGTAAACTTTCCTCATCTTCAAAATGCGAGTTTGAACTTTCAAACTGGGTAGTATCACTTTCTTTTTTATCTTCAAAAACCTTTTCAACCACATTTTTAACTAAATCCGACTCACAAGCATCATCAGATTTAGTTTATGTCACATTAATATCATCAGGCAACTGATCGATTTAATCTGTTTGAACAGTTTTTAGCTTTAAATTCATTGCCTTTTCCACCCCCTCTGGCTTTTTCCGACAGTATCCTTCCCTCATGGGAGGTGGAACACGGTGATATCTTGACCCTTTGTTCCCATACCCATACCCATCGACCATCAACTCTTTCTCTTGATTCATTCTCTTTAGTCTGCTTTGGAAAAATGTGATCAAGCACATATGAAGAAGTTTTCAAGAACATCACATTCATCTGACCAGGTGGGTTTAAATTCATATTTTTTGTTTTTCAGTCTGAAGGGAACCTTGTGGCTTTTCAAGAATGATCTTTTTGCCACAAGGTTCAGTGATCTTGGTTTCTTCACTAGTTGAGGTGGTTGGTGTGATTTCAACGATTTCTAAGTTAATGGAAGTGTTGGTAAGTTGTTCTTGATCATATTTTCTGAACCCAACACCAAACTTCACATTGCTTTTTCTTTGTTTTTGCAAAAGCATCTCATAACCATTACAAGATTCAACCCATTTTTCACAGGTGATCTGTGTGGATTCCAACTCCTTTTTGCGACTTTGATACTTCTCTATCATTGTTTAGAGTTTGTCCTTGGTTATAGTTGCTTCATATTTGAGACTGCTTATTTCAAGGTCTTTTGTCAGCAATTCTTGTTTTAAAATATCTTTTTAATTTTTCAAGAATTATTTCATTGATTTGAACCTTTTCTCTTAGGTTTTCATTTACCTTTTTAATATTAGAAAATGCTATGATATATTTTTCAGAACATAACTCTTTGAGAGTTTGAGGTGATACCTTAGAGGAAACCATTTGAACTTGATCCATACTAATGTATTCAATGGAACTTTTTGGGATAGTCTTCTTCAATCCTTTCTGTATTCTCTTGGTCATAAACAAATGTTTGACTTGAGCTATCAGTAGTTTTCACAACAATACTTTCACCAACAGATGTTTGAACTTGATCTTCTTCTCCTGAGATATGTTCAAGTGCCATGAAACAAAAGTTTGTATGTTCATCACAATCATTTTCCATTGAAGCAAACTTTTCATCAGTTAGGTTTTCTGGCAAGCTACTCCAATCAACATAGCCTTGAGTGGAAAAGATTTGTTAATTAAGCTCTGTAGGTGCAGGAGAAGGAGCAACTTGTGGTGCTTGAATATGTGCAATAGGCATCTGAACATACTAAACCTGAGGAACTGGAGTTTCTTGAACATAATGCACAGGCACAGGGTTCATGCTTTGTGCAAAGTGGGTTGTGTTTGTACACTTGATCTAGGGGTAGTTTGGGTATTTTGATAAATCTGTGATTGTGCATTAGATTGATGTCCTTGATTAGGATATGTGATTATTGGTGCAGAGTTGTTTGATTGACTCTTACATTCTCTTGGAAAGTGACCTAATCTCTTATACTTGAAACATTTAATTTTAGATTTATCCAACCCTACTTTTGACCTCCCACTTAACCCTGGATATGTCATACCAGTCCTTTTGTAAAAGTAATTTGCTCGACTTAGTAGTGCTACTTGATGCAATATATCCATTTCCTCTAGGTCATTTGGGTCTATGTGCTTAAGATCATCAAGGACAAACGACAAACTATCAGGTCCATGACCATCATCATTTACAGCAAATGCATAATTTGTGGAATGTTGACCAGAGTTGATTCCAGTTGTTATATCAATAAAATGATCAAAACTCTGATCATTTCCCATTCCAGAAGTTGATCCCTCCTAACTCAGAAGTACCATGTTTCCGAAAACATAATTGTCGGACACTTTTCCAGTTTCCTGTAGCTTTTTTTCTAGATAAGCTCCCTTTCAAATGTTAGTAGCTTTCCATGAAGCCGAGTCAGGCTCATATCCTTGAAGTCTGGGGATGTTCTCATCACTATAGCAATAGTGTCCCATTTCTCAGGTAAGGATCTTAAAAATCGGTTACTTAAAGTTGTTTAGAAAACTCTTTGTTAACCGACTTTAGTTCATTGATTAGACATGGAAATCATTCAAATCGATGGGTTAGGGATTCTCCCTTGAAACGAGTGAAAGTTTCGTATTGCTGGATGAGGATTTCTCAAGTGTTCTCGATAACGTCCTCTGTTCCACCAAATTGTTCTTTCAATGCATCCCATAACTCTTTGGCGCTAATACAATGTAACAGGCCAACATAGATATCATTCGGCAGAGCCATTGCCACAATACTAAAGGATTTGGCATCTAGCTTGAATTTTTGATAATTCTGCTCTGAGTAATTCTCCAGCTTCTTTGGCTCTTGTACCTTTGGGTTTTTGGCACTAGGTACCATTGGAATATGGGGTTCAAATACAACGGACTTCCATCACCCTGTGTTTTGCTGAGAAAGTATGTGACCAATCCTACGTTTCCAGATGTTGAATTTGGATCTAACAAGTATAGGTGGTTTATTATTGAAGCCGGTGTTATGGGGATCATTTTGTGCCATTTTCTTTTGTTCTTTTTGAGAAAAAGAAGAGTATGTGATAAACACTTTTGAGTTCTTCATTTTACAACTCTGAGCTACGAACAATATTGGATCTTTGTGAGCTGATATTTGTATGTTAAACTGATTGTAAAATCAAGCTTACCGTGACCAAGCTTACCCAGCCCGATTCGATTGATTGATGATCTGACCCGATCTGAAATTTTTGAATAAATATGCGACCAACCCGATTCGATTGATTGATGATCTGACTCGATCCGAAATTTTTGGTTGTGAGAAATTTGACCCAAACCAACTGGAAATTTTAACATTTGATGTTGAGAAATTTGAGTACTAAAAAAAGGGAACCCACAAGAAAAAATTTATGGATCCGCCACTGACTAAAACTAGTCCTTTTACATGATACCCATGTTGTAGCCATTACGTAGTAAAATTGTTGCAACTTTTGCAACTTTGTGTGGATTAACTAGCAACACAATTAGGTGAGTATTGCGGCCCCTTTTTAGTTTTTAAACTTTTAACCGGGAGAAAAGCATGCTACTTGACAACCGCTTTACTTTACTACTTGTTATGTGTGTGCATGAATGATTAACTTGATATGAACACATGAGCTAGCATCCTTATCACACTTTTAGTCCTCTCAACCTTCACAACCATTTAACTTCTGGAGGGATCCGATGGACAACATTGAGTAGTACTATTTGGGTTGTCACCTCCGCTTTTGCTATGATATTGCTAGCTAAAGTCCATGAATGCCACGAAACGACACTTAAGTGAATATATCCAACATTTGTAACCTATATGTTCAGTGAACGCCAAGACCATTTGTGGATCTTGAACTTAGGTTTTGGTAAAATCGGGGAGGGAGGGGGCTCTCAAAAAACAATATTTTAAACTTAAAAAATTCGAAAAATATTTACAATACGAAGCGAAAAAACAGGGGAGGGCCAGGGACCCGTCTGACAAAAAGTAAGAACAACCACTGGTTGTACACCCCCTTCAAGTTTACAAATTAAAACAACTCAAACCTTTTAATTTTCTTTTTTATTTTTCGCCTCATCAATTTCACAAAAACTATCTAAAAAAGGACTGGTGGTGGTGGTGAAGGTTCAAATGAACAAGTGAAAGAAACATTATTAAATCATCACTTTTTATACATGTTGCATAGCATGCTTAATGGGAACTTTTTGAGGGTGTGCATAGTGGTAGACCTAAGATTTATTTTCTAGGGGGCGGTTAAGAGATTTAGCTGAACTTTTAAAGGGGCGATATGGATTTTTGCCTACAAATTACACTAAATATTGTTTAGGGGGGCGCCCACCCCCTGGATAGTATGTAAGTCCGCCATTGTGTGAAGAGTGGACATAGCCCATATCTTAAGAGGAGGTTAAATTTGAGGTAGTGTATGTCGATTAAATCATATAAAATTATATAGTTAGTGGGAATTTCTTCGAGAAAAAGTCAAATATCCAAAATGAGAATTTTATACAGGAAAGGCCAGGTGCTATGGGGGTACAGAGGACTGCAACATCAGCGGGGTGTAAAGTGGAAACACTGCCATGGGCAGCCACAGAGAGAGAGGGCGCAAGGGTGTCTCCATGGGAGATTGGAGGGCGGAGGTGACCGTTGGGGTGCCTTAATGGTGGTGCGCAATGTTTGAATGCGACAACAACGCTAGGGGTGGGGGTGTGATCCATCACAACACCCCTTACTTGGTATAGTATGCGAAAACCTCACTGTCTACGTGACATTACGCGTGAATGAAAAAAAATGTGTTTGGTTGATCAAGGTAATGGAATCACCCATTACATAGGGCATTCAATTCCCTCAAATTCATTCCATCCATGTGGTGTGTGCGAAGCGTGATATGTTTTATTGATATTTTAAGCCCATTTTACACATTAGTCAAGTTTTAAATTTACAAAACACGATATTCTACTAATACTAAACACACACTTAGGCAAGTGCACCCATCGTGAGAGTAGTATAGCGTTGGTAAGATATCGAGGTCGTCCAAGAACACAAGAGCTTTTAGTAACGGTTTATCCTCAACATCTAATCAATCTAACATTTTGAGAAAAGGTTTTAAACATGAAAAATAAAAACTAAAAATGCAGAAATAAAAATAAAATTAAAACAGATAGACAAGATGAATCACTTGTATCTGACTCGTCTTTTAAGTATCCTTTGATGATTTTTGCACTTTCAGACTTTTTAATAGATTATCTTAGTTATAGTAGTAGGCCCCTCTTTTGAAGGTGATGTTACCCTCAACCCAGTGGTTTGAGACAGCAAGGATACAATCCCAAATGGTCGGAATATTGAAAGATAATTAATTAAGTTATTAATGTGAAAAGTGGTAAGCCCCTCTTTTGAAAGTGATGTTACCCTCGGCTAAGTGGTTTGAGTCAGCAGGAATACAATCCCAAGTAGCCAGTTTAATGTATTAATAGTAATTTACATATGAGGGGATCAAGCCATTCGCATCCCCCACCATCCAATACCAGTGGGTATTGAAGGAGGTCCTAGTAAGCTTGACCCAGGTCCTTGCAGGATCTATACACTGAACAAGACAAGAACCTTACTAAACCATTCCCTTAACCCGCGACCAGATAGCCAACATACCTCTATATAGACCGTAGCAATATGAATGGTGTAAATCTTTTACTTTATATAGACAGTAAAGTAATGCCAATACACCACGGACAAATGATAAAGAAAATTCACCTTCAACATAAGAAACTAGTTATTGAAGTCATTAATACAAAACCAAATAAAAAGTGCCGAAAGATTAAAAATCAAAAGTAATACATAAAAAAACTTGTCTTCACTAAGTGATGTAAGAGACTTAACCAAACATGGCCTTTGATTGACAAGAACTCTTACTATCAATTTTGGATCCCGAGACTACTACACACTCTAAAGGTGGATGATGGATGATGGTGGTGGTGGGTGTTGGTGGTGTAGTGGTGGTGGAGTGGTAGCAAAGTGAGAGAGTAGTGGTTTGCCAAAGGATGCCTTTGAAGTGAGCCAAACACCCCTATTTATAGCCTGAACAGAAGCCAGGCCACAACCCTGTGTCCACTGGACACGCCCCCGTGGCCATCTCTTTCTCTTCCTTCATTAATTGCTTTTCTCAGCATAGGGCACCACACAACCCGTGTTCGCTGGGCACGACCCCGTGGGCAGAAGCGTATCTGTACAATCAAGATTTTGCAAGATTCTGCGTATCTTAGCGTTGACCACGCCCCGTGCTGAGATGGGCATGCCCCCGTGGTAGGCATAGAAGCTTCTACAGCTTTGTCTTTTCTGCAGGCATCTGACTACGCCCCCATGTCCAGTGGGCATGGCCCGTGGTCAGTCTTCTGTTTCTTGTTTTTGCTCTTGGGGATGCTGTCGAGGGGTCGGGCATGTCACGTTTATTCCTTTTCTTTGTATTTATGTTAGTTTTTGCTGCATATTTGTTCCTTTTGCTTGTTTAAGCTCATTTGGTCCTGTAAATTCAAAAGGAAGATAAAAACAAACTTTTTCCAACATTAGTACTAAAAAGGGTTAGTTTTATGCCTCATTTAATGTAATTTATATGTTGCATTTTGCACACATCAAATACCCCCACACTTGAATCTTTGCTTGTCCTCAAGCAAAACTCTTTATTATGTGGCTTACACACCCAAATGGAATGGGTAGAAGAGAAGTTTTGGGCTTGTCTTGAATGTCGAGAATCCAAGATCTTTATTGGGTTTTTTTTTCTATTTACAATCCTATTCGTTATGATTTATTTAGAATGTTTCATAAGAGAAATTACTTATTTGGGCATAACATGCCTTTTTAAAATTCCATTTATATACTAGTTCACATACCTTATGGAAGATCACTCAACACTCGGCTGAAGATGTATTTTTGTGAAACACTCGAGACCGGCATGGAACTTACTTCTATCATATGCTTGCCAAGCAATCAATCCTCCTCCTTTCTAACTATAAGCCTTCAAAAATATCAAGAGGACTTGGGAAAGGGTTAGGCTTGGGCTAAGGGTAGGTGGTTTTGGTTAGTGGTTAATAGAAAGGGATAAAAGCGTAAAAAGTGTTGGTCGTAGTAAAACTTTTTGTTTTTGTGACTTTTATTCAAACTAAGCGTCATCAAACAAAGTTTCTTTGAGGAACTTGTTTGTTTATTACTAGACTTTCATTTTTTTGATAAAGAAACGTCACAAGATAACCGAGCTTTTTTGCTAAAACAAAAGGTTGAAAAGAAAAAGGGGTTTTGGTGGGTAAAAGGGTGTTTGTTTTGTGGGTTTAGAAATGAAAAGGTTTAGGCTCAAAGACGTTAACTAGGGGGATTTTTGGGTAAGTTATAAAGAAAATGAAAAATAATGGTGTTGAAAGGAAAATGGGTTAGTCCTAATGCCTCCATCATTTACTTACTTGGGTTTAGGTTGGTAAGGACCGGGAATGTATCGTCGTGGCAAGTTCTAGAGTCATAAGAACCAAGCGGCTATTCACACAAGAAACGAACATTGAGCATTTAGTTTAAAGATATATGCTTATATGCTCAATAAAGGCTCAAAACTCACTTGTTGTGGGAATGGGTTTATAATGTGATCAAGTATATATAATCAAATTTTAATTAGATTTGTCATGCCTTTTCGTAATTTTCTTATGTTGTTTCTTTTTATCACGACGCTATCGGTTGTAAATTTGTAAAAATATAACCCTTTTAGAACTTGTTATTCCCAAATTAAACCAAGACAAGTAAAAAAAATGAAAATTTTTGAAAAAAATTGGGGTGATTAGCGGTTGCAATAGAGTTTTGTGTAAGGCTTGTTATTAGAACTTGCAAAATTCAAGGTTTTAGTATCCCCCCACACTTAAATTACACATTGTCCTCAATGTGTCCCAAAATAATTTTTTAGGTTGATTGAATGTGTAAAAAGGTGTTGAAAAACAAAATTTTGTGTTACTGGGCGTCTGTCCACGGCCCCGTGTTGGTCCGGGCACGGCCCCGTGGTCAGATTGCCAGTACCAAAATTTAACAGAAGGCTGGGCACAGGGCGTGTTCAGTGAGCACGGCCCCGTGTCCAGTTACCTGAACTAGGCAAATTTCTGCAGAGCTTTGGGCACGGGGCGTGTTGGGCTGAGCACGGCCCCGTGCTGAACTTGCTGTAATGCTGGAAAATTGTCGGGAGGCTCTGTTTTTGTGCATGGGTATGGTTTTAACGTTCCATTGGTAACCTCCACCTTTTCGAGTGTATTCAATCATTACAACATCATCCAAACACCATTCAATAATTAAAAATCACCATTCCTTAAAAACGACAAGTGCAAAGATCCTAAAAATTAAAAATAAAGTTGCTAAAAATGAAAAAACTACAAAGATCCTAAGATAGATAGGTCATAAAATGCATGAAATCACTAAGGAGTTCTACCCTTAATGTTGTAGGAATGACAAAACCCCGAAAATGACTTTCCGGTACTTAAAGGCCTTGTAGAACTCGGAACGGGGGATGTCTTTTAAATGTCATTAAGCCATTCCTCTATCTCCCTATGGAGAAAGAAGGCGGGCTCATTCTCCACAATGTCTTGTGGAGGAGGCGCAACGGCTACCGGAACCCCGTGTAGTACGTCTAGAGGAGGTTCCGGAGGTATGACATTCCACCCGGCTGGAATAATGACTTCCGGCATGACATTCCACCCTCTTTGTGCGATAATTGGCACCATGGGAGGAGAAGCAAGAATATTCAACCTTTGGTGCAAAAGGTTGACTTCTTGAAGGCAACCCTCTAACCCCACCGACAAATGGTTAATACGGTAAATTAAGGTTTCTTCCACGGATGTCATCTCATCAATGGCTTCTCGCAAGGCGTATACATAGTTGACCAAGGAGTCTTCCACCGATGTTCTTCTTCCCCTTCAATCGTTCCTTGAGTGAGCTGAGGATGTTCTGCTGTTCCGGCTCGACATTCTAAGAAAACAAGTCAAAAAGTTCAAAGTAATGAAACAATAACTCCGGCCACGGCCCCGTGTTCACTGAGCACGACCCTGTGGCCACCATTCTGCAGATTTTTGAACTTAGGAATCTTATAGTTTTAAATTATTTTCCAGAACTTTTAGACATTTTTGAGCAAAAATAACTTAAAACAGTGTTATAAAACTTATTTTTGATAAGATTCCTTGGTTAAAAATCTAGCAAATATCACAATAAAGCATGAAAACATGGATGTTTAAAGCTTTAATGGAGGTTTGAGGAGTTTTTGGAGAAGAAAGCAAGAGACGAAAGTGGTAAAGACAAGATGGTTGTTGTGAACCTTCTTTGGAATATACCTTGTAGGGTATATGTGAAAATCCTAGCAAATCTTGGTCTTTGGAATGGGTCCAAATGTGCAGGAATCATGCTGACTTTATAGAAAATGACAGCACGCTGACCACGGTCCCGTGTCGGCTGGACACGGCCCCGTGGTCAGACATGACTCTGACACATTTTTTCCGTATTCTGAACACGGGGAGTGTTGGCCTGGACACGACCTTGTGGTCAAATTTTAGGTGGGCACGGGGCATGTTGACCTGGACATGGCACCGTGGCTAGAGAGTTTTTATGAAGTTTCGTAAGGAATTTGTCCTGAGCAGGCGGTTCCTTGCTAGACGGAACAACACCGAAGTGCCTAAGGTACCTTAATTGCCCTTGCTCTAGTGTAACACCTCGAAAATTCGTGTTCAGTAATATAACGACACGTGTCATGTAAGACAAAAAGGGTTGTAAACCCGGATTTAATAAAGATGTTTTGGCAGGATTTAAGAGTGGCGTCATGTTAATTTTTACCTCTGAACGACCTCATTTATAAATCCCAAGACCCAAGTATATATATCTTAAACATCTAATATATTTTAAATCCAGAAATTCTTGACAATAATTGAAATGGTGGACTCCTACGAAGAAAAGCACGATAAACCTTCTTGTTCGGCACTTTCAAATAAGAATTCAATAAAACATACCAAAGTGGTAGGGTATGTAACTGTTTAAGGCACTTTTTAGAGGCCCCAATCTGATAAATAATGTCCCAAATACGGAATATGAGGTTGCCCTTTCGAAACACCAAAGAACAACAAGTTTTTGGCTGCTGAGGGAGGCTTGCGCACCGCAAGCATGAACCCTTACGGTGCGCAAGCGTGTTGCCAGCGACAGAAATGTTGCTGTTTGCTGTTTAAACGCGATTCTTGAACTTTAAACGGTTTTCCTCATCTCCCTTGGCCCCTAAACAATCCCTAAACATCTAGGGACACTTGTAAATAACTTGTGGGCAGTAGTAGACTTATTTGTCAACACTTTGTGGTGTCTTGGGCACTATATAAAGCTCACAAGTGCAACACTTTGATCATTCATTCCTCAAACATCTTCTGATCAATTGTGGAGCACAAGAGCACCTTCCAGGCCTTCCTAATCAACCATTAGACACTTGTAAGTTTGCTTAACCTTCTTAAATTGAGTTTAGCTTAGTTATTTAGCTTAAAGTCAAACCTTCGTAATTACGGTTTGACTTCGAGATTAATTAATAATGGCTCAGTCAAATCTCGAATTAAAAGTACCTTTAAGTAGGTAATTATGTGGGTAATAAACCCTTAAAAGGGTTCCCCCTGATTCCCACTCTAACTAGGTCAAATGTCGGGTCAAACCTACTAATAAAAAGTCAACAGGATACTTAGTTTCTAATTTATGCATGATTAGCAATGTAGAACACATACAACCTGTTTGATCATTAATATAACTTGGTAATTAGTGTAAGAACATGTCTAAACATGTTCAACCCGACAATTTCCTGTTCTGACCCGTTATGGTATGCTTTAGAAATACCTTAGAGCTTCATTTGGACCAGGTTGCATGCTAGTATAACCCTCTGTGATTATACAACATGGTTCATTAGTTAACCGATTAATACGCATGATTCCGTTAATTGCTCATATGTTGACCATTATGCCCTTATTACCTTAAAACGTGATTTTTGGAAATGTAAAAGAGTAGAAACTTTAATTACTGATATACAAACTTGTATGCAAAGTTTGACATCAGTTTGAGGTGTAGATTAAGAGTTATGCTCGTTAGCGTAAAATGAAAGCCTTATGTTAATTAAACGGCGTAATTAGCGTATAGCCTAGTTAAGCCTACTTTTTGATACAAAACTTATTACCCACTGATGTAACATATTATTTTGGGATTTTTGAAGATTTTTAATAAATTTTAGGCTGAGCATAACTCATAGTCGTAGGCTTAATCCGGCAATTGTCGGTTTTGCCCTTACGGGCCATAAAATGAGTTTTGCATACCTAAACGACTCCAAACCTTTTGCTACTGATCCTAAATGATAAATAAATTATTTTAAGCCTTATGGAATAATAAAAAATATCAGATTTCTATATCGAACCCGGAAATGGCTTCTAATCGCCTTTTTAAGCGTTTTTAACGCATAGTATGTGCTATAACTATATTAAACATACAAGGGTTGATACCTACTGATATTTGAGGCAAATTATAATATTTTAACAGTAAGCAAAGGTTGTTAAACTCAGACTTCGGTTTTGAGCTTTTCGACTTATGTGAAATTACCAAAATACCCCTACGGGGCATAGTTTGGTTAAAATTGATAAATTTCACATACCTACAATACCTTACTGTTATAAATCAGTAAACCAAGTATTTTTGCTGATCATATCAGACCTATAGCTCAGATAAATACTTAAACTCTTTTATAACCTTTTAAATGACCAAACTACCCCTACGGGGCATAGTTTGTGTTTAAATTCGTTTCGGGCATAATAATAAAAGACATCTTACTGATGTCACAACATATATGAAGCATATTAACTTAGGAAACCTGTAAATGGCTCATATGAATACCCGTTACGCTTATTACGCGTTCGGTTCGGTTTATGTAACTAGTTTACATAAACTAGCCTAAACGGGTCAAACCTTATCGGTTTTATCTCAAAATCCAGAATGTGTATGAATTACCCATATTAAACAAGTCTCCGAACTTGTCGGGTCTAAATCACATTCTATCCGGTCTTCGCTTAATCGTGCGTACGAACCGTGTCTTTGAAACTAACCGGTCTAAGCTTAAGCTTAACTAAAGACCCGTTAGGATTCTAATAGGTTATTATAAACCTTCGTTCCAGATTAGGAGTACCAGTAAAAGCTACTTGCGTTTGCTTGTTGTGATTTATACTTTGCTCAGGTAAATACTTTTAACTTATTTTCCCTATACGGGCTTGGGTTACGGTATATAGAATACCGCTTGATCGGGCATCAAATCTTCCATCGTTGGGTGGTTAATTGAATAATTTGATCGGCTCGTTTAAACAGTGTTGTTACTTAAAGCCTTTGGGGGGTTAATGACCATGTCCCGGATATCCTTGGCGTCATTTTAGGAAATGGCCACAACTTAAGCGCGGGGTGTAGGCGTACACCCGTCAGTGCACAAAAGAATATTGTGGTGTGTCTATTGATCTTTAACCCGGACAAGATCCGGGCTACTGAACGCACAAGGAACATGTAATTAGTTCACAAGATTATATATTTAAATAATTCTCCCAAGTTAAATAAAATGTTTATGCCACGTGCATCCAAATCAATTTTCAATCATTTTCCAAAATAAGCCAGTTGATTGTATTTACCAGTGTAAACTGACGTATTTTCCCAAAAAGATTAAATGCAGGTACTAAGCGTAATTGGCTGGGATTTCTCCTTAGCATCACTAGAAGTCTCGCAAGCTTAAGATGCCTAAAGTCTGTTGAACTATTGTTTCCATTTTGTTTCCGATCCGTCTGTGGATAAACTTCCGGATATTGTGACATTTGATATTACAATATTAAATTCAGTTGTATTATATCTTTTAAATTGCTTCCGCTGTGCATATTTATATATTGTGTTGTTTGACTATTATGTTGCCAACTACGTCACGATACTCCCCACCGGGCCCACCGGTGACACGTGGAAATCAGGGTGTGACAGGTTGGTATCAGAGCCAACATTGAGTAAATTAAACACTAGCCTTTTGTGTTTAATCTCAATAACACAATTGCACATATCTAAACTTTCGAGTCTAGATAAATAACATAGGACAAATTCTACCTTGTTTGGTTTTTGTTTTGTCCTTTAATTTTTATATATTTTTGTTGTTGTTATCTCATTCTATATTGACAGGATTAACAAAATGCCGCCAAGATTCTTTAGAAGAAGAGGACGTGGCAAGGGGCCAATCACCGCCCCCAATGACAACGAGGCAGGACCATCGAATGTGCGAGCTCCTTCGACCACAGAGAGTGACGATCCCCGACAAAACCGGAGGAACCTCTTCGAGCCGGCAAGACGGTCGGTTTCGCATAGCTCAACACCTCCTGTCCATAACCCTTACGGGCTACAGCCGAAGTATGAGCCCAACAACCCTCAACCTTCATACATACCGTTACAGCGATCTTTATCGCATAATTCTTTTGGTGACCCTATACCAGTTTTTAGGGGCCGGTTTAACCCGGAAAATTTTATACAAGAACCAGTGGGTTTTAACCCCTTGGGGCCAGAGGATCATTTCTCTGGCGATCACGCGGACGATATGGACGAGGATACGGACCCCGTCGAGCCAGCCAGTGGTACACCAAACCACCCGATAGAGATCTCTGACGGATCTTCTTTCCACGGATCACCCTATGTTGGTCCAGATAGCTTTCAAGCTATGTTTACCAGGCACGAATGGTACTATACACCTCCTCGCCATTCACCTCCTCAGCAGTAGCAGCAGCAACGGGATCCCTCTGAGGATCCAAGATTTGTGGCAGTCACGCCACCACCTCCACCGCCGCCAGTTCAGCCGGCACCTCCGCAACCGCCGAGGCGTAGGAGATCTGGACCGCGTATGTCTACACGGGGAGGAGATTTCCATTTCAGCTCTCCTCGACAATCAAGTGGTAGCCATTACCCGCCACATCAAGAAGATCCACAAATGGGTGGACCTTCACACCCAGTTGCACCGCAACCACCGCCGATGGGTTTTGATAACCCAATTCCAGCATACACGGGTTCCATGGCGTATAACCCGTTTGAACAGCCAGTGCACACCAACTACAACTACGCCGAAGCCGACCCATACATGGTAGCGGCTAACTACAACACCCAAGGACCCTATGGAGATCCATGGGGAGTAGGGTACCCAACTCATGGGTACCAGATACCTGCAAGACCTATTATTAGGCAACAATCGCAACCACCAAGGTTCTCCCCACCAGAGCGTGAAGAAATTCTGCAAAGGTTGGACCATGTAGAACGAGAGTTTCACAGGGAACGAAGGGAGCGACAAACTTTCTTCCAAGGATTAACGAGCCTAATTAAAGGGAAGAGCAAGAAGGACCGCTGAATCCTTCCATTTGTTGTTGAGCCCCTGCGTGGGCCAGTCTTGCTGTATAAACCCCTGCGTGGGTATGCTTGTTTGTTTTGACCCCTGCGTGGGTCTATCTTTCTGTAAACCCCTACGAGGGTATGTTATTTGTGTAAGTCCCTACGTGGACTATTATGTTATTTAGCCCCTGCGTGGGTATGTGTGTTATTAAGCCCCTGCGTGGGTAAGTACTTGTTTAAACCCCTGCGTGGGTAAGTTGTTTGTTAAAAAGTCCCGTTTAGGGCAACATGTAATCTTTTGATAATTAATGGAATGTTATGTTTATAAATTTCATCTTGCTATTATATGCATAAATATTATATATGAAATAAATAAATCAAAAATCATTCATTTTTAATGAATTTCTACCTATGTAAATTTTAAATAAGAATCTTAAAGAGTGAAACCTAGCCTTCAGGTCATTATAAGACCGGGCCAAGATGGTAAGACCTGTTCAAAAGATTCAAATCCCAGTTAACATCTGAAAACATGTTAACACTCCTGGCAGAAGTGATTCGTTAAAATCACACACGTCATTTTTATATAAAAGGATCTTTCTAAAGATTCCTAACCCAACTTAATGATCTCTGAATCATGGGTTTAGATCATCAATTAAGATGATCATATTTTGACCATACGTGGTAATATGGCGTCTACGGTCCCTGCTCATTTCCATATGAGCCAAAGGACAGTGGTAGCGATGACTCCCTATCAGATAAAGGTACTGAACAAGGTTCAAACCTTCATGCTTTGATTCTCTGAAATCATAGCTTATAATTTATAAATGTCCTTGTGACTAGGCCTATTGTGCCAGTATACCTCCATGTTTGATTCTCTGAAATCATAACTTATAAATTAAAAGTGTCCATGTGACTAGGCCTTTTGTGCCACAAATAAAACTGTTATTGTTTTATAATTAGGATAAATTATGATAGAAATCCTAAATAAATATGATTAATAAATTAACCAAATATGGTCTCTGTTTACCATGGTTAATGAATTACCCTAAGGGGCAATTCCCTAATAAACTCCCAAATAAACTATTGTCCTTGTTTTCTGTAACAGTTCAATTAAAATGGCTAACTCAGACGAGATAAATAGTCATCTAGTGGAGAACATTGATAACGCCCGGATTAATTTAACGGGTGCTGAATTGAAAGCGTTGGTCGACGACGCAGTTACTAAGGCATTAGAACGGTAGTACGAAGAGTATAGTGGGACTCGTAGTAGGACCCTATCTACACAGCCTTCAAAGCCACCGTCCAAGAAGGACGAACCGAAGAAAGATGATGATCGACACTCCTCGAACCACCACAGTGCTCCATCTCAGCAGGTTGTACTTAATCAAGGACCCCGTGACAAGGGTTGCTCTTATAAATATTTTGTTTCTTGCAAACCCCGGGATTTCACTAGGGAGAAGGGAGCCATTGACTGTATGATGTGGCTGGATGAGATGAATACAGTTGTGGATATCAGCGGATGCGCTGAGAGGGATGTGGTCAAGTTTGTGTCGCAATCATTTAAGGGTGAAGCTCTAGCCTGGTGGAGATCTCTGATTCAAGCCACCGGGAAAATCCCATTGTACATGTCTTGGGATCAATTTGTTGCCCTTATCAGGGAAAATTACTGCCCTCAGCATGAGGTGGAGAAGATAGAGTCTGATTTTCTATCATTGGTGATGACAAACCTTGACTGTCAAGCTTACCTAACGAGCTTCAACACAATGTCCCGATTGGTTCCTTATTTGGTGACCCCGGAACCAAAAAGAATAGCTCGATTTATCGGTGGTTTAGCCCCGGAAATCAAGGCAAGCGTGAAGGCTTCTCGGCCAGCTACTTTTAGATCTGTAGCTGACATATCCTTGTCCCTCACCTTGGATGCGGCCAGGCAAAGATCGCTGAGGAATAAGGAGGCTGAGAAGAGAAAACGTGAAGATGATAGTTCACGGAGGTCGAACAAAAAGCATCGTGGGAACGGTGACAACAAGAAAGGATCCGAGTCAAGGAAAGATGGGCATCAGTCTGGTGAGAAGCCCAAATGCAAAATTTGCAAGAAACAACACTATGGAAAGTGCAGACTCGAGTAGAACTCTCAGACTCAGTCGAAAACCTTTGCTTGTGGTATATGCAAGTCCATGGATCACAAGACCTTGGATTGCAAGAAGATGAAAGACGCAAATGAAAAGGGGCACATTAAAACCAACTGCCCTAAATATGCCAAGAAGCCTGAAGAGGCCAAGAAGACAAATGCTAGAGTCTTCAGAATGGATGCCAAGGAAGCGGTTCTAGACGACAACGTTATTACAGGTACTTTCCTTGTAAATGATGTCTATGCAAGAGTACTATTTGATTCAGGCGCTGATAAGTCGTTTGTAGATCATAAATTTTGCAAATTGCTGAATTTACCTGTCAAAACCTTGAGTATAAATTATGAGGTAGAGTTAGCAGATGGCACCTTAGAAGCCGTCTCAACTGTGTTAGATGGATGTGTTATATCCATTAAGAACCACTCTTTTCCTCTGTCTCTGCTTCCCTTTAAGTTGGACGGTTTTGACATAGTTCTGGGTATGGACTGGTTATCTCATAACCAGGCCCAAATTGTCTGTAACAAGAAACAAGTGGTAATAAAGACTCCGTCTGGTGAATCACTTACCATTCGGGGAGATACCCAGTATGGGCTGCCTGAGCAAGCGACTATGCTCAAGGCTTCAAAATGTTTAAAGAAGGGTTGTGTCATCTACATGGCACAAGTGATTGTCGATGTACCTAAACCGAAGATAGAATACATCCCAGTCATTTTTGAATACCCTGAAGTTTTTCCGGAAGAACTACCTGGTTTGCCACCAGATAGACAAGTGGAATTCAGGATTGATATCGTCCCTGGAGCAGCACCTGTTGCTAGAGCACCTTACAGGTTAACACCAACCGAAATGAGGGAATTGAGAACTCAACTGGATGAATTGCTAGCTAAAGGTTTCATTAAACCTAGCTCATCTCCTTGGGGAGCACCAGTCCTGTTTGTCAAGAAGAAGGACGGATCGATGCGTCTGTGCATCGATTATCGTGAGCTTAATAAGGTCACAATCAAGAATAGGTATCCTTTGCCTAGGATCGACGATTTGTTCGATCAACTACAAGGAGCAAGTTATTTTTTGAAGATCGATTTGAGGTCAGGCTACCATCAACTGAAGGTTAGAGATGAAGACGTACACAAAACTGCATTTAGGACTCGTTACGGTCATTACGAGTTCCTAGTGATGCCTTTTGGGCTCACAAATGCACCCGCCGCGTTCATGGATCTCATGAATCGCGTTTGCAAGCCTTACTTAGATAAATTCGTCATCGTTTTCATCGACGACATTCTTATTTACTCGAAGAATCAAGCTGACCATGAGAAACACCTTCGCTGTATTCTTAAACTCCTACATCAGGAGAAGCTCTATGCCAAATTTTCCAAGTGTGAATTTTGGCTTCGAGAGGTCCAATTCCTTGGACATGTGGTGAGTGAGCGTGGTATCTAAGTAGATCCCGCTAAAGTTGAAGCTGTCATGAATTGGCAAGAGCCAAAGACGCCTACAGATATTCGTAACTTCCTGGGATTGGCAAGATATTACAGGCGTTTCATCGAAAATTTTTCAAGGATCGCTGCACCCCTAACTTCCTTGACTAAGAAGAAAGTAAAGTTCGGTTGGGGCCCTAAGCAGCAAGAGTCCTTTGATATCCTCAAACAAAAGTTGAGCAATGCCCCAGTACTAACATTGCCAGATGGAATAGAAGATTTTGTAGTTTATTGTGATGCATCTCACACTGGCATGGGGTGTGTGCTTATGCAGAAAGGCAAAGTTATTGCCTATGCATCACGACAGTTAAAGGTGCATGAAAAGAATTACACCACCCACGACTTGGAGTTGGGTGTCGTTGTATTCGCACTAAAACTGTGGAGGCATTATCTTTATGGAACCAAGTGTGTGATCTATTCTGATCACAAGAGCCTACAACATCTGTTTAATCAGAAAGATTTAAACATGAGGCAACGCCGTTGGATGGAAACTTTAAATGATTATGATTGTGAAATCAGATACCATCTCGGCAAGGCGAATGTAGTCGCTGATGCCTTGAGTCGTAAGGAAAGGGTGAAACCCATCCGAATCAATGCCAAGCGCATGGAAATAAAGAACAGTTTGACTGAAAGGTTGTTAGCTGCACAGAAGGAAGCTGTGTTGGAAGCTAACTATCCTAACGAAAAGCTAGGGGTAACTGAGGAGCAGTTAACTCTTAGCAAGGACGGAATTCTAAGATTAAATGGACGAATATGGGTTCCAATTTATGGAGGGCTTCGAGATGTCATCCTCCAGGAAGCCCATAGTTCCAAATACTCCGTTCATCCTGGAGCTGATAAGATGTACCAGGATCTAAGGGCAAATTATTGGCGGATAGGCTTGAAAAAGTCTGTAGCTGCCTATGTAGCTAAGTGCTTGACTTGTGCACAAGTCAAAGCAGAACATCAAAAGCCGTCAGGCTTGCTACAACAGCCTGAACTTCCTACGTGGAAGTGGGAAATGGTAACTATGGATTTTATTACCAAGTTACCAAAGACAAGGAAAGGAAATGATACAATATGGGTTATAGTTGATAGACTGACTAAGTCAGCACATTTCCTACCCATCAAGGAGACTTATAGCTCCGACATGTTAGCCCAGTTATACGTGGATAAGATTGTAGCCTTACATGGCATACCTGTGTCTATTATCTCTGACAGAGATACTAGATACACGTCACATTTTTGGAAAAGCTTCCAACAATCTTTGGGCACGCGTTTGAATTTTAGTACAGCTTACCATCCTCAGACAGACGGTCAAAGTGAGCGTACTATTCAAACTTGGGAAGACATGCTACGTGCATGTGTGATCGATTTGGGTGGTAGTTGGGATAACCACCTACCACTAATTGAGTTCTCCTACAACAATAGCTACCACACCAGCATAAAGGCTGCGCCTTTTGAGGCATTATATGGTAGAAAGTGTAGAACGCCAGTTTGTTGGGCGGAAGTTGGAGATGTCCAATTATCAGGACCAGAGATAGTCTTTGAAACGACGGACAAGATTGTCCAGATTCGTGACCGTCTCAAAGCTGCCCGAGATAGGCAGAAGAGTTACGCAGATCCAAAGCGTAAAGCTTTTCACTTCGAAGTAGGTGACAAAGTATTACTAAAAGTATCACCCTGGAAGGGAGTGATGCGATTTGGTAAGAAAGGCAAGCTAAGCCCGAGGTACATAGGACCTTTCGAGGTTATCGAACGTGTCGGGTCAGTTGCCTATAAGTTAAACTTACCGGAAGAGCTCAGTGGAATTCACAATGTGTTCCACATCTGCAATCTGAAGAAGTGCTTCGCTGATGAATCACTGGTAATACCGCATACAGATGTGCATATAGATGAGAGCTTAAAATTTGTGGAAAAACCTTTGTCGATTGAAGATTGACAGGTAAAGAAGCTTCGAAGGAAGCATGTACCTATTGTAAAGGTCAAATGGGATGCCCGTAGAGGTCCCGAGTATACGTGGGAGGTTGAATCCACCATGAAAGAAAAATACCCTCATTTGTTTCAATAAATCTCGAGGTCGAGATTTCTTTTAAGGGGGTGAGGATGTAACACCTTGAAAATTCGTGTTCAGTAATATAACGACACGTGTCATGTAAGACAAAAAGGGTTGTAAACCCGGATTTAATAAAGATGTTTTGGCAGGATTTAAGAGTGGCGTCATGTTAATTTTTACCTCTGAACGACCTCATTTATAAATCCCAAGACCCAAGTATATATATCTTAAACATCTAATATATTTTAAATCCAGAAATTCTTGACAATAATTGAAATGGTGGACTCCTACGAAGAAAAGCACGATAAACCTTCTTGTTCGGCACTTTCAAATAAGAATTCAATAAAACATACCAAAGTGGTAGGGTATGTAACTGTTTAAGGCACTTTTTAGAGGCCCCAATCTGATAAATAATGTCCCAAATACGAAATATGAGGTTGCACTTTCGAAACACCAAAGAACAACAAGTTTTTGGCTGCTGAGGGAGGCTTGCGCACCGCAAGCATGAACCCTTACGGTGCGCAAGCGTGTTGCCAGCGACAGAAATGTTGTTGTTTGCTGTTTAAACGCGATTATTGAACTTTAAACGGTTTTCCTCATCTCCCTTGGCCCCTAAACATCTAGGGACACTTGTAAATAACTTTTGGGAAGTAGTAGACTTATTTATCAACACTTTGTGGTGTCTTGGGCACTATATAAAGCTCACAAGTGCAATCCGGTAATTGTCGGTTTTGCCCTTACGGGCCATAAAATGAGTATTGCATACCTAAACGACTCCAAACCTTTTGCTACTGATCCTAAATGATAAATAAATTATTTTAAGCCTTCTGGAATAATAAAATATATCAGATTTCTATATCAAACCCGGAAATGGTTTCTAATCGCCTTTTTAAGCGTTTTTAACGCATAGTATGTGCTATAACTATATTAAACATACAAGGGTTGAAACCTACTGATATTTGAGGCAAATTATAATATTTTAACAGTAAGCAAAGGTTGTTAAACTCAGACTTCGGTTTTGAGCTTTTCGACTTATGTGAAATTACCAAAATACCCCTACGGGGCATAGTTTGGTTATAATTGATAAATTTCACATACCTACAATACCTTACTATTATAAATCAGTAAACCAAGTATTTTTGCTGATTATATCAGACCTGTAACTCAGATAAATACTTAAACTCTTTTATAACCTTTTAAATGACCAAACTACCCCTACGGGGCATAGTTTGTGTTTAAATTCGTTTCGGGCATAATAATAAAAGACATCTTACTGATGTCACAACATATATGAAGCATATTAACTTAGGAAACCTGTAAATGGCTCATATGAATACCCGTTACGCTTATTACGCGTTTGGTTCAGTTTATGTAACTAGTTTACATAAACTAGCCTAAACGGGTCAAACCTTATCGGTTTTATCTCAAAATCCAGAATGTGTATGAATTAACCATATTAAACAAGTCTCCGAACTTGTCGGGTCTAAATCACATTCTATCCGGTCTTCGCTTAATCGTGCGTACGAACCGTGTCTTTGAAACTAACCGGTCTAAGCTTAAGCTTAACTAAAGACCCGTTAGGATTCTAATAGGTTATTATAAACCTTCGTTCCAGATTAGGAGTACCAGTAAAAGCTACTTGCGTTTGCTTGTTGTGATTTATACTTTGCTCAGGTAAATACTTTTAACTTATTTTCCCTATACGAGCTTGGGTTACGGTATATAGAATACCGCTTAATCGGGCTTCTGTTTCTTGTTTTTGCTCTTGGGGATGCTGTCGAGGGGTCGGGCATGTCACGTTTATTCCTTTTCATTGTATTTATGTTAGTTTTTGCTGCATATTTGTTCCTTTTGCTCATTTAAGCTCATTTGGTCTTGTAAATTCAAAAGGAAGACAAAAACACACTTTTTCCAACATTAGTACTAAAAAGGGTTAGTTTTATGCCTCATTTGATGTAATTTATATGTTGCATTTTGCACACATCACCATGCCCCATGTTTTTTTATTTCATTCCCTCCCACTTCATCACCATCACCTCCCACCACTTCCACCACTAGCAACCCGCCACCCTACACCGTCGACCACTTGCGCCATTGTCGACCACCATTACTGGCCCCCGCCGACCATGTCGACGCCACCAGTTGTCTCCACCCGCCATTTCCGCCATCAACCACCGCCACCACCCATAACCGCCACCCATCGTTGATTTTATTCCTTCCTACCTACCAAACAACACAAGGTAATGATTCATTTCATTCTCACATGGTAACCAAACAAGACCATGAAATGATACTGATCCATTCTATTACCCCGTCTATTCCATTAAATCATACCTAAGAGATCCATAGTTTAATTATTTTACTACTATTTAACATATATTTGGAATAAAAAAATATATTCTAAATAGGTTTTAGATGGAAAGCCCAATTGTTTTCCGGGCCTGAAAACTGGACCTGCCCATTTATAAATAAAAAACACTATATAACCCACAGTTAACCTGCATCAGCTAGGGTTTACAGAGCTGTCATCGATTTTGAGTAGCCGCTTGAACAACAGCGAACTCAAATCGCAGCTATGGTAAATCATCAAATCCTTCCGATTTTTCAGCATATGTGTACTCGTGTTTGTTTTTTAATGATTATACGCAGCTAAAGACGTGATCTCTTTTGTAGAGTTTGGTAGCGAATGAAGATTTCCAGCATATTCTTCGTGTCCAGAACACGAATGTTGATGGAAAACAGAAGATCATGTTTGCTATGACCTCTATTAAAGGTATTGGTCGTCGGTTTGCCAATATTGTCTGCAAAAAGGCTGATGTTGATATGAACAAGAGGTACTTTTTTTTTATTCACTGGTTTTTGTCTTACAGTTGTATAGTTTTTTTTTTTTTTTTTGTCTGATCTAGAGTTAGGAAAGAGTGTTTTTTGTAAGAAGATTGGAATTTTTTGACTTACTGTTATGATTTTGGAAGTCGTAGAACTAGTGTTATTTTGCTTATCTGAAGTTAGTTGTGTAAATAGAATTATGTTATTTTACAGTGGAATGGATAAATTCATATAATATGATTCAGTTGCGATTAGTTATAACTTGCAGCGGTAACGTTTTATAAATAAGCAGTAACGAAATAAAAAAAAGTCAAATTTTTTCCAAAATTACACTACGGCCGGAGCGCCAAGCGGTGTCCGCCCCTGGTTATAAGTTAGGGTAGAGTGTTCTGTTTTAGTGTCACCATTATAAAAAAGATTAGATTTGTGCTTAACTTTTGGCAGTCGGAGTATTATGAATTCTAGGGTTTGAACTTTGAAGTCACTCAATAATCTAAAGCTAGTTGCCTTAACAGAAATAATAATGTAATCAACTGAACATGGTGAATGATTCAGTTGGAATTGCTTTTGAAGTAAGAAATATACTAGTCTTTCACATAATTTGGTTAATCACAATTTCAAATATTATCACAGTTACTTCAGTCTGCAACAGTGGGTAAAAGTTGTAAAGAAGATTAGGTGACTGCACAGGCAGTAAATAAGCAATGAATGAATGTTAAGTTTTGACAAACATCTGAAGTCTGATGCCGTTAGTTTCTTATTCTAGTTAAACGGTGAAAGCATTGTCATACAACTTTTAGGTTTTTTAAGCAATTGTGTTAGATGTTTAATTAAACCAATGTCAGTTGTCAACGGGCAATCAGAATCTTGATGAATATAAACTTGTCAAAGAGCTAGTGAACATGCAGTTTTTGTGTTTCTATAATTTTTTTTAACAATTTAAACACCACTAAGAAAAACATAAAGTTCATTGGAGTCTTGGTAATTGCAGACCACAACATATTTGTTATTTTTATTTTTTTTTCTCTTTTGTAATTCTGTTATGTACGAACTTGAATTTGTAGGGCAGGAGAGCTTTCAAGTGCCGAGATCGATAATCTCATGACAATTGTTGCTAATCCCCGACAGTTTAAAATCCCAGACTGGTTTCTTAACAGAAAGAAGGATTACAAAGATGGCAAGTACTCTCAAGTCACATCTAATGCACTTGACATGAAGCTTAGGGATGATCTTGAGAGATTGAAGAAGATCAGGTCTACATTCTTTCTATTTTTCGTATAATACCCCAACTATATGCTGCACTACCTTTTTGATGTCATGGTTTCGATCTAGTTACTTAAAAGTTATTTGTGTAATCTCAAGGAGTTTTTGGGGTACACCTCTACTTAAGAACGGGATGGTTAGGGCTGATGGTTACAGTTGACTGATCTATCGATTAAAAATTTGCTATTTGTTTTATGACAGGAACCACCGTGGTCTTCGTCATTACTGGGGTCTGCGAGTGCGTGGGCAACACACCAAGACTACTGGTCGTAGGGGTAAGACCGTTGGTGTGTCGAAGAAGCGATAAGCTGTTATGCTTCTTATTTAGAACGTGGGGGTTTTGTTTTGTTATGTTTGTACTTGTTTTTGGTGTTGGTTGGCGTAGGAGTGTTTAATTATGAGAAGTTGCATATTTGCGGATTATGATATAAGTTTTGTGCTTTAAAACTCAGAGCAGACTAATGGTTTTGGTTTAAAGTAACGTGAAACTAGTTGGGTGTTTATGAAGTTGTGCTGTATCGGTTTTAAAACATATAACCATAATCATTGTGCATTATAGTGACTCTTACTCATGGCGTTCAGTTTGTTGGTACACGTTCTATAATAGGCGTTAAAAATAGACTACCTGGCACTCATTACCCGAAACCGATCTTAAACTTGTCTTAAAACCAACTCAATTAAATAAAAAGATACTTAAATAAATATAATAGCCCTTCCCATGAACAATTATAACCTTTTTAGTAATTTCAAGTTTCTAACAACTTTAACTCTTCAACAAAAACTAGTTATATTTGTAATGGTTGGTTTTGCTTTGGCTAAAAGGTTTCCGTTAATCAAGGGTATTTATCAGTTAAGACTATAGGGAGCGGTGATTGGGTTTGGGCGTGGGAACCCAACCCACACTTAGTACACCATCCCATTAGGGGCTTGGGTTTGAGTGTTGCCTTTGGCGTGGGATTTTGGCCGGGCGTGGGGGCGGGGCTTGGGGGTGTGGTATGTGGGATTGGTTGGTTTGTTTTTGACTGTTGACAACGGTTAGTCATAAAAAAAGAAATTTTTTTATTATATATACACATATACACCAATCAACAAAACATTTACAGCTCAAAATTCAAAAGAAAAACAAAATGCAATCATCCAGCTCGTCAGATTTGTATGACCAATTTGTTTTGCATCCTCATCCGACAATGGCGCAGAACTGGTATTATCAGCCGTTCAGTAAGTAGTATAACTGTATAAGCTGTTGTTGAAGATGAAGATGAAGGGAGTTCCCAACCAAAACGGAGAAAATATATAATTCACGAACGACAAGCCACCCATGATTTATTGGTACGCGATTACTTCTCACCCGAACCAACATATGATGAAAAAAAATTCAAGCGACGTTTTAGTATGAGTCGAAATTTATTTTTAAGAATATCAAATGATTTTGAGAATAAATAAGAATATTTCGAACAAAACCCCAGTGCGCGTGGTAATTTGGGTTTCTCCACATTGCAAAAGGTCACGATCGCACTTAGACAATTGGCATATGGCCCTAGTTTCGACATAATGGACGACTATTTAAAGATGTCGGCATCAATGGCTAAGGAAACTCTTCACAATTTTTGTGAGTATGTCATTGAACTATATATAGAAAAATATTTGAGAAAACCTACGTACAGTGACATATACAACAAATCTTGGAGTTGCATGACAAAGACGTGGTTTCCCTGGGATGTTTGGTAGTTTAAATTGTATAAAATGAGAGTGAGAACTTTGTCCAACCGCATGGCAAAGTCAATACACGAGTGGGTATCATAGAAAACCGGCTATGATGCTTCAAGCGGTTGCACCATAAGATCTTGGGATCTGGCATGCATTTTTTTGGTGTGCCCGGTTTTAGTAACGATATAAATATTCTTAATCAATCGCCCATTTTCAACGATCTTATAAACGATGTTGGACCGAAAGGATTTATTTTTTGTAAACGGGGTCGAATACAAGTACGAGTATTATCTAACGGATGGAATTTACCTTGTGTATGTTGTGTTCGTAAAATCATTTTCACGGGGACAACATTAGATGAAAAGAGAACAAAGTTTAACATAGCTCAAATGGCGGCACACCAAGACATCGAGCGAGCTTTTGGTGTTATACAGAAAAGATGGAGCATTTTGAGCATGCCATGTCGATTGTGAGACAAAGAAAAAAAAAATAAGAAATGTGATGTACGCATGTGTTATTTTACACAACATGATTTTAGAGAATGAAGGATGCACAATTTGCGAATACTATGGGGAGGAGAGACAATCAAATAACGAAGACATTAGTTGTAACACCCTGTTTTGTAAACAAACAAAATATATGAAATTTGTATTTCATATATGGTTAAACGAGTAAGTCACGTTAGAATGCCTAACTGAAATATGAGATATTTGGACAAATAATTAGTATTATAAGAGACCGTTTAATAATAACAATAGAATATATTATATTTGACCCTGCTTTGTTCTAAATGAAACTTAGGTTAATACGTAGATGAAAATTGTATATCTATAAATTTATAAGACACTATAGTTCAAAAGTTACAAGAGAAAAACAAACGAAGCAGCTGAATTAATTATAAAAATATAATAATATATAATGAGTGGTAGTTGGCTAGAAAGCCTAAGTTTCCTAGAAAGTCCAGGAAGCAATAAGGAAGTGACATGTGGCTTTTAGTTTTTTTATTCAAAAGGGCATGATGGTAATTTGATTATTAATTTAATTTTGAAATATTATATATCCTAAACTAACTATCCTGATATTTATGGAAACGTATATCTTTTTGACAATTTCAAATCATTACAATTTCAAAAGGGCAGTTACTTTAAATTACGAAGTTCAAATCATTAACAATAGCTCCACATTGTGTTTTATCAGTTACTGGGTTCATCACAATGTGTTTTAGTAGTTACTGGTTTCAATTACTATTTCATCACAATGTGTTTTATCGGTTATTGGTTGATATGATTTTTGGCATTCTTGATATTGTGTTTTATCAGTTACTGGTTCACGTTGTGTATTATCAGTTACTGGTTTCATCACAATGTATTCTATCATTTACTGGTTGATGTGATTTTGGCATTCTTGATGTTGTGTTTTATCAATTACTGGTTTCATCACAATGTGTTTTAGCAGTTACTGGTTTCAGTTACTGGTTCATCACAATGTGTTTTATCAGTTACTGGTTGATATGATTTTTGGCATTCTTGATGTTGTGTTTTATCAATTACCGGTTTCATCACAATGTGTTATACCAGTTATGATTCATGAATGGCATGTTCTTTTGTATTTTATCTACTGTTTCATCACAATGTCTTTTATTATTTACTGGTTGATGTGATTTTGGCATTCTTTACGTTGTGTTTTATTAGTTACTGGTTTCATCACAATGTGTTTTATCAGTTACCAGTTCCAGTTACTGATTCATCATAATGTGTTTTATCAGTTACTGGTTGGTATGATTTTGGCATTCTTGATGTTATGTTTTATCAGTTAATGGTTCACGTTGTGTTTTATCAGTTGACTTTCTTGATGTTGTGTTTTAGCAGTCAGTCACTAGTTCATCACTATGTGTTTTATCGCTAAAAACACTACTATGAACACATCTAGACCTGATTTATCGTTATTTTTTTTGTATGATTTGGTGTTTTCAAATGTGAGGGATTAGAGAGAAAAAAATTGCGACATTTTTGGAGGTGGTTTTATGATTGGTAGTTATTTCCTTATTTAAAACAACTTAAATGACACATTTACCCCTAATAAATTAAATTAGCCTATTTTAAAGACACACATATATTACCAAAATGCCACCAAAATGATCTCAACCATTAAACACACTCATCTGATGGCCCAGATCTCTTCCTACACTTTCTAGGAAAAACACACTTTCCGCAGGATCCCCACTCAATATATAATAATATTATCATATAATAATCTATACTTTCTATAAAAGGGCAAATGGACATGACATCACAATGCTGAGGTGACAATCAGATAGGCTGTCTAACAATGCCTATTTGATGTCATTGCATCATAAATCTTAATTTAAAATCTTTTAAAATACATTTTATCTATACAAAATTCAAACCTCTGCCCACCATTCAAAATTCAAAACCTCTGGCCACATTCAAAATTCAAAATTCTGGCTCCACATATATAACATACATGATTTAGGCTCCACATTCAAAATTCAAACCATACTTTCAATCCATCTCTCTCTCTCAAATCCAGAGCTCCCATGATTCAGCCGGTTAATCTCCGATTAAACATCATCGTTAGAACATTTCCGTTGCTCGATTCTTCAAAATCGTTGTAAAGAGATATGTTTTCCTGATTTCGTTTACACATCACCGTTCCAACATCATCGTTCCAACGAAGCTTCCAATTACACAACATCGTTCCAACATCATCGTTCCAACGAAGCCTCGAAATCACCGGTTAATCTCTGATTACA